>OX453278.1:0-122500 GCA_949710005.1 Ricordea florida
TTACAAGCCTTGCTCGAAGACACTGCCATTTTATAAGCTTAGTACACCTGAAAGAAATTAAAACTAGAAGGGCACTCGGTAGAGCGCATACCTCCGCCCCGCCACATATTGTTGTCTTAAGAGTTTGAATCCACAAATAAGAGCTATTTGAAGAAAAGTATATCCGATTAAGGAGTAATATTGTTGTTTTTCCCACATATAGCTTCTTCGCCTTCGATAACTTGGAATCAGGTGAATGGCATCAAGTTTCACAACTGTTTTCTACCGTGGGAACCAAGAAAGCTGATTGGTCAACATTAATTCGATTAGTAAACAAACTCAATTATCACTGAAATTTCTGTAAAACCTTAGAAAACTTTCTGATAAAATCGCTCAGCTTAAACACGACAAGAATTGCGGTGCGATTTACAGTCTGGTAGGTTTTTTGCGGTCGTGGAACCAGCCATACAGTATACAATATGTACAAAAGTTAGGCGTAAACTGACATTCACGTTTGTTCGAAGCCGTACTATCAAGTGTAGCCCGAGTGAACGCTCCCGAGAGCGTCTAGTCTGGATCTGAGATCCGGAGTTTAATCCGGATAAATCCCAAATTTTAATCGATTGATCCTGGGTATATTTGCGACCTTTCCACCAGATTTGGTGCAAATCCGTTGATTAGTTTTTGCGTAAAACGATTAACAGACAGACAAACAGACAGGCGTGAAAACATAACCTCCTTGGCGGAGGTAAAAATTCAAAATCCTTCCATAGCTACGATCTAAAATGTCACCAGAAATTACGTCCAATGATCCTAGATTGCTAATTTTTCATGTTTAGAGGAATATATCATTATTTAAGTTAAGCACTGGTAGGAATATGCTCACGTTTTGTACAGAACGTCAAAATTGCCAATCCCACGTTCTCGACGCGACGTGATACCATCAGGAAGAAGGCGTGAGCATGCGCAATATGTCACCTCTTTAAAAATTAACTTCCGGCCGCGTCTTACAGAGAGAGTAGTAAATCACTGATACGGGGACAAAAAAATTTCAAAAAAAATTGTTCAAGGATTTATCAGAAAATTAAACAGAGATTTTTTTCCCGTTTACAAAAGTATTCGCAAATCCGCAAAATCCGCAAAAAAAAAATAACCAAAGATTTATCAGAAAATTAAACAGAGATTTTTTTCCCGTTTACAAAAGTATCCGCAAATCCGCAAAATCCGCAAAAAAAAAATAACCAAAGATTTATCAGAAAATTAAACAGAGATTTTTATCAAGAAAGAAAATAAATTTTTGAATTTTTAATGTTAATTTAAAGACATAACTTATGAAAGTATAAATGGAGAATCTACTAGAATTGAAATTTGTGGAATTAAAAAAAATTGCTAAAGAATTGAAAATTAAAGGACGATCTAGAATGCGTAAAACAGATTTTATTAATGTGTTAAAAAAATTTCCAGATGAGGAGATTATTAAATTAATCCCAAAAGATACTATCAATAATAATAATAATAATTATAATTATATTTGTATTCATGGAAAGTGTAAATATTTCTGTAGAAAGTGTGGAGGAACTCAAATATGTGAACATAATAAAATTAAGCCGTACTGTAAAGAATGTAAAGGTTCTCAAATATGCGTACATGATATACAAAGGTATTTATGTAAAGAGTGTAAAGGTAAAGGAATATGTGTACATAATAGACAGAAGGCACATTGTAAAGAATGTCGAAAATAAAAAAAAATAAATTTTAATTTAATTTTAAGATAAAAAAAAGATAAGAAAAAAGTAATAATGATTGAGCATGAGTTTGTTAATGGGTTTGTTTATAAAAAATTAGAAAAGATTGAGTTGGAATATATAAATGAAAAAAATCTAAATATTAATGATTTTCTAAAGTCAATTAAAACAGATTTATTATCAAAAATCTTAAAAAATATTTGTTTTGTTTATGATAAAGAAGAAATTGAGTTTACGATTTGTTTTAATGATCATGCTGGTAATGAAATATCTTTTTGTTTTTCAGATGATTTAATAAATTTTGTAACTAATGGTATGAAAAGTGATATGTTTGGTAAAGATATATTATATTTTGCGAATAAAAATTATCGCTCGTGGAGAAAAAATAATTTTATTTCTTATTTATATAGTGATGATGATTATGAATATGAATATGATAGTGATGATGATTATATTGATTATGAATATGATGGTGATGATAATAATGTTGTTGGTTATTATATAGATAAATATAATCTTTATCATAAGTATAAGAAAAAATATAATATGAATAATTTTATTATTAATTCGTTTGAAGTTGTTATATATATAAATAATTATAAGATATTACATAAACGTGATTTCTATAATGATTTGTATGATGATATAATGGCTGCAGCATGGCATACAGATAGGTATTTAGATTGGTGTCTTGATTTTGAAGAGTTAAGAGATTTGAAAAAAAGATGGAGTATTGATTAGTGTTAAGTTATATAACGCAAGAAAGTGTTACATAACAAAAATTTATCTGAATCTTAAACTAAAAGTTATGGGAGAACCCTTCAGATCAAGTTTTTTTCCATTCAGTGTCTAAGATGGTTAAATCGAAGTGGTTTATTATACTCTCATATTTTTGAACCGGAATTGATGGATATTCCTGTGAGGGTATGTTAGCAAGTAGGTGTGATGGTGATAGTTTCACAAGTTCTCCATATTTGGTTTTATTCATATATGATGACTTATTATCCACTATACTACACATAAGTCTCAGTGGTTCTTTAATCTGTATATTTATGGGGTATAATTTACCAGGATTTATAATTTCTGGCAACCCTAAACCAACTTGTAGCCCTCTAGTAAGTTTAATGTTGAAGTTCTTATTGGAATATAGATAATCAGCAGTATCACTCTCAATGATTGTTATCTTTTCCCTATTAGTATCATTAAGAAAGATTGATTGAATATTACGCAGCGAATATGTACCAGGTTGTATTATTATGAGGGGTTGATTCTTATCATTGAACAATATCTGTTGATCCTTGAAATTAATCAATCTTTTGGTTTTTATATTACAATCCAGGAGTTGTATCTCTCGAACATTTTTAAGTGCGGGATCTAAATAAATCCTAGTTTCTGAATCATACATGGTAATACTCAACATTTTGTTTTGATTACACCATATTCATCTTTAAATTTCTATAATCAAAACATTGACGTAATCACATTCCTGGGCGACGTTAGAAACCGACCTTTTTAAAGTAAACATGAAATCTACTTTCAAACTTCAAATCCACTTTACATTTTGCTTGTTGCTATGTCGTAAAAGTATGCAATCTATTGTTCTACATGTGAACACTAATTTACAAACAATCATAATCACGTGAAATACTCATGAACTACCGAAATAGATACCACGCAAATATACTAGAGACAATTATAAATGCTAATATATTATCTTCATGTTGTGTGGTCACGTCCGACTTTTCAGTCAGAGTTGAGGGTTTTGGTTTTGGTTTCGTTTCATTCTGATACTTCCCTTCGGTCAGTAAAGGTTTTGGATTTGTCTCAGCTATATCAGCGAAGCTGGTCCCACCTTTCAGGTGGATATGAGGTAACTTTACCTTTGAAGATCCTAAGTTATGACTTATTCCAACCTGTTTTTCTTCAGTGTTTAGGGAATTATTCACTCCAAAATTCATATCATTACTCGCTTTCATAAGTTTGTTATTAAAACCAGTTACGCTTTCAGTGTTGATTATCATATTACTTGGCATTAGCCATACACCAGGAGCAATAGCTAAATCAAGCCGTAATTTCGCTTCCTGTACAGGTAATTGATATCTTTGGATGGAACTAGAAATGTCATTCTCAATCACACTACTTTCAAATAAAGCTAAGAATTCTTGTTGTGTCTCAATCGCTCCACCACCATTACCATAAATCGAGTTTCTAGTGTTGACTTGTGCTCCCAATATACAGTAAACAAAAGCTTCAGCAGATCGATTCAATCTACCAAGTCCAGCTTTTGTGAGTCCATGACCACTTGTTGGGATAAACCAAGCATATTTGAAATCAGCAAAGTCATCATTACGGATAAATGAAATTAAATTACCTTTTTCTTTCTTACCACCTTCATCAGCAAATTTACCGCCTTCACCAGGCCATTGATCTGCTTCATGATCATAATTCCTTACAATATGTACATTTTGATATCCACCACCTTTTCCATTGTACCCAGCACCATAATCAAGGAATATATCTCCCAATCCTGAATTTCTCCCACCTTTCCATCTAAAGTCTGAGTTTTTTGATATGCTAAATTCAGCACACAATCGTTGATATGCAACTTTACTATAGGGATTATTATTTATTACAAAGGGTTGTTCATCAGGTAAGGGAAGGCTTAATTCATATAATATCCGTCTTATTGTGAAATACACATGAAATTTAATGAAGCTATTCACTACTTTGGGGTAATTTAGACTTTCAAAAGGACTTATACCACAACCAGATGTTGCACACCAAACTGCAAAGTTAAGTTGTTGAGGCCAATAATTAATATCAGGAGCATTCAGCCATTTTCTACTTTGTTTTCCAAATTTGAATGTTACAATTTGAGATGTAAATATGTTTCTCATATTTGCTGTAAATTTCTTCGTATTTGACACATATATATCCAGTAAGGTTAACATTTTTGTTATATCACTTGTAAAGTCATCAAAATTAATAGCAGGTATTGGGTAAGATCTATTTGTTAATGTTAAACTTTTTGGGAATGAACTCACTTCAGCTACACTCAACCCTAAATCTTCCAATAAAAGCTTTTTCAAATTAGGAGAAAGATCATCAGTCCAGGTTTTTCCAGTAGGATCATCATTAGACATGATTGTTGTTCCATTAACTTTCCACTTAATATATCCTCCATACGAATCATTCACAAATGTAAATTTATCAAGGTTAGACTTTGGATACCTATTTTTGAAATCCACCCATAAGGTGGGCCCAGCTTTGCTGTAATCATTTAGTGTCATTTTTTTTTGTTCATAACATGGTGTTTTTAAATGAGTAAATCAACTCAGTTCTTTTCTAATACCAGCAAAACAATTACATCCTACATCAGTTCTCTCATATGAAATTTTTAATGTGCGGGAGTGGTTAGCTCTTTTAATAGATCTGCACGAACTTCTCTCCTTATCTGCGACATGTTTAAGTTTTTTTCTGTATCTCTCCTAAATTTTTGTCGGATTTCTAGTTTTAGTTTTTGAAACTTTTCCAACTCTGCTAAAATTATAGAAAATTCTTGATCAGATATGACATTATCTTTCAAAGCTTTTGAAACCAAGTCGTTAATAGTGTTTAATTTTGATTTCGCTATGGAAGCGGTCTGTTCATGTTTGCTAACTTTATTTGAAAGTCTTTTTGAGGCTGCACCAAATCCAACAGATACCCCACCAAAAATTCCACCGACAACACCCAATGGTACACCAACAACAGCACCAAAACCAGTAAGAGAAGTTCCAAGGCCGCTTGCAGATAGAATAACTGAAATCACTCCACTATAAACACTGATTTTTGTAAATACTCCTCTTGCTCTATTGTATTTTTTCCTTACATCTTCATAATGTTTAATTTCTCTCTCAAGATTTTGTAATACTTCACTCGATTTTTGCAGTCTGAAATTAACCGGATCAACATTATTAGGTAATCGTCCGGAGGACGGGCCCGGCTCAGCCGGAAATTGTGGATAAATTCTATTGTACTCATCCATATTGTATTTTACTGATCAACATGATATCTTTAAATCGATACGAATAGGTTTGTTACTTTCTCTTCTTTTTAAACTGTTCCACAAAATATAGAACCACAGCCATTATCAAAAGCCAAGCATTCTTACCTAAAAATCCAATGACCTCACCTGCTGTTTTGAACAGAAAGCTAACTATTGCACCAACCATTCCTGGTAATATTTCACCTAGTTTTTTACCTATAGTTTTCAAACCATTGCCAACACCTTTACCTAACGTGGATAAACCTTTAGAAAGATTAGAAACGATAACACCTATTATTATACCAACAGCACTCATAACAGCAAAGACTGTAAAACCATACTTTTTGAAGATGTACTTTAATCGCTCTCGTAAAGGTAGATTTTTAAGTATTTCATCTTTTCTACTCTCGATAACTGATATTTGTTCTTCACTTGAGATTATTTTATTTCTGATTTGTTCTCTTAATTTATCAACCTCAGATTGTAATCGTTCATTACTTTGTTCTAACTTTGTTAAATTGGATTTGCCCTTCTTATATTTGTCTATTTCTTCTTTGTATAATTTTGTTTCACTCAAAAGTTTCTC
Source organism: Ricordea florida (assembly GCA_949710005.1). Classification (NCBI taxonomy): domain Eukaryota; kingdom Metazoa; phylum Cnidaria; class Anthozoa; order Corallimorpharia; family Ricordeidae; genus Ricordea; species Ricordea florida. The sequence goes on from OX453278.1 coordinate 6,338, forward strand.
ACCCTGTATTTTTAATTCTATATTCTGTTTAACGGTTTCATCAAAAAGACTTTTATTTTCAGCTTTTTCCACTTGTTGTCTCTCAATGAATTCACGAAGTTCTTTTTCTTTTTCTTCATATCGACTAATCTCCTCGGGATATACTTTTGTGGCTGCTTCTAATCCTTGTAATACATTAAGTAAATCCCTATTTTGTTCATTAGCTTCATTCAATTGTGATGCAACATTATTATATTTTATGAGCATGGTTTCATAATCAGCACCTAGAGCTTTTCTCATTGTTTTTGGTAAATCTTCAATCTTCATCACCCCATTTTTATCAACCAATGTATGTGATACATTATCATCCCTACTACTTAATTTTCCGATTAAACTACCATCTTCTCCAAATGTTACATTAAATGTCCTATCATTGGGATTGTAATTTGGAAAATAACGTTTGAGTTGTTGCCCTGCTTCTCTCCTTCTATCATATTCCTCATCTCTTTCTTTTAAAACATCACCCAGGTTCCTCCCTTCAGTCGGTTTGACCCATTCAGCCCGGTTCCTTCCTTCATCATCTTTATATTCATCATAACCAGCATAATCTTGATCAATAGAGGTGGATGTATTTGGGGTTTGATAAGATGATTTATCACCTTCATCATTATAATCATCATCAGATCCTTTTGGAAAATCATCTAATTGTAATTCTTCTGCCATGATTTTTTACCAATTATTAAGAAATCTTTAGACCCTTTAGAGCCGCAAAGCAAACGTGCAAAGCACGCCGCGAAGCAAACATACAATTACCTAAAACCTAAATCCGAAGGACCAGCTACGCTATAAGAATTTACTAGCTATATAACCTAATGATAACATACCACCACCTACATATAACATCTCTCCCATCTTTTGGTTATCACTGGGTGTATAATAATCCGCAAATTTTGGTTCATGCATTTGACTATATAATTCCAAAGCTTCATCTGTTTTTGAAATATTTTGTGATGCTTGATATTTATCATTTTTTTGTTGTACTTTCCAATCAATGAGATTCTGTCTTTTTTCCTGATATGCAGCATAATCTTTTTGATATTTTTCTAATGCTTTATCGTGTCGTATTCGTTCTGTATCTGTTTTATCACCTGAGAGATATTTTGCAAGATATGATCCACCAACAAATGTGGTTGCATTCAAAATAGCTCCTCCAACCATCATTGCTATTGTTGCCATGTTTAATTTGGTAAAATCTTTTGATCCTCTAAATATGTTTTTAGATACATACTACCTGTCAATACAACTACCCATTTTGCATAATTTGTAATACTTGAGGATGGGTCGTTCATAAATGATTCTTTAAGAGCCTTTTTAGCTATATATCCAACTCCAGCAGCTAATCCGATAATAACGGCAGAATCAGTAACAGTTTTCACAAGTTTGTTTTCGTTTGACATGATTTTTTACTACATCAGTAAGAAATCTTTAAACTATTTTCTACTTATAACATTCCTATTTTCAGCGGAGCTGCTCCTGCGGATTTTGGAATCTGTGTGGGTGGTGGTTGTGGTGCATGAATATTCAGCGGAGCTGGTCCTACGGATCTTTGAGGTGGTGGTCTTTGTGGAACTTGTGATAAATCAGGTATTCTGTTTTTATAATATCTCATAAACATGTCAAATGCTGTAAACCCTATTCCAACAATAGATAATACAGTAGTAAAAGATAGCTCTGGAAGCCATGCTTTTGTTTCTGCTCCTCCCTGCGGTCGGTCTTCATTGGAATTTTGCTCTTCTTCACGTTTCATTTGCTCCTCGACCCGCATGGTCTCTCTTGCTAATGCTTCTTTTGCTTTTTTATTATATTCAGCTAATTTTTTACCAGCTGCTACTTTTTTAGGATCTTTCTCCCTCTTTTTTGAATTATTACCTCCGGTTTTTTGCTCTTCTTTTGGTGGATCTCTAGTAATTTGTTCAACAACTTCTTCAGACATGATTTTTTTACATATCATTAAGAAATCTTTAAATCATGCTTAGTAAACAGTATCATAACCATCAGTCGTCCTTGAAACTTCTTGTATTTTATGCTCAGTTGTGTTAGCATTATCTGTAATTGTCCTTGAAACTTCTTGTATTTTGTTGAATTTTATGTGTTGACTATTCGCATTATTCAACTGCCAGTAAAAGAACTTCATGTCAATAACAAGAAACATTAACTGCATTTCAAAAGATGTAAATACAGCTATCCACAACTTTCCATGAGAATTGTATTTAAAAAGTCCCTTATTATTGACATTCCTGTCCTACCATTAAATCCCTTTCATCTTCCACAGCAGAAAACATCTGACCAAATTCTTTCAGGGCATCAGCTGCAACATGAAAGCACTGATAGCTATTTTTTCAGGTTCCAATAAGTTATTGTACTCTTTAAGAGTGTAAATTTCTTTGACCATCAAGAACCTCCCTCACAAATTCTTCACATTTAATCTCCAGAGTGTATTATTGTTGACTATTGTTCATTTAATGGTGATATGTTTATATCATGTCAGCTATGTAAACCATCAGAAAAATGAAAGATTTTATAGTAAACAATAATGAGGGATAAATTAAGAACTATGCAGATTTAAAAAGACATCATCTCTATAATTCTCTACACCATACTCAGCCTCATCCTATAATCCTTAACATGCTAGTACTACTCACTCTCGTTTTCTGGGAGTTACAAGGCAAATTTGCCACTACAACCAAGTCAACTACTGACTTGAATCTACCATAATAATTAATTACAGTAGATTAATGTCAGTTAACAATTATTGTTAAATAACATGAATAAATTATTCCAATAATTGAACTCACCAATAAGCATTTCATCATCAGTTTCTACTTCTCCAATACATTCAAATCTAAAGTTGTTTAACACTTGCGCAAAGCTTCTCTGAGCTTTGGACAAATCTGAAGATAATTAAGTAAACAATAATAGCATCTCAAGTTTGGATACAAAATAATGGCTACGTCTATCAAAAATTAAAATTAAATCAACTAGGTTTATTCTGAGTGTACTTTCTCTTTCATTTATAATCACTAATCACCATGAGAATAACACAAAAGAATTGATAGAAACATAACAATGGATTGTAATCAGTGTGGCACAAACTCCTATGTACACTGTATCTTCAAGATAATACACTGCACATAGAGTAAAAACTGTACAGTCCTTACAAGAGTAAGTGCCAAAGCTAGTACTTGAGAACAAAGGCTTACTGAGCTCCTTTAAAGATGATGGGGTGATGGCCTGAAATCCTGGTGAGTTTGCTACAACTACGATTTCTCTTAAATTTAGGTTTTGGAAAATTAGCATTAACATACCGGGCAATCACCTATTATTTTAAGCATTGATGTACTATGACCAGCAAGGTAATGAGAACACGCATACAAAATAATTAAACATCATACTCAAGTTCACAAGTATTGTTCACAGATCTTTAGCAATAACAAGAAGAGGCCGAAACAGGTCCAAATACTGTAGTTCAAAATGTAAATCAGTTTTGTAAACATATAATAATCAAAGGATCATGGTAAATTCAATTTGGTTCCAGTAGACAGAAGTAGCAATCGTAGATTGTAATTCCCCTTACATGATTTGTTTACCTTTCATCATAATTGAGGTTATAGGCGAGTTGTTCACAAAAGTCTAGCAATTCCAACCAAACTTCATCACAGAGATAAGGCGTCATTTTGAGCTCAGTTGACACGTTTTACATGTCACTGGGACTTCACTGTCAATAGACCAGAACTCAGATGCTTATCCCTTGGGTGAAATACACAAATAAATCGAGCCAGGGAAAATTGGCAAATTCACTCTACTGAACGTTCAAAAAATCACAGGCATTCCTCGCACATGGGAATCAAATGCCATTTATAACTCACTTCCGCCACTAAAATTACTCACGATCGAAGCCTCCTCTTCAAATTTAGTCTGATGTCAGTTACACAACTTGCATGTACACTGAATACTTTTAACCCTTTTGTATGGACTGATTCAAATACCTTACTCGATTATTCTGAACATATGCTTAACCTAACTTATGCTGTAAAACCAACTCCTGAATCGTGAAATACGCTTCCAGGAAATGTATGATATAACGATTCCATTTGATATCGAGAATTTATTGAAAATAATGGAAATGCGTTTAACTCTTCCTCAGAATCTACTACTTTTTGACAACAAGTCACAAGCAGTCACCTCTAAGAATAGACCTGTAACTGACTACTGTGATGTTGAAGAACAACTGATATGTATCCTCTATGAACAGTACTCTAGTGTATGCTATTAACCTGGAAGTCGATTGTAGATGTCAGTGCAGTGCTTCTCCTCAAAATTCTTAACTATCATTCCCTTCGTAATGCTTAGAATAGAAACGAAACAGTGCATAACAGGGGAAATTCACGAAAACCAGATCACTCACTTTCAACAGCCTTCAGCAAGGTTTTGCATTCTTTGATCAGCCCCTTGATAGCTTCGTTGGTGCTTTCAAGCTCCCGTTCATGTTCGTGAATATTTTCACGAAAATAAGGACTATCCAGGATACAGTCCTCAAATTCGAGAGGCTTTAGCCCCATTTCTCCTGCTAAGTTTCCTTTGTGTCAATAGTAATTTTTTAAAACCGACAGCAAAATCCAAACGCTACAAGGGCTCAGGATGGGCCACTAGCTTCCTCCGTCTGAAAGTTTTGGTTCTATTACGCATGTTTGAACATGTGACCAGTTGTCCGTGACGTTCGCCGTATTGTACAGTCCACGCCCCGTTGGTCTGAGGCACGCTCCCCTTCTGGTGAGGTGGTACAGGGGAGGAGGGGGGCCTGAAGCGGCAAAGTCTCAACACCAGCGGGCCTTGCTGTGTAATCAGGTAGCTTAAGCACGCGAGTTTTTGAGACGCGGACGGCAACCGGGAGAGAACATTACGCGTGCAAGGACAGTGGTGTCTCCCAGATAGTGATCATCTCTAATCAGGCCTTCTGACAGGGTGCGGGTTTTGGGAGGCAAATTGTGCGGTAAAAACGGCGATTGTGCGGGAATTGTGCGGGATTGCGCAATCTTGTAAACAAACAAATATTCGATCACCGGGCCCAAAAAAAAAAAATCCGACATGGAGGAATTTCTGGATAAATGAAAAGTGCAACAATTGTCCTCTTAGTTTGGCAATTAAACATAAACCAAATTTCTATTCTACAACTTTCGCCAAAGTTTGTATCAACAAAATCATGTTGCGTGACACGATCGATTAAGTTGATTCAAAACCGGGCGTAATTCCGCCTCGAAATAAAATGTTCTCGACCAGAACAAGTTACTTAATGAAAAATCCCGACATTTTTGTTCTTTCTTTGATATGTAGAGCGAATATTATCTCGTTAAGGTTTAAAACTCTTCACGCTTGAAATATGCTGACAAAACCACACCACCGAGACAAAGGCAACTTCAATTGCGTGCGGCTTAATTTAATTTGATATAATTTAGAAATTAGAGCGTGAAACTTGTATTTCCTGAATGAAAACGTCCTTCACTTGCATAACAAAAATAAAAGCTGTTTCTTGACGAGAATTATTGATTTTCTGACGCCCAAAGTTGAAGTGCTTTTGTTTGTCAATTTGCAAATCCGTGCGTTTGCCTTTGCGAAAATACCATGTTCCGACAAATTGGCAGCCATGTCAAATAAGCCAATGAAAAATAAGGCAAGACTGAGACTAGCGCCCAGGGCGGCACGGGGCTATGAAGAGAAGCCTTGTTGTTTTTATATCCGCTCGAGCTGTTCAATCGAGAAAAGCGGCCGATTTCTCGATTGTTTTGCAAGGTAAATAGCTTAAATATAGCCTAAAAAGCTCCTTTAAAACTTGGCAATCGATGGGAATACCGATTTAATTAGATTTTTAACCACATGTTTCCATATTGTGTGGGATTTCGCGGATTTTCAGAAATTGTGCGAGATTGTGCGGCTTTGCTCGGTGCGGTCCCGCACCCTGTCAGAAGGCCTGTCTAATGAAGAAAAGATACTAATCAATGTAAGTGTAGTTGTGTGTAGACAAGTTAAAAGGGAAAACAGCTCACTTCCGGTTAAGCTCCCTATTATGCGAAGTCCGCGCGCGGTACACAAACACGAACAAAACCCTTCATCGATAGAGCACAAAACTGTTAAGTAGTAATTAATGCGATATCGTTCATTTCACGCCACAACTTCAACTCGCGATCGAGAATGCGCAGTACTCTCTATATTGTACTGGCTATACCCTGATACAGTAATAATACGAATACGTAGTCAAGTAAGTGATGCAAAGCGCGCGTGCTACAAAAACTGCGTTTGAGCCCGACATTTCATTTGCCAACCATTAAATAAGTTTTTTTTCATGATGCTGGCCCGACAAGCACTAGGTTTCTACCGTTCATCCCTTTGTGTTTCATTGATAGTCTTGGCCACATAAGGTGGTAAGACAAAGCATCGAGTAAGCCGGTGTTAAGGGCTTGTGCGATATATGATGAGTGTGTTATCGATTTTTGTTTGGTTGTGAGGGAGAACTGTTCCTCTGACGGAGACCGTCGGTATTGCCTACTTGACAACTATTCACCGAAGTGGAGGTGGCTAGTGGTGGATATTTACCGAGCCGCGAAGCAAGATTAATTTGCATTTGTAAACAAAACATTTCTCGTTGGTTTTTATCGATAAACGCCGGCTTAAAAACATAAGCTATTTCCTCTGAACACGACCAAGTCCAATTTCGTCGCTTTCTTGGAGTTTTCAGGGACTGCTTCGTTGTTAATTTTGATGATTTCTTCGCTTGTCATGGATGCAAACCGGGACACCCTATTCGCGCGGCAGAGCGAAAAATTCGCAAGTTGCTTGGTGGTAAATCGCACGGGATATTCGGAGTTTGACTAGCCAATCAGAACGCACCTTCAACGCTATTAAACGGTATCCACTGTTTTAGTCATCAGCGTATGGGGAGGGAGGGCTGGGGAGGCTGCAGCCCCTCTGTCGGGAAAAAATAGTATTATTCGGGCAAAACTGATGTACCGTTCGGGCAAAGACACAGTAAAACATATTTTATTATTTAGTATCTTGATTTATTTGTTTTCATCCCGCATCTCTAGAACATTAATTTCTGCCGAGGGACTGGGAGTGATAATCAAGACAAAGAGTGCATGTGCGTGTAATCTGTTGGATTGAAGTATGTCTTTGCCGAAGTCTCGTAAAAGATCATATTGATACCGTGTGAAATGTGAAGAATGCGAGAAAGAATTCGACTCCGACTATGTAGAAGCTGATTCCGGAACTGTTCACAGCGGCCGAAAAGTGAAATGTCTGCCAGTGGAAGAATCGTCACAGCTGAAATTAAGTGGTTTCTTCTCTAAAAGCAGTGCAGCAGTCGAATCTCCAGGTCAGACACCTGAGGCACCGCTTGTTGGATGTAGTCCAGAGAGTGAACAACGTACTATTTCATCAACATACGAATCAATTGCAAATATCCAGCCAGATCCTGAATCAATCGACCAAGATTCACGAAAGGCTGATGCCTCAATGAGAGACGTCCAGGAACCTAGTGAGCCCAGTACCCCGATAGACTGATAAAGGCATTCAATCAGATCTGGGAGGAATTGCTGAACTAGAGCCAGAGTCCTCCACATCACTTACATTGACAACAGTTTATTACACATGTATTGACAAAGTCGTCAGTGAACTTCAATCAAGGTTTGAGGGCAATGACCAGGAGGTTTTGTGCGCATTGGGCGAAATCGTATTCAGCCGTTCTCCAAGCATCAACAACATCCAAACTGTATCAAATTTCTATGGCGTGGATAGTGAAATGCTATCAAGTGAGAAGTCAATCTTTGAAAACTACGACTGCGGGGACCCATGCCAGAGAAAAAACGCAGCCGTGGTGGTAAAGACCATGCATCAAAATGGTCTCTATGACATTTTACCTGTTCTATATAAAGTTACCTCCATCCTGGCCACAATTCCTGCAACCTCGTGCTCTGCTGAAAGGTCTTTCAGCGCCCTTAATTCGCCGCATCAAGACATTTTTAAAATCTACAATGGGACAAGACCGACTTAGCAGTATCGCCGTTATTAACTTTGAAAGAAAGTATGCAAACAAGACAATGCAGAATGACATGCAAAGGATTATTGACATATTTGAGTGTCGAAGTAATCGTTCTTCATACTTCTTTTAGAGCTCAAATGGGTACGTTTTATCTCCCTCTTCATGGTTTTGTATTTTAGAAATGTTCATCTCTATTTTGAACGCCCGTGCTCTCACGGTATGGCGAAGAAAACTTAACGTAACGAAAGAATCATTTTGTGCATCTGTGACCAACAAGTTTCATTCGGGCAAATTATGTTCAGCCCCCCCAACAAAATTTTTCCCGTACGCCGATGGTTTTAGTATATACTAATATTGAATATTTAATCCCTTCGCTCGTAGGACAACTTCACAGTCTTGACAGAAAACAAGGGGCTTTATTTGTTTTCTACGGTGAGCCTGATACAGTTCAAAAAATGCGCATTTTCTTGATATAACAACGAGTAAACAAGCAAGGGAAACGTAGATGACTCATTTCGGTATGTGAGAAGTGTTTGTTACTTAATCACCACTTTCAGACAGGAGTTTAAGATAAACTTTCCCGTGGCCTTTATTGCGACCTGGTGATTTGGAGGATGACATTCCATTATTGAGGGAGCTTCCACCTTCTGCCGTACCACCTTCTTTTCTACCACAGCTCAACCAACATCCCTTGACCCCACCCCCTGAGTAACCTCCGCCACCTCCAGGTAACAGTCCTGCTGCACCGCCCCCTCCAAAACCGCCTTCCCCCAGAGTTCCATGTTCAAATGCTTCGTACTTAGGATCTGCTTGTCCACCATTTCCACCGTCAACAAAGCTCTTTCCACCCCAATTCTTATACAACCCCACACCACTGCCATACATACCTCCCCCTGCACCGGCGATCACTTTATGATGGCCAGAAGACTCTTCTATAGGGGAGTCGCTTCCATCGCTGGTGTCCAGAAGTTTCCCACCAAAACCGTTCCTACCGCTGACAACAGATGAAGGTGCGTCATCCGCTTTGCCGCCTCGGCCACGAGTCTGAGAAGCTAAAAGATCAAAATTTGTGAAAGAGATTATTTTGTACCAAACAAAACTCTGCTTCCTAATGTGTTGACTCAAGGTGAAGTATAGGTCAGCCCTACGACAATTGCATAAGTTTAAATCGAAAAATATTGTTTGAGGGCTCCGGGGCTTATGGCTTAAGTAGTCGCTAATGGATGTTCTGCTGACTGGCCATTGGATTGAGGATGACCACTCATGAGTACCAACTTAATCGACGTCACGCTGTATTATCGCAGTAACTGCACAATGCAAACTAGCCACGGATGGAATGTTCTAATATACAGATACGAACTTACTTGCCCTGGGTACTCCACCGCCTCCTCCACCACCAGCAACAAGAAGAGGTTTTCCATCTTCGTAGATGACAAACGTACCACCACCTCCTCCCCCAGGGCGATGGGCATCAACTGGGTCACGTGAGCCCTCCTGACCAATCAATATCTTAAGTATTTCACCTTTTTCAAGAACAAAGTTTCCTTTGACAATTGCGCCTAATCCCCCGCGCTTGCGATTTCCGGATCCCCCTTTCAATATTCCGTCAGCCCCAGAGGCCCCTCTAGCTTCAATGGACCAAATACCAGAAGTGGGCACAGTCCAAAGCTGAATTCCTGGATGCTGAGGGGAGATCTTGACCTCATGGCGCAGTCGTCCATGATAGTTCAGCTTTGAGGGGCCAAATGGACCCTCTGCACCGTTGTTTGTCAGCACTCTGACCTCTGAAGAGAAGAAAAAATAGTGAATATGCAACAATCGGGGTGTGGAAAAATGGGAGGATATACCATGAGACCAAATTATTTTCATGGTTTGTAACCATCATGTAAGGATACTATTCATGCGCAAGAGAAAAATTAGGTACGTGTCATTTGGTTTGAAAAGTTAAACTTATTGACACATTTGTAGTCATCACTTTAAAACAACCGACCTTGATTTGTGTTTTCTTTCTGGGGGCCACCACGTGATCCTCCACACGTCTTAAGGACACTCAAAACAATAACAACAACCAGGATAGCAACGACTAGAATTATCACCAAACCGATGACTTTCTTAATCAAATTCTTCTTCTTGGCGGCGCTGGCAGCAGTGGTTGCTACCATGTTCAACCATGGACATTCTTTTCATACCAACAGTTAAATGGCAATCACTCCTTTGAAACGTCACTCATAAACTGTTCTAATGCCATGCGCGCGGGCCGCAGTGTGCGCATGCACGGTTCTTATCAGTTCAACTCCTGACTTGTAGACTGTTGCAAACAAATCAACATATACTGGCCAAGGGGCTATCAATTCCTTTCAGTGATCATAATAATAATAATAACTATAATGATAATAATAATAATAAGAATAATAACAATAATAATAATAATAATAATAATAAGAAGAAGAAGCTGAACTGCTTAGTATGGTGTGTAAAGAAGGGGATGTCAAGCTAGTTTTGCAAGACATCACAGGAGAAGAATTGGAGTCCATACCCTTCAACCTCGTTCCTAGGGCTTTTCCCTAGAAAGAAAAATGGCGGACGCCATTTTTCTTTCTGGGGAAAAGCCCTGGGAACGAGGTTGAATACCGTTCCGAATGTGCCGCTGGATATAGCAGCTGGGGGATTCTGGGAGAGGCAGAGGTTTAGCATTTTTTGATGTTAGCATTTGCCACCCGAATGCCGACTCCTATAGAGACATGAATCCAGACCAGACATTCAGGCAACACCATACAGAGAAGAAATGCGAGAACGCTAGCAGGATATTGGAAGTAGAGCAAGTCATATTTACCCCATTAGTTTTTAGCACGTCAGCTGGAATGGCGGTCGAATGTAAACGATGCCATTGTAGGCTTGCTACAAAGAGTAAAATTTATGCAACTGTCAAACATAGCAAGGGACTGTGAAGCCTTACAACTTGATGTCGACCAGCTACTATCCTGGGCATCTAAATGGCAACTACGCTTCAATTCCGATAAGTGCGAAGTTTTACGTATCACACACAAACGTCACCTCTCTCTCTCTCTCTCTCTCTCTCTCTTGCTACATATTCATTGTGTACGAGCCTTCAAAGCGTAAAGTGCGTCAAGGATTTGGGCATTATGATTTCTTCGCATTTGTCCTGGAGCGAACATGTTGACGTGACCGTTAATAACGCTAACAAATCATTGGGTTGGTTTATAGAAGAGTGGGCTCTTCGAATCCCGGTGCGTTCTTCACGTTATACAGATCTCTCGTGCGTCCTGTTCTAGAATACGCTGCCCCGGTCTGGAATCCATATTTGGTTAAAGATGTGCTAGCGTTAGAAAGAGTTCAGCGAAGAGCCTCTAGGCTTGCTCTCGGGCAAAAACGTGGTGAGATGGAATACGAAGATCGTTTAAGAAAACAGAAGTGGTCTACACTCGAAACACGCAGATTGTTTCTTTCTTTAGTTAAATGCTACAAGATATTATGGAAAAGATTACCATTCATCGTTGTAACTTTAATGAAAATATAAATTAGTCCTATGGTTTCACGACAGAGTCACTTGGGTGGTGATCGCAACGTTTCGACTGCTTACTGCTAGTCTTCTTCAGGCAATGGGTTCGACCATAGTTAATGGAGGGGACTATTAACTATGGTTCGACTGTTCCCGGTGCAGCATCAAACTAGACGAACTATTATATATTAAGTTGGTCTGCTGTGATTGGTGCGTTTCTAATCAGGCCATTGTTTCCGTTCACCATGTTTTCCTCAGGCGTCCTTTGACTTGCCGCGCGCTTGTTTTGATGTTTCCTGATTGTCGGCATCCACGCTTCCGATGTTTCGATTCCATTGCCCTTTTGATGTTGTTAGGGTTACGTCTTATGTGGATTGCCTCCTTTACCTTTCTTGTATACCAGTGAGTGTCCCGATTAATAAACTACACATCTTCCCACAACGGACTGTGTTCGGTCTCGTTGGCGTGTTCCGAAACGGCGGAGCTCTGAGTGCGTGCTAAGCGTATATCTCTGTTGCGTTCTTTAATTCTCTCTTGCATGGGTCGCCCTGTTTCTCCGATATAAACTTTACCGCATTCGCAAGGTATCCTGTAAACTACACCATATTGTTTCCTTGGGTCGGCAGGATCTTTTGGTCTGACTGGTCGAGATCTTAATGTCGTGTCGGACTTGAAGACAGTGCGTATTCCTTGTTGTTGTAGGTTGTGGTGGAGAGTTTCCGAAATTCCTTTGATATGTGGTAGCACAGCAGTTGACTTGAATTCTGGTGCTTCTCTCAGTGGTGCTGGATTCTTGGTTTTGGTTACTTTCAGCAGGAAGGCTGGAGGGTAACCATTGGCGACGAGAGCTGTAGATATATGTTTCTTCTCCTGGGTTATTCCTGATGGTTTGGTAATAATTCGTTTAGGCCGATCATGTAAACACTTGACAATACCGCCTTTTACTGACTGTGGATGTTTTGAATCATACGCTAGTTACTGATCAGTGTGTGTGGGCTTTCTGTAGACGCTGGTGTATAATCTTCCGTCTGGTTCCCTTGTTACTAGTGAGTCGAGGAAGGCGATCTTGTTGTTATTCTCGGTCCCCATGGTGAATTGGATAGACGGGTGTTGTTGATTGAGATGGTTTAGGAAATTATCCACGTTATTTTGTTTCATGATGGTAAAGGTGCCGTCTACGTAGCGTTAACAGGACTTCCCATCGAAGCTCCTTCTTGTTGTTCCTAGAGTGTTCCGTTGTACTTGAAGTATTTGGATCTCAGGACGAAATTGAGGAGGTCTGTTATTTGGATGGGGGTGAGTGTTGTACGGTCTGGTAAGCTCGGATCGTTGTTGAGTCTCTGTAACGTGGCTTGTACTGCGCCTTCTACCAGGATGTTGGTAAACAGACTCTACGTCGAAAGATATCATAACTTCATCTGCTTCGATGGTCTGTTTGCTGATAGTTTTTAACATGAACAAAGTAAACCCGTGTTAACCATCCGTATAAGCTTTATGTTAAGCCAGCAAAGTGTAATTCATATGAATATTCTTTTCCTATCCGAATTGTACGGGAATGGAATAGTCTACCAGGATCTTTTGTTGAGGCTGGGGGCCTGCGCTGAAGCGCTTTCTAAATATTCACTAGCTGTTTGTCTAGTTTATCTTCTGTTTACAATCCTCTTCTTGTAAATACTTCTTAAGTGTTTTATATTGTACATAGCTTATATCCTTTTGTATCCCTTTATTTAGGGAAACATCGTAGGGTTAACCTTCTGTTATCTTCTTCAAGATGTTTTATAATTTAGGTCTCCGCATCTTGAATAAATACGTTATGTTATGTTATGTTATGCAGCTACCATTTCATGGATTAGAGCAAAAGTATCCTTTGCGCTACTGAGATCGGCATTCTTCTGCTTAAGAGGTTCCCGAGACTCAAGAATAGTGAAATTAGACTTATTGGCCATTAACCTTGATATTCAAAAAGAACTCGCCAGTATTCACCGAGATATTGAGAACTCCATTTTCTTTTCTCTTTTCATTTAGAATACGTTGTGTTGAAGAAAGTTTTGTTTTTAATCAAAATGGATTTGTTAATCGAAATGAATTGTTTTTAATAGAAATGTTTCTCAATTGAAATGAATTGTTTTAGATCGAAAAAAAAATTAAAAAATTGAAAAGAAGTGTAAACAGGTCTTAATAGTTACTATTTGATGTCAATAAATTATTACATGATAATGATAATGATAAAAATTCAAACCACAAGAAGGTGGGGAATGAGGACCGAGACTGCGCCGGTTATTGTTGGTGCTCTAGGACTTATTAGAGTGGGAATGGACCAGAATTTAGGAAAGATTCCTGGAGCCAGCAACATTAACGAACTACAAAAGATCATCCTCCTAGGAATAGCGCACATACTGAGAAGGTTTCTGTCCATTAAACGATTGTATAGTGTGCATGAAGTAGGTGAACTTTGACTTGTACCCTTTTGTGAAGGTGATGTAAGCAGTGTGAGGCTGACTTTTTGCAATTTTGGAGAGCCGTTCGACTCCTCTTTCCATATGCCAACTTTCTCTTCGCAAAACTGATCTCTTAATTCTTGCGACGCAGACTGCTCCAAGATGGCGCTGACCTTCAGTTGTTATATTGACTTCACATCCAAACACCCTTCATCTGCAAGTGCCTCAGACTTGACAATCAGCCAGCTCTTTGACCCGTTGACAAGATATCTAAACTTTTCTTCCTCTTTACTCAATCGTACAACTGCGCGATTCAATCAATCAATCAATATCAATAAATGCTTTATTTATACACGTAACGCCTAGGAGCTATATAAGCTCGTTCATAATACGTACGTGTGTGAAATTACATTCACAAAGGCTGGTCCGGACAATAAATATTAAACATTTCCCGGAATGCATCAGTGTTAGGTTTAGGTTTCAAAGTTCAGTTGATAGCTCAGTTGATGTTAGAGTGAAAAATAATCGCAAAAGAAAACTTCCAGACCTTTTCCCTGGTAAACCGTACCGTTTAATAATGATCCAAAACACGAACTACATTCCGAGAGAGAGAGTCGAAAAAATATAAAGGTGAAACTTAATCCTAAAAAGAGGGCATTTCCTAAATGTCAATCAAAATTCCGATAACGAGACAGTTCACGTGGAAATGCAATCCTAATCTAACAGTTGATAGTTCAGTTGCTCTAGCGTTGGTCATTAGTCAATTCACGTCGAACAATAAATTAATTTTCAAGCTTAGGAGATCCACTCTTCAGGTACAATATTTTCTTTTTATTTGTTTCAACTTGTACGATGATTTCTCGTTTGTTTTAAGAATTCCTTCATTATTTACATTCCTTTGTTTATTAGCATCTAGCGTAGCAAAACCCTTTTGTTTCAGAATCTTTTCCAATAAAGATTAAAAGAAATCTCCTTGGCTTGGCTTGCGTTATTTCCCTCGTTACCAAAGGCCGTACCACAACACCGGGAACTACGTCCCCTACTCTTTGCGAACAGCGTGTGGGTTCTTTAACGTCCCACGAAGTTATTACAACCAAGGGTTGTGAGACGGGGCCTACGGTTTATCGTCCTTATCCGAGTAGACTAGAAAGTCTAACCATTTGCAGATGTCATTACAAAGGCAGCACTTTCTCCTCAAATAATTTAAAGACCCTGAGTGATGGTCCGGCCGAGGTTCGAACCCACGACCTCCCGTACGATAGTCCAGTGTTCAACCAACTGAGCTAGCAGAGTCGTCTGCAAGCCACACCTGTTTAACCATCGGACATAATAATATTAATAATAATAATAATAATAATAATAATAATAATAATAATAATAATAATAATGATAATGATGATGTGACAAGAGTTGGGGTTGGCTGAAGAAGTGTCACCTAGTACTGAGGGATTTTGTAATGAGGGATTTTGTAGTGTTCGTTGCTATAGTTACTATTTTAGTTATGAATACCCAAGAGAGAATGAGGTACCTCATTCTCTCTTGGAATACCTAAGTCATTAGACAACCGATGATCATTGGATAGTGCACCTTAACCGCAATCATGTGATTATACAACTATATATATCATTGTAAGTGGCAATTGAGAGACAGATTAATAAAACACTTGTGTAAAGCACACGATTTGTCTTCATTGCGTACTCTACAGTAGTACACCGAACCCCAACACACAACATATTTATTATGGCTGCACATAGCCAGACACTCTGAACAAATGCTATCAAGGCGAAGATTATGCAAGAATCAAAGTGTTCTGTGAGCGATGTCATCCGATTTTATCTGTGACGTCATTGTCTTAGCGTGAGATCAAGTTAAAATCATAGATTTAACCACTGTGATGCATATCATTGACAGTAACATATCATTCCGCATGAAAATAATAGCTTTACATTGCTACATAGGAAGCAAAGATAATTTCAAGAAAAGCCAAAAACAAACCGCTCATTTTGGATGATGATGCTTTGCGTTCCATGAAGCAGAAAGAACACGATCGAGAAAATAAATACAAACTAATACCACTTCAGAACAAAAAGTGGAAAAATGTGGCAAAAGTAGTTTATTTTGTGTATTTTTTACCGTTAATTTGGGCATAAAGTCACTAAGGTTCGGCTAAATCCAGTGTATTAAACTTGCAACATAGCAGAATATATCCTGGGTACATTTGCATACTTGATCGAGTTTACACCTGAGTGAGGGAGTAAGTGACAAAACGTCCCCTCACAATATGTCATCCTGCATTAACATGCACGGATGACATAAAAAGGAAATAAAAAGAAAGAAAAAAGAAAGAAACTGTCCCCGGCGGGACTCGAACTTAGGCCGTCCACCTCACCGAAGGGGAATGATCACGCTAGACTACTAAGCAAGTCACGCATGCGTACTTGATCGAGTTTACACCTGAGTGAGGGAGTGATCGAGTGAGTGACAAATCGTCCCATCACAATATGTCATCCTGGATGACATAAAAATGTTGAGAACGTAAATCACATACTAAGTGAATGTCCAAAGCTAACCCAGACGGAATAAAAGCGCCGTCATGACAACGCTGTAGCCAAAGATAATGTCATATTATTGACGTAGTGTGCCCGGGTGATTGCAGAATCGCTCTGAAGGAGGAAGAAAAAGTCAACAAATACCCTCTGGCAGTTGAAGAAAGTTGTAATCACCCGGTTGTTATGGGGGCGTTGGGGAGCTTAACAGCCAAGTTTAAAAAATATTTGGCAGATATCTACGTTGGGCTTAAGCCTCATACGTTCTGCGCCTGCGAACAGGCTCCCGGTTGGTTCGCTTGGTTCTAGAGCGAGCTAGCCGAGTGTAGTTTAGGGCGAGCGGGACGAGCCGAGAGCGGTCTGGTGATGAGGGAGTGCACAGGGGAGCCTGTAGACATTCCATTGATGCCGCCGTTCCAGGATACCAGCTCCTGGTATCAAGACCTGATTGGTTAAATCGATGACTGTTGACAGCTTTGAGATAAATATTTGACAGATCTTGACAACTGCTTGTAAATTTGCATAATTCTTGCCGCGACCGACAATTTAAGATGGCTTCTGCGTACAATGTACAGTTTACTGACGTTGAATTCGAAGCAGCTTTGAGCAATTCTTTGCAACATTTTCATCACATGCATCTCTGTGTTGAAACATGAGCAGAAGCTAAGCCTGGAAACTGTGGCACAGAAGCGCGATGTTTTCGGTATTCTTAACCGACTGGTTTCGGGAAGAGTCTTATTTCTCAACTGCTGCCGTGTCAACTGAAAGACTTGTGGAAACTACAACGTGCTTGTGTCTTAGTTGTGACGCCTTTAGTTTCTATAATGAAAGACCAGGTTGAAGAGTTGACACGTCTAGGTCTGAGAGCGTTTGCCATCGGCTTAGGAGACGAAAAAGGGGAGAAAGAACTGGTCGCCGGTGGATTCGATGTGGTCTCCTCTATGGAAGTCCGGAAACGTTGTCTTCGAAACAGTGGTCAAAACAGCTGAAAGAAGGTCTCCTCCGAAAGCAAACTGTTTACTTCGTTTTCGATGAGGCGCACTCTCTTTCAGCTTGGAAAGTAACCTGAATTTATTCTGATATTTTGTAGATCATAATTTGCACTGGTGTTGAATGCCGGTCGGTTTATGAACACACATTTCATCTTACAGCAAAGGTGACATGTTATTCCTCTGGTAATTTGTAAATACGTTCAGCCTTTCTTCAAAAAGTATTTTGGACTTTGGCGAACTGACATATAAGTTTAAGCGTTGGCGCGGCGAACTGATCCAGGACTTTGGAAACTTCATACTCATCATGCGGGGGAAAAACTGTTTGTTGGCGAACAGTCAAACACGTTGGCGAAACCAACAGTTTGAGGAGATGAATATAAGCCAAAGGAGCCATTCAGGGCATCATTTTCCAAAGTTAAGGACTTGCGGTCATTCTTACCTGGATTTGGGATATTCAGTGAAGATCTAATTCGAATAGAAACAAATTTATTGTTACAGTCGATCGCGTTTCCTTCTTTATCGCTGAAAGGGTTTCACCAGTCGGTGGTCGAACCGCTGTAGGTACTAGTTGGTGTTGTACATTGATCGGGTGGAACTGGAACGGCTTGGAACGGCTTGTTATTACTGTGCAAGAATAAACCACGCGAACGACTTGCTTGGCACAAGTAAGGCAAGGAAATTCATTCCACGGTGTAAACAATGTCCTAGCTTTTAAACTTCGGCAGCCAAAACTACACTCTCTTGACCAGAAGTCCCAGTCAGTTGTTTGTTTTTACCCTGTTAAAAACTGACACCACTGGCACTCTTTTCCCTTCAGGCGGATTTAATAGGGAGCTTAAGCAAGCGCGTTTTTGAGACGGGGACGGCAACCGGAAGTGAGCAGCTTCCCCTTTTAGCTTGTCTTCACACAACTACATTTACATTGATTAGTATCTTTTCTCCATTAGAGATGATCACTATAAAAATCTGGGAGATACCACTGTCCTGGCACGTGAAATTTTCTCTTCCGGTTGCCGTCCGCGTCTCAAAAACGCGCGTGCTTAAGCTCCCTAATAACTTTTTGCAGAAACGGCAAATACGTTCCCGTTCGCCTTGCATTCCCCCGTTCCGCGAAACCCGCTTGCGGTAGAATGCTGTAAAAAGCCGAGATATCAGCGCGAGAAAAGCCATCAATTTTGACAGGTTTAATTACCTTGACTAATTTGTAACAGGCTAATCACCAAGGGGCGGAACGGCGTATCAAAAACAATAGGGACTTTAAGATCCGAGACGCGACGGCTTCTAGAACGCGGTGGCTGTCAAAGGACTGGAACTAGAACGTCGCCGTTTGCGCGGAAAAAGTAAAGTTAAGATCCCCGGCGCGATGCAAGACGACGTGGCTGCGGAACGCTCTTTATCAGTGTGATTCTTCAGCAATTCTTCCGCAGAAATATCCATGGAAATGCTCTGTTTGTGTCTATTAGAAGAGATCATAAAAACACACAAAGCTTAAATATGCTAGTTAAGCGGCAGATGAACTCAATAAAACGAGAAATGTAACGGTATAAGAGACGAGGAAAGTATGCAGAAGACTCTTGCATTCACTTTTTGAAGTTGTAGATCGTGACTTACTTACAAGCCTTGCTCGAAGACACTGCCATTTTATAAGCTTAGTACACCTGAAAGAAATTAAAACTAGAAGGGCACTCGGTAGAGCGCATACCTCCGCCCCGCCACATATTGTTGTCTTAAGAGTTTGAATCCACAAATAAGAGCTATTTGAAGAAAAGTATATCCGATTAAGGAGTAATATTGTTGTTTTTCCCACATATAGCTTCTTCGCCTTCGATAACTTGGAATCAGGTGAATGGCATCAAGTTTCACAACTGTTTTCTACCGTGGGAACCAAGAAAGCTGATTGGTCAACATTAATTCGATTAGTAAACAAACTCAATTATCACTGAAATTTCTGTAAAACCTTAGAAAACTTTCTGATAAAATCGCTCAGCTTAAACACGACAAGAATTGCGGTGCGATTTACAGTCTGGTAGGTTTTTTGCGGTCGTGGAACCAGCCATACAGTATACAATATGTACAAAAGTTAGGCGTAAACTGACATTCACGTTTGTTCGAAGCCGTACTATCAAGTGTAGCCCGAGTGAACGCTCCCGAGAGCGTCTAGTCTGGATCTGAGATCCGGAGTTTAATCCGGATAAATCCCAAATTTTAATCGATTGATCCTGGGTATATTTGCGACCTTTCCACCAGATTTGGTGCAAATCCGTTGATTAGTTTTTGCGTAAAACGATTAACAGACAGACAAACAGACAGGCGTGAAAACATAACCTCCTTGGCGGAGGTAAAAATTCAAAATCCTTCCATAGCTACGATCTAAAATGTCACCAGAAATTACGTCCAATGATCCTAGATTGCTAATTTTTCATGTTTAGAGGAATATATCATTATTTAAGTTAAGCACTGGTAGGAATATGCTCACGTTTTGTACAGAACGTCAAAATTGCCAATCCCACGTTCTCGACGCGACGTGATACCATCAGGAAGAAGGCGTGAGCATGCGCAATATGTCACCTCTTTAAAAATTAACTTCCGGCCGCGTCTTACAGAGAGAGTAGTAAATCACTGAGAGAGATGTAAAAAGCGGATTCTGGCACAAATTGATTTTTATTTTCGAAGCCGGGAAAGTACTGATTCTAGCACAATTTCGGAAAGTACTGGGGTTCTGGCACAAATTGATTTTTATTTTTTGAAGCCGGGAAAGTACTGATTCTGTTATAATTTCGGAAAGTATCGGAAAGTATCGGAAAGTATCGGAAAGTATTGGAAAGTATCGGAAAGTATCAGAAAGTATCGGAAAAGTATCCGCGAAATTCATAAACTACGAAAAACTTAATTTAAAGGTGTAAATAGTGGAATAAAGTACGAAATGGAGAAATTAAAAGATGCTGAATTAAAAGAGATTTTACAGGAGTTTCTTGTAACTGGCCGTTCTCACGCGAAGAAAGCGAGGAAAATAGCACTATTACGTGAAATGGGAATAAACACACAAGAGGAGTTGGAAAATTATAGGCGATGGTTTAATGGGGAATCGTCAAGGCTTGCCACGCCTCCCGGGTCACCCCCGCCAAGAACGCCGTCGACCACACCGCCCGGGTCCCCCCTTCCCCCAAGAAAAAGGAAACTAAAACAAACTTTTTTGGTCCCTCAAAAGTCATCAAATAAGAATAATGGCGAAAAGAGATTTTTATGGAGTAATGAAAAAGAGCTATCATTTGAGGTTATGGGAAAATTAAGTAGTTTGTTTTTTAGTGAATTAAAAAAGATCGCGACAGAGCTAAAAATTGAAGGAAGAAAAAAGATGCATAAAAAAGATCTTATTAATGAGATTAAAAAATTCAAAGAGGAGGAGATTGTTGGTTTGATTGAAAAAGTTACTTCAAATAGGGTTTATATTTGCACCCACGGCGTGCTGAAATATATATGTAAAGAATGTGAGGGATCCCAAATTTGTGAACACAAAAAAATTAAGTACAGATGTAAAAAGTGTAAAGGGTCGCTAATTTGCGAACATGGGGAAGTTAAGTATCGCTGCAAAGAATGTGGTGGGTCCCAAATTTGCAAACACAAAAAACAAAAACAACAATGTAAAGAATGCGGCGGGTCACAAATTTGTGAACATGGTAAGCAAAAAGCTTCTTGTAAGGAATGTAGAATGAAAGCAAAAAATGATTATGATTCAAAGATAGAAGTAAAATGAAAAATGGAAATATTAGAATTTGGTTACGTAAATAATGATAAGTTAAGTATTTGTGATTTTATCAAAGAAATAAAAGAAGATTTGCGCCAAAGATTATTAGAAAATCGACAATATTTTCTTGATACTTGGTATTATGGCAGTGATTTTCCCAATAAAATAGTTTTTGACGTGAGATATTATAATAACAATTTTTATCATTCGTTTTGGTTTGAAACAAAAATTGGTTTTGGTGTTGATAAAATATGCGCTAATAAATTTGCGAAAAAAATTTTAAAAGCCTCTAA
Source organism: Ricordea florida (assembly GCA_949710005.1). Taxonomy (NCBI): domain Eukaryota; kingdom Metazoa; phylum Cnidaria; class Anthozoa; order Corallimorpharia; family Ricordeidae; genus Ricordea; species Ricordea florida. The sequence continues at coordinate 27,943 of OX453278.1, forward strand.
TAAAGAATTTTCAAGTTTTGTTCCTGAATACGATTTTTCCCCGTCCGGCGATTTGCGCATATTAAACTGGGCTGAATTTCTTCATTTTTATAATGAAAATGGTTTTTATCGTGGTTATTATGATGAGAAATGCCGAATTGACACCTTTGATAAAAAGTTTCTTATTATAGCATTATCGGTAACTGTAAGATTAAATGAATACAAGATTGCTCATAAAGAGACGATTTATAACGAATTACACAATGAATTAATGGCGAAAACATGGCACCCCAAAAGAGTTGTGGATTGGTGCTACAACATTGAGGAACAAAAATTTTATCATTCCTTACCGGGCGAATAATAACAAGTTTAATTTTTATGTTATTTAACTTAATTACTGGTTACATAACAAATTACCGGAATAAATACAGAGCTAATCCGCCCATCGCAACTATGATTGCTAATTTACTAATTTCATGCGCATTTTGTGGATCGGCTTCTTGTTGCTTTGACTTGGCGGTTTTCATTTCGGGCCGCGGGTTTGGGGTTGAGGTTTGTTGCAATCTTACTTTTGAAATGCCTAATTTATGGCTTATCCCAACCTTTTTTGTTTCAGTATTTAATGAATTATTTACTCCAAATTTCATATTTTGTGTGGCTTTCATGAGTTTGTTATTGTACCCAACCACACTTTCTGTATTTATTACCAAATTGCTGGGCATCAACCAAACCCCAGGAGCTACAGCCAAATCAAGTCTCAATTTTGATTCCTGTACGGCCAATTGATACCTTTGAACGGAATTAGCGATATCATTTTCAATTACGCTGCTTTCAAATAAAGTTATGAATTCTTGTTGGGCTTCAATTGCCCCTCCCCCTTTACCAATAATTGGGCTCCTTGTATTAACTTGTGACCCCAATACGCAGTAAACAAAAGCTTCAACCGATCTATTTATTCTTCCCAATCCGGCCTTTGTTAGTCCATACCCAGACTCTGGTATAAACCACGAATATTGGAAATCAACAAAGTAATCATTTCGCAGCATAGATATTAAATTTCCCTCTATTTTCTTTCCACCATCATCGGAAAATTTAGCTGAATCGCTTGGCCAAATATTTGCATCAGGATCGTAATGTCTTAAAATTCTAACATTTTGATTTCCTCCTCCCTGGCCGTGAACGCTTCCAGGAGGTACGTATCCTTTTCCATAGTTAATGAATACATCACCAACTCCACCATTTGCGCCCCCTTTCCATCTAAAGTCAGCTAAAGGTTTATTTAATCCCTTAAAATCTTGATTATTGCTCAAACTAAATTCCGCGCACAAGCGATTATAAGCGTTTTTGTTGTATGGATTATTTTTTGGAGAAAAAGTTTTTTCCCCGGGTAATGGCAACGCCATTTCATACAATATTCTTCTTATTGTAAAGTATACGTGAAACACAATAAAACTTCTGATAACTCTTGGGTAATTTAAACTCTCAATTAAACTTACGCCGCATCCAGATGTCGCGCACCAAACAGCCATGTTTAATTGTTGGGGCCAGTGATTAATATTAGGCTTACTCAGCCATGCCCTGGCTTCTTTTCCGCTATAAAGTCCCACAGTCTGGGATTTAAAAATATTTTTCATGGGGGCAGTGAAGATATTTTTATCTGAAACATATATGTTCAAAATGATTAACATTTTTGTTACATCGTTGGCAAATTCATCGAATTTAACCGCAGGTATTGGGTATGTTTTGCTTGTAAATGATAAACTTTTTGGAAATGAATCAACATTGGCCTTATTTTCTAAGCCCAAATCTTCCCATAATAATGTTTTCAAATTATTAGAAAGATTTTCAGTCCAAGTTTTTCCAGAAGGATCGTCATTTGACATTACAGTCATTCCATTAAAGTTCCATTTAATGTACCCGCCAAATGAATCATTAATAAATGTAAATTTATCTAGGTTAACATTTGGGTACCTAGTTTTGAAATCATCCAATAACATCTTATTCTTATGTTTACTTCAATTCGCACAGATCTTTAGATTAAGAATAAGATGTAAAGTATTAATCTTCACTAGTATTTCTAATCCCCGCAAAACAATTAAACCCAACATCAGTTCTTTCATATGAAATTTTTAATGTTCGTGAGCGGTTAATTCTTTTAATAGATCTTCGCGAACTTCTTTCCTTATCTGGGACATGTCGAAGTTTTTTTCTGATTCTTTCCGGAATTTTTGTCTTACTTCCATTTTCAGTTTTTCAAACTTTTCTAATTCCGCTAAAATTATGGAAAATTCTTGATCGGAAATAACATTATCTTTCATGGCTTTTGAAACTAGGCCATTAATGGTATTTACTTTTGCTTTTGCTAAACAAACAGTTTTCTCGTGTTTACTAACATTTTTTGAAAGCCTTTTTGTTGCCACGCCAAATATAACAGATATTCCTCCGCAAATACCGCCCACAGCGCCCAAAGACACACCAATAACAACGCCAAAACCAGTAAGAGAAGTGCCTAAACCACTTGCAGATAGTATGACTGAAAACATGCCACTAAATACACTTATTTTTGTACATATTCCTCGGGCACGAGTGTATTTTTTTCTTACTTCCTCATAATGTTTAATTTCATCCTCAAGTTTTTTAAGTACTTCATTTGACTTTTGCAGTCTGAAGTTAATGGGATCTGTATTATTGGGCAATCCAGGATAAATTCTATTGTAATCGTCCATTTTCTACTACTTAAGATATTATCTTTAAATTAATACGAATACGAACGGTATTAGAAATTATTTTTGTCCCAGTTTTATCCAGAATCCATAATTTAAAGTTGTACAATGGATTTTTGATTTTTGTAATTCTTAAAATTGGGTACTTTTTGGAGGGTATAGTAGCTAGTAATTGTGAAGGCCGGATTTCAACATTTGCCCCACTAGGGATTCGATTATAATATGAAGACTTTGATTCAATAATATCACTCATTAAGTATAATGGATTATCATTTGTCGCATTAGTTCCAGAAAAATCTAGAATTTGTACTTCGCTTACATTATTTAATGGCGGATCAAGGTAAATTGTTGTTTCTGTGGTTAACATTGTGATTGACAAAAAAGTTATTTCCTCCTCGCATTTATGGGGCATTTTTAATCTACTTTCTCTTCTTTTTAAACTGTTCCACCAAATACAGAACAATAGCCATTATCAAAATCCAAGCATTTTCGCCCAAAAATCCCACAACTTGGCCGGCCGTTTTGAACAGAAAGCTTACTATCGCCCCAACCATACCCGGCAATATTTCACCCAGTTTTTTACCAAGAGTTTTCAAACCATTACCCACACCCTTGCCCAAAGTTTTTAATCCTCCTGAAAGTTTGGAAGCTATAACCCCAATAATAACACCTACTGAGCTTAAAACAGCGAATGTTGTAAAACCATACTTTTTAAAGATGTATTTTATTCGCTCTCGTAATGGTAAATTTTTTAGTATTTCTTCTCTTCTGCTCTCAATGTTTGACAATTGTTCGCCTATCTGTTCTCTCAATTTGTCGTTTTCTATTTTTAGGCGCTCCCGGCTTTGTTCCAACTTTCGTAAATTTAATTTATCCTTTTTGTATTTATCTGTCTCTTCTTTGTACGATTTTACTTCCTCTAAAATTCTTTCCGCCTGTATTTTTAATTCTATGTTCTGTTTTACGGTTTGATCAAAAAGACTTTTAACCTCAGCCTTTTTTTCCTGTTGTTTTTCTATGAATTCACGCATCTCCTTTTCTCTCTCAACATATCCCTCAACCTCAGTCGTTCGTGTTTCTATAAGCGAATTTATTCCCTGAACCGCTTTTTGCAACTCATTATGTTTTTCTTTTTCCTCATTTAATATATTCAACATGCTTTCATAATCCGCGCCTAAGGATTTTCTCATTGTTTTTGGCAAATTTTCAATCTTGATATTTGAATCTTTATCGATTATTGTGTGCCACACATTATCCTCCCTATTACTCATTTTTCCTTCAATACTACCATCTTGCCCAAATCTTATAATAAGTGGGCTATTATTCGGGTCATAATTTGGAAAATAACGTTTGAGTTGTTGCCTTGCATCAGCCATTTTTTCGAATTCCTCATCTCTTTCCGTCCAAATACTTTTTGGCATTCTTTCTTCCCATTTAATGCGTTTTCTTTCCGCCATATATTCTGAATAACCAAGATAGCCCTGATCAACAGATGTGGATGTTTTTGGGGTTTCGTAATTTGTTTCATCCCAATCATAGTCATCATCGTCTGTTCCTTTCGGCAAATTTTCTTCCATTGGTATTTCCTCTTCCATGATTTTACTCATCAGGGCGAAATCTTTAGATCCTTTGGGGGTTGAAAAATTTGATTTAAAGAATAAAAAAATATATATAAAAATAAAATGATGAACGAAAACACACAATTAATAGATATTAATAATTATAAACCACAAAAAAGTATGATCTTTTCTAAACCAATTTTAGGTGAAGTTCCAGGCAGCAAGCCAAAGGTTAAATTTAGAAGAATAAAAATTTCTTCAAAAAATGAAGATGGAACAGAAGGAGAACTGGTTATTCCAACCAGCCGTTTGTATTCATTTGGGGTTTCAGTTTCTGAAAGTTTTTCAACTTATTCTTTTCCTTTATGTTTATGGAGTGGAAATAAACCTACTGCTGAAGAGGAAAAGTGGATAGAAAAATTTAACGAAATAGTAGATTGTTGCATCAATCATATTATGGAAAATAAAGAAGAAATTGATAGATTTGAGTTGAAAAGATCTGATCTTACTAAAACAAAGGGTGGTTTAAATCCTCTCTATTGGAAAATGGAAAAAATTGAAGATGGGAAAAACAAACCTTATATGCAAAGAGTTCCTGATAGAGGGCCAACATTGTATCCAAAATTAATTTCATACAAAAAGGGAGTATTTCTTACAAAATTTTATGATATTAGAAGTGAAGATTGCAATGAAATAATAAAACCTGAAGATTTAATCAATAAAGGCTGTCACGCAGAGTGTTCAATAAAAATTGAATCAATATTTATTGGTGCTCAGATTTCATTGCAAGTAAAACTTTATGATGCCCTTGTTGAAACGAAAAAAGAAATTAAAAGATTGGCGCCCCGCAGAAAATATGATCCCGAAGTAATTATTTCTGACAGTGAATCGGCTTCTTCCTATATTGGTTATGATGAATATGAAAATTCTGGTTCTGTAAGCCCAATGTGGAGTTTTAATTTGGTGGACAACTAATCATAATACCTTATGTTATATAACTAAAATTACTGGTTATACAACAAATAATAATTTATAAAAATTTACTGACCGCATAACCTGAACCTAGCATCCCCGCCCCCACGTATACCATTTCTCCTGTTTTTTGTTCATCGCTTGGTTTGTAATAATCAGAGAATTTTGGCTCTTGCGTTTGGCCGTACAATTCAAAAGCCTGATTTGTAGTCGAAATATTTTTTGATGCTTGATATTTTTCATCTTTTTTCTTCATTTCCCAATCAATCATTTTTTGTCTTTTTTCCTGATATTCAGCATAATCTCTTTGATATTTTTCTAATGCTTTATCGTGGCGTATTTTTTCTGTGTCCACTTTATTTCCTGACAAGCGTTTCGCAAGAATATTTCCACCAGTAAATGCTGTTGCATTCAATATAGCCCCACCAATCATCATCGCTATTGCTGCCATTTTATTTTGGTAAAATCTTTTGATCCTCTAAATATGTTTTTAGATACATACTTCCGGATAATACAGCCACCCATTTTGCGTAATTTGTAATACTTGAGGATGGGTCGCTCAAAAATGATTCCTTCATCATCTTTTTAGCTACATATCCAACTCCAGCCCCTAATCCAATAAGTACCGCTGAATCAGTAACAGTTTTCACAAGTTTGTTTTCGCTTGACATGATTTTTTACTACATCATTAAGAAACTTTTAAATAGCTTTATGTAGTAAAAAATAATTTATAATTACATCATTCCAATTTTTGGTCTATCTGCGGGTTGTGGTTGTGGATTATGAATCTTTATGGGCGGGGCTTGAAAAGGTTGTTCAACCCCAGCTTTTTCCCGATATCTCATAAAAAGATCAAATGCTGTAAACCCCAATCCAACAATGGATAAAACAGTAGTAAAAGATAACTCTGGAAGCCATGATTTATATTCATTATTTGTCTTTTCTTGATTATCTTCAATTTTCATTTGCTCCTCCCGCTTCATCTCCCTATCTAATGCTTCTTTTGCTTTTTTATTATATTCCGCTAATTTTTTTCCGGCCGCGACCTTTTTAGGGTCTTTCTCTTTCTTTTTAGTATCTTTATTTTCAGGTGCGGGATCAGCAGTAATTTGCTCAACTTGTTCATTTTGTTCAGACATTGTTATTTAGATGCTGCAAATAAGTTTTTAGATCTGATTAGTGCACAGTATCAATACCTTCAGTAGATTGGCTAGTTTCCTGATCAGTTGTGTTAGAATTTACTAGTTTTTGTTGTATTTTTCCTATTTTAACGTGTTTAGCTACTTGAAATAATCCGCTAGCAAGTGCAGCCAGTCTTCCTGATTTCAATGCTAAGAGCCCAACAATGTTTGTTAGTTCACGATTAACCAAATCATCATTCTTCAAATCCTTACAAAGTGCATCAATATCATCAACCGGAACTAAATATGAAATAATTTTAGAAATTAATTGAAGGGATGAATCCACCACTCCGCCACTAATTTTCTTACCCATTACCGATTGATAACGATTAAAATATTTTTCTACATCGCGTTCCGATAATTTTTTTACATCGCCCAAGCTCATTTCAACCCCTAAATATTCCTTTGTTGTCCCAAGCACTGCGAGAATGGCTAGTGATTCTTGTTTGATTTCAAGATCCTCACTTTGATTGGTATCATTTTTTACCTCTGTCTTTTCGCCAATGTAATCTTCAACGTTTGCCATATTTGTTAAATCACTTCGGGAATCTCTAAATAGCAATTAAATGGGTATCGCAAACTCAAACATAGTCTGGAATATTTTTCAGTTTTTAGGAGTTGAACAAACTTTTTACCTAATTCATAATCCAAATCACCCCCGTAATCTTCGAAAAACATTTTCATACCTTTCTGCGATGGGTTATGAAAAGTAACAACGCAGGCTACATTTTCCCGGAATGGTTTTGCAATTGATGTTAATTGCTGAGTTAGAACCCACATTGACAAACCATGGTGCCTTCCGGAAAATGCTAAATCTATGAACTTATTTGATCTTTTCTTCAGATCAGTGGAAACAGCACAATCATCTAAAATTATTAATGTATTTGTTCCAGAGAATAAAGTTTGGCAATCAGTTAATAACTCATTAATCTCATCAATGTTACTTGCATCAGGTGACAATTTATAGAAATGTTTATCCCCTAGGGCAAAATTATGATATGTTTTATTTTTAGAATAAGTCGGGCAAATTAAAACAATATATTCAAAAACTTTTCGGAATGGTCCGCGGAGTTGATCAATTAGGTACTTTGTTTTTCCACAATTTGTTGGCCCAGTTATAATACAATGAAATGGGATTTTTTCGCGCAATTCTTGCATTTTTGTATTACAACTAAAGGTTTTTAAGTCAGTACATGATTGACCTTAAACTTGAATTCATTATTTCCATCATTGCGTCGGCCACAACAAACATATGGCATGTTATAGTTCCTGATCCACTTTGTTTTCGTTTAATTGCTATTTTTAAACCATCATGTGTATTATTTAGAGCTAGTCCTCCGCCATGAATACTATTATCTGGGTGTGTTCTCGTATCAACCCAAAGAGCAAACTTGTCTGTGTAAAAATCCTTTTCTTTCAATGAAATTTGCAAACCATCATCTCGATGAAATCGTTTTTTCACGGATTCCCAAAAATCGGATTGAATCATTCCTCTAGAGTATATTCTATTTGGCACGCCATCAACATCAATTTCAACGGAAGATATACCTGGATTATAAAAATTTTCAGAATCCCTTGTTCCTGCGGCTTGAGGTAATAAAAACAAAAATAATACCCCAGTCATTGATCTTCTTGGTAGATTAATATGTTGATTTATTACCCCATCACCACCTATTGAAAATGTAAAAGTTTTGTGTAAGGTAATATTTTCATAAAAGAATCCTTTACCAACTTGATATGTTGATTGTGCCTCGCGGGCTAAGTATTCGCTTGAAATTGATGAATATTCTAACTCTAAGTTTTTGATTGAATATGATGGTGTTTTAGTTACGTCGGAATAAATAAGAATATTATTAATCGGGGCAAGCGTAATCTCAAATATAAGATGATTTTCCAATGCTTTTGGATAAAAAACTCCGTGATCGTTTAATATTGGATGGTTTATTAGTATTCTATACTTTGTTCCATGAACATTGGCGAGAGCAACTTCTTTTACATCTTGTGTTTTTTTATCTCCCGCTTTTGTTCTAAGTTTTCTCATATTTTCGGAAGAAATACCTTGTTTTAATCTATCTTCGCGTTCTTCATCTGTTAAGAATAAATCATGATATGTTTGAAATAAATCATATCTTTGCGTATCCTGTAGTGTTTCTCCTCCAAAAAGAACTTTTAATCTGGAAACAAGATTAGCCGACAAATTATTAACAACTGTATTATTTGCATGCCCATCAACTTCCAAATCAAACAAAAGAGATACACTTCCAGGCACAATCACCAAATTCTCGGAAAGTTTTGGAATATTTATGTATAATGTTTCGCCAGGGCTGGCTGAAGATGGGTTTAGAGTAATTCGGTTCAGCGTTGATTCCGCTTTCAAACCAAATGGCTCTTTCGGGGTTCTATTTGGGTTAATTTTTTCTGACGTCATACTAGATTTATAAGATACTTTGGTTAATCTTTAAACCTGTGTTGATGATCTTATTCTCTAATTCTTTAATATGCGCTAATAAACTTTCTCTTACTCCCTTGATTACAACTAAAAGATTAAAAAGTTCACCTCCATCTTCCATATCCAAAATTTCTTTAATGATAGTTTTTTTCATAAGATTAAATTGATACGCGGTAAAACTTGTTTTTTCTTCCTCCATTTTAATTTATAAGATACTTTTTTACTCTTAAATGAGTTTAAATTTAGCGAAAAATCGGGTAAAGCCCTCCCCGCCACTCGAGCGTACATATTATTCGGCCGGGGGGTATTGGAAAGGATATTCCGCGATTCCCAAATTAGCAGAGAAGGCGAAAGTAAGTGAAGATGTAGCAAAACAATGGTTGCAGAAACAAGCAATTTGGCAAATCTATCTTCCAACCCCAAAGTATATTCCTAGGCCGCACTGGACTGTGGATAAGCCTAACCAGATTCACCAAGTAGATTTATTATTTTTGCCACATGATAAAGTTGGAAGAAAAACGTACAAATACGCGTTAGTTGTGGTTGATGTGGCTTCAAGATACAAAGATGCGGAACCATTAACTTCAAAAGAAAGTCGAGAAATATCAAATGCTTTTACAAAAATATATTCTAGAAGATTGAAATACCCCAAAACATTAATGGTTGATCCCGGAAAAGAATTTATGGGCGAGGTTGGTAAACTCATGAATTATCATAATGTGAAAATACAAAGAAGTCAAGCTGGAAATCATAGAGCCCAAGCCTTTGTTGAAAGAGCAAACAGAATATTGGGTGAAAGATTATTTAGTCATCAATATGCGCAAGAAATGATCAGTGATGATCGATCGCGTGTATGGGTGAAAAGATTGCCGGATATTTTGAAAACTTTGAATAATACACCAACGAGAATAACCGGTAAAGAGCCCAATGAGGCTATAAAACTGAAAGAGGTTGATATTGAACCTAAAAAATACCGGCGAGTTGTCGGTCTTGATGAGAACAGATTGCCACCTGGCGTTAAAGTTCGGTATTTATTAGCCCCTGGTGAGCTTGAAGGGGGAGAACAAAGGCGTGCTACTGATCCTATTTGGAGTATCAAAGTTTATTACATTACTCGCAGCGTCTTTTCGCCAAATCAGCCAGTTTTATATTATTTATTGGATGGCCCTAGACGGGGATTTGTTAGGGAAGAATTACAGGTTGTGCCTTATGATACAGAACTCCCGCCAGATTCTGTGTTGCAACGATAATGTCCGTAGGCAAAAGTATTAATTCCGTCTTCGCAAATTATTCTTTTATCATCATCGCAAGACAGCGAAACTTTGTTAACAGTTTCGGTGTAAACATCATGCAAACGGCTTCTAAACACATTCATTTGTCTCATTTGAGGCTTTTTGCTGAAAAGACAATCCTTATAATCATTAAAGCTTATGGTCTTTTTTACTACTGCCTTTTTCAATCCCTTACATTTCTTTTCTTCTTCACCTTCATCCATCCTGTAGGAATAAAGCTTTGCTCGTAGACCTACAAATTCTGCTATCTGTTGACCGCCAGCTTCATCCTTAAACTTATTGATGACTTTTTTGTTTTTGATCGTATAAATACCTGATTTATGATTTTTTGGAAAGTTGCTTGTGTCAAACTTATCCATAACATCCGGCGCAATATCCTTGTAAAAATCTTCCGTTTCTACTAAATACATCAGACTGTCCGTATCTGTAAAAAGTAATTTTACCATTTCGCCGTATTTCGGTTTGATGTAATTGTAATGAAAATCGTACATTATGGTTTTACTTAAATCCAGAATGCTCATCCCTAAATAAACAGGTTTATTGAATACTAACTTTGTTTTCTTCATATGAATGGCTACAAGATTTTCACAAAAGATAGTGCGATTCTGGTAGTTAGGTTTTGATATTAATTTCTTTGCATCTTTTCTATTTGTGACCAATTTAATATCAACCCTATTTCTAATGTTTTCCATTGTTTTACCAAACATACAATTGTTCATTTGCTTGAAAAAATCTTTCTCAAAGTCGTTATTTGCTTCGGCCCTTAGAGCAGTATTCAAGGCAATGTAAGGTTCTAACCAAGCTGACTCTTCAAATGTGATTCCTCTATGAATTTTTGTAACTTTCAGCCCTAATGATTGGTAAAGCTTTAGTATTTCGCGATGAGCAACATACTTTACCTTATTGTTTAGGTTTGGGATTAATTTTTCCACATTATTAACTACAAGCCTCTCTGGTGCCAGAGGATAATCGTTGTGCAAATCATGAAGGTGGGCTGGGTATTCCAAATCAACCTCTAATATACACGGGATATTTTCCCAATTTTCGAATTCTTGATCTAACATCCACCTAAAGCCGTGGGTGGGTAAAGGCACACTCATTCCCCCACCATACAAATTATTGGCGTCCAGATATTGAATAAACACATTGGGCAGATTGGGATCATAATTTCTCATGTATGAATTGTTTGCCTTCCCATATCTTGTAGAAATCATGGATACTCCGCCCCGAATACCTTTCTCAATCATAAGCAACATATCGATGTCAGTTAACAACTCCAAATTCACTTTTGTATACTTTAACGCCGCGTCCCAAGTTAATCCTGGCGCTGTGTAATAGTGGGCGGGATCTAAACCATAAATCTTTTGGCAAACATCTCTAAAGTTCTCGAATACGTCTGCTAAAAGTAGTACATCCGTCTTGAGATATAAATCGTGATATTCTCTCATTGTTTTCATTTTGAAGGTTTTCCATACATTTTGCGCGTGCTGGTAATCATCTTCTGTTATTTCTTCATCGTTTAATTTAGAGTAAAATTCTTCCTTTGGCGGAAGTTGGGTTTCATTTAGCTTTACAAATTTGTCGAAAAATTCATAGGGAAATACACCCTTTCTCAACAACAGACTTAATTGCTCACCTTCAAAATGGCTTGACAAATTTTTGAAAGATTCTTTTGGGAGATTATTTACTAATTTTTCAAGACTGGTGGGCATAAATTTTAATGAATCTATAAATCTAAGTTCTCTCTTCACTTCAACCAACTTTCCTTTATCATTTGTAAATTTATTAACCACAATCTGTTTTGAGAAAGAAATGTACTTTTCCTCATTATTTGGGATACAATTTACTTCACCTTCTGTTGCGCCAAGGTTTTTGATAAAAAGATGGGCGTCGTAACCAGATAGATTGTGAAATATTACCGGAAAATACTTTGGAACTTTGAATTTTAAGTTACATTCCCTATGAGCCGCTCCTCTGTACTTTCCTGTAAGGTGGCAGTGATCTATTACCTTATCTTTTCCCAATTCATCTTCACAAATGTGGCAATGTATGGCAGAATTATGGCTTGTTCTATCTTCTTCAGTCATTCTAACTTTCTTTTTGAATCTTGTGTTCTCGTAAATTGCTCTAATGTCCGACTCTAAATTATTTACAAATATTTGGGCAACGTCTTCATCCGGTGATTTGGCGGTGTATCGCCTAATAATAGCCTCATTTTCATCAAAAAATTTAAAGAGATAGCAGAATCCTGATGGAGTATGCTTTTGATATTGTTTGGTAAAACTTTTACGAAGGTCTGGCGAGCATGTATCCATTTTCTCTGTAAAGCTCTCAAAATCAGCGTACACAACAAAGGGTACTCGCATTTTTTTGTTGTAATTAGTGAATTTAATGTACTTGGGATTCCCATCTTCATCCATTGGCATTTCAATCCTAACTTCTTTATTTTTGGCACAATATTCCAGATGTTTTTCCAATGATTTTTCAGTTTGGAATGGGTTGAGGCATCTGTGGCAAAAGTACATCTTGGATTTATGCTTGCTAACTTTTGAAGCCAGCAATCTACTCATATTCTTTATCCAGCAGTAATGATTATTTTCACCTTCTGATATTAAAAGTAGGTTAATTAGATAACCTTTTTGTTTTTTACTTATTCTTAAGGGGTATACACCACCTTTATCATATCCGTAGACATTAATCATGTAGTGGGGGTTTTGCTTTTCAAACCTATCAATCTGTTTTAGTGAGGTAGGAAACTTCATTCCCGACCAATCGAATTTCTTTGAGTTTTCTATCATTTGCTTATCTAGTCTTTGTGGATTTTTCTCTTTTGGAAAAGCGGCGGAAGTTATTGCCCACTTGAAACATTCATGATCATTCTCATTTTTTACGTTAATGATTGCTTTCTTTAATTCCAATATTGGCGGTAATTCAATATATGAACTTCCAGAAAGCGGTTCAAATGGGTCTATGTGTATATCAAAGTATTCCACATGGTCGAATTTCAAACCATAAACATTATCACTAAATCGCTCAAACTCTCCAAGTTGGTGGTTGGTCATAGTATCGAATAAGTTAGATAAATCGGTTGACTCTGTTATGATTTCTACAAGCGACTGAAAGTATTTTAAAGTTTTATCAATCTCTTTAGTGTGTAGACTATCTTTTATAAACTCACAAGTTAAGATAAATTTCACCTTGATAGGCTTCTTTTTCTTATTAATTAAATCAATAACTTTTTGTTTGATATGATTTAAAAACTCCTTTGGTCCATACCCTTTCTTTCCATCTATCCTATAAGTTTTCAGATATCCCCGCAATGCTGTTTGTTGTTCTTCTATATTAAATTGCTCATCCAATTCATCTCTCACACTATCAGATATATTTACATTTTCTCTGGGTTTTGTTTGTTTATTATTAGCAATTTTTATAATATTTTCATTGGTTAAATCTTCAAGCTTTTTAGAAAACTCGTCTTTATCCATAACCTTGAATGAATAATTTCCCCAATTAAAAGTTTGTTTTGATTGTTTTTGTGGTTTTGTAAAAGTTGGTGCTAGTTTCCTTTTTCTTGGCGACTTTCTAAGCGGAGGAGGCCTGGGTGGTGTGACAGGCGGCGTTCTTGGAGGAGGAGACCCGGGTGGTGTTACAGGCGGCGTTCTTGGCGGAGGAGAACCGGGCGGCGTTCCCAACATTAGTGGGCCTTCATTAAGTCTCCGCCTGTAATTTTCCAAATCCTCTTGTGTGTTTATACCCCTTTCGCGTAATGCTGCTATTTTCTCCGCTTTTCGCATACCACTTCTCCCCCTTATACGCAACTCCCTCAAAATCTCTTTTAATTCAACGTCTTTTAATTTATCCATTTCGTATTGTATTCTACTATTCTTTCTTTAAATCCATATTTTTTCAATTTTTTCATCGCTTTAGTATCGGTTTTGTATCAGCACAAACTCGCCAATTTCCCTCCGCCTCCCAACACGGCTTATGAAGTAGTTGTTAAAATCCAATCAAAACTTTGTCGATACTTTCCGATACTTTCCGAAATTGTGCCAGAATAGCAAATTGTGATAGAATCAGTACTTTCCCGGCTTCGAAAATAAAAATCAATTTGTGCCAGAACCCCAGTACTTTCCGAAATTGTGCTAGAATCAGTACTTTCCCGGCTTCGAAAATAAAAATCAATTTGTGCCAGAATCCGCTTTTTACATCTCTCTCTCACTGATACGGGGACAAAAAAATTTCAAAAAAAATTGTTCAAGGATTTATCAGAAAATTAAACAGAGATTTTTTTCCCGTTTAAAGAAGTATTCGCAAATCCGCAAAATCCGCAAAAAAAAAATAACCAAAGATTTATCAGAAAATTAAACAGAGATTTTTTTCCCGTTTACAAAAGTATCCGCAAATCCGCAAAAAAAAAATAACCAAAGATTTATCAGAAAATTAAACAGAGATTTTTTTCCCGTTTACAAAAGTATCCGCAAATCCGCAAAATCCGCAAAAAAAAAATAACCAAAGATTTATCAGAAAATTAAACAGAGATTTTTATCAAGAAAGAAAATAAATTTTTGAATTTTTAATGTTAATTTAAAGACATAACTTATGAAAGTATAAATGGAGAATCTACTAGAATTGAAATTTGTGGAATTAAAAAAAATTGCTAAAGAATTGAAAATTAAAGGACGATCTAGAATGCGTAAAACAGATTTTATTAATGTGTTAAAAAAATTTCCAGATGAGGAGATTATTAAATTAATCCCAAAAGATACTATCAATAATAATAATAATAATTATAATTATATTTGTATTCATGGAAAGTGTAAATATTTCTGTAGAAAGTGTGGAGGAACTCAAATATGTGAACATAATAAAATTAAGCCGTACTGTAAAGAATGTAAAGGTTCTCAAATATGCGTACATGATATACAAAGGTATTTATGTAAAGAGTGTAAAGGTAAAGGAATATGTGTACATAATAGACAGAAGGCACATTGTAAAGAATGTCGAAAATAAAAAAAAATAAATTTTAATTTAATTTTAAGATAAAAAAAAGATAAGAAAAAAGTAATAATGATTGAGCATGAGTTTGTTAATGGGTTTGTTTATAAAAAATTAGAAAAGATTGAGTTGGAATATATAAATGAAAAAAATCTAAATATTAATGATTTTCTAAAGTCAATTAAAACAGATTTATTATCAAAAATCTTAAAAAATATTTGTTTTGTTTATGATAAAGAAGAAATTGAGTTTACGATTTGTTTTAATGATCATGCTGGTAATGAAATATCTTTTTGTTTTTCAGATGATTTAATAAATTTTGTAACTAATGGTATGAAAAGTGATATGTTTGGTAAAGATATATTATATTTTGCGAATAAAAATTATCGCTCGTGGAGAAAAAATAATTTTATTTCTTATTTATATAGTGATGATGATTATGAATATGAATATGATAGTGATGATGATTATATTGATTATGAATATGATGGTGATGATAATAATGTTGTTGGTTATTATATAGATAAATATAATCTTTATCATAAGTATAAGAAAAAATATAATATGAATAATTTTATTATTAATTCGTTTGAAGTTGTTATATATATAAATAATTATAAGATATTACATAAACGTGATTTCTATAATGATTTGTATGATGATATAATGGCTGCAGCATGGCATACAGAGAGTAGGTAGTGGGGGGTTCTAGCACTCCCCATTAATTTTCAGCCAAACCTGTGTAAAAATATTAATCAAACCTCAACCAAGCCTGTGTCAAACCCTCAATCAAACCCTCGCCAAGACTTCATCAAGAGTGGGCCGACAGGCGGAGCGAGCAGCGCGAGCGGAGGGCGCTGCTCGGGTGTCGATGAACGTGGGGCGATTCTCGTCAAACCTCAACCAAACCCTCGCCAAACCCCACCAAACCTTATACTACACCCTCCCTTTTCCAACATACAGAATAAGTTTTGCAAAGTTTTTACAAAGTTTGAGGAAAGTGGGTGTGGAGAATTCGCCATCCCTATAAAAGCCCACCCTGCATAAGTATCCGCAAAATAAAAAAAATTGAAAATATGATTTTTAATATTGGTTTAAAGAATAAATTATGAGAGTATAAATGGAAGAGTTACAAAATAGTAAAAATCTTGCGAAACTGCTAAAACAAGCCATAAACAAAAAGGGCAAAAGTTTAGAAATACTAATATTAAAACAGCTAAAGAAAATTATTAAAGAAAAAGGTAAAAAATTGGAAGAAGACGAAGTTATCAAAGAATTGCGCAAAATTCCAGAAATTGATGAAGCTCTTGATAATATGGGAGAAACAAAAGAGGGCGCAAAACCTAAAAAGAAAAATATTAAAAAAAGAAAACTTGCGCCTACTTTTATAAAACCACAAAAGCAATCAAACAAAACTTTTAATTGGGGAAATTATTCATTTAAGGTGATGGATGAAGATGAGTTTTCAAAAAAGCTTGCAGATTTAACCAACGAAAATGTATTAAAACTTACTAATAACAAACAACCACAACCTAGACCAAGAAAAGAGGTAGATATATCTGATATTATAAAAGATGAATTTTATATAATAGAAAAACAAACAGCATTGAGGGGATATCTGAAAACTTATAGGATAGATGGAAAGAAAGGGTATGAGCCCAAAGAGTTTTTAAATAATATCAAACCAAAAGTTAATAATCTAATTAACAAACAAAAGAAACCGATAAAGGTAAAATTTATATTAACATGTAATTTAATAAAAGAATCTACAGATACAAATCGTATTGAAGAAGAGATAAGAAAATTCTTTCAATCACGTACAGAAATAATTACTGTTACAGATGATATATCCAATTTTTATGATAATATGGCTAATCAAATACTAAAGGAATATGAAAAATTTTTAAGTAATAGTTATAAATATAAATTAAAAAATATAATATGTTTTGATATTGGAATAACACCATACAAGCCGCTTAAGGGAAGTTCATATATTATAACACCCCCACATTTAGACACAAAAAAGGCAATTATTAACCACAAGAATTTTAATGATAATGAATGTTTTAAGTGGGCAGTAACTGAAGCTGTATTTCCAAGAGATAAAAATCCGCAAAGAGTAAATAATGAATTAAGAGAAAACTCAAAGAACTTTAACTGGGTTGGAATGGAGTTCCCTGTTTCATTAAAAGATATTGATAAGTTTGAAAGGCAAAACCCCTACTATATTAATGTTTTAGGATATGAAAATGGTTATATATTTCCTTTAAGAATAAGTGATAATCAATTAGGAGATAATGTAATCAATTTAATTATGATATCAGATGATAAAAATAATCACTACTGTTGGGTAAAGAGTTTAAGTAGACTTTTATCAGCCCAAGTTAGTAAACATAAATGTAAGAGACATTTTTGTATCAGATGTTTTAACTCATTTCGAGAAATAGATTCATTAGAAAAACATACCGAATACTGCAACAAAAACAAAGCAGTTAGGATTGATATGCCAAAAGATAAAAATGGAAATCCTTTATTTATTAAATTCGCTAATCATAAAAGAAAAATGCGAGTGCCATTTTTAGTGTATGCCGACTTTGAGTGTTATCCAGAGAAAATTGACATAGATATAAGTTGTTTAGATAATAGTAAAAGCTTTACACAAAAGTATCAGAAACATAAACCGTCTGGATTCTGTTATTATATAATGTGTTTTGATGAGAATATATTACCAACAAACTTTGAAAAACTTGTAAGATATACTGCAAAATCTCCAGATGATGATGTAGCACAGATATTTGTAGAATATTTAGAGAGAGATATTAGAAGAATTTATAATGAAATAATAAAAGAAAGAAACAAAAAGTTCTATTACTATAAAAGGAGTAATATGACAGAAATAGATAAAAAAGAATATGAAAATGCTAAGAAATGTCATATATGTGAGTGCGAATTAGGAGAAGATAAGGTATTAGATCACTGCCACCTTACAGGAAAGTATAGAGGAGCAGCTCATGAAGATTGTAACTTGAATTTCAAGATTCCAAAGTTCATACCTATAGTATTTCATAATCTATCTGGATATGATTCACATTTATTTATTAAGAATCTTGGGAAAACAGATGGTGAAATAACACCTATAGCACAAAATGAGGAAAGGTATATTTCTTTCTCAAAAAAGATTGTAGTTGATGAATATATAGATAAAAGTGGTGAGAAAAAAATAGTAAAGAGAGAAATGAGATTCATCGATTCATTAAAATTTATGTCATCCAGTCTTGATGGGCTAGTTGATAATCTCACCAAATGTGGAAAGTGTGAGGCATGTAAACCAGGAGATTGTATAAAGAGATACATTGAAGATGGAAAGATCATTAAGTATGAAGGTATTGGTAAATGCGGGCGATGTAAGAATTGTAATTTGGCAGAAAGTA
The DNA here is from genome assembly GCA_949710005.1 of Ricordea florida. Lineage (NCBI taxonomy): Eukaryota > Metazoa > Cnidaria > Anthozoa > Corallimorpharia > Ricordeidae > Ricordea > Ricordea florida. The sequence continues at coordinate 46,524 of OX453278.1, forward strand.
AATGTCTTTCACCATCAGATAAATACCTAACTGAAGTAAAAAAGTATTTTGAAAGCGAAGAATTAAATCTAACATTAAGAAAGGGTGTATATCCATATGATCATATTGACAGCTTTGATAAACTAAATGAAACCCAACTTCCACCAAAGGATGCATTTTTCTCAAAACTAAATGATAAAGATATAAATGAAGAAAATTACCAACACGCTAAAAATGTGTGGAAAACTTTTAATATAAAAACATTTAGGGAGTATCATGATCTATATCTCAAGCTAGATGTATTATTGTTAGCGGATGTATTTGAAAATTTTAGAGATGTTTGTATTAAAAACTATGGATTGGATCCTGCTTGGTACTACACCTCTCCCGGCCTATCTTGGGACGCTATGTTAAAGTTAACTAAAGTAAAATTGGAGTTACTAACTGACATTAACATGTTACTTATGTTTGAACAAGGTGTAAGAGGCGGTGTATCTCAGATTTCAACTAGATATGCAGAAGCAAACAATCCATATATGAAGAAATATGATCCAAACAAACCTAAAAAATATATCATTTATCTAGATGCAAATAACTTATACGGAGGAGGAATGAGTAAACCACTACCTACTCATGGTTTTAAGTGGTTTGAAGAAGAAGATTTTGAAAATTGGAGAAATATACCATGCATAATCGAGGTTGAATTGGAATATCCTGAACATCTTCACGATTTACATAATGATTATCCTCTGGCCCCAGAAAGACTTGTTGTTAATAAGGTGGAAAAATTAATCCCAAACTTAAAAAATAAAACAAAGTATATAGTTCATCGAGAAACCCTAAAACTTTATGAAAGTATGGGATTAAAAGTTACAAAAATTCATAGAGGTATTAAATTCAATGAGTCTGCATGGTTAAAACCCTACATTGATTTGAATACTAAACTAAGATCTCAAGCAAAAAATGATTTTGAAAAAGATTTCTTCAAGTTAATGAACAATTCTGTATTTGGTAAAACCATGGAAAATATTAGAAAAAGGGTAGACATTCGCCTAGTTACAAATAAAAAAGATGCAGAAAAATTAACAATAAAACCCAACTTTAATCATTTTACTATATTTAGTGAAGATCTGGCCGCTATCCATATGAATAAAACAAGATTAATATTTAATAAACCTGTTTACTTAGGTATGTGTATTCTAGATTTAAGTAAAGCAACAATGTACGATTTTCATTATAATTATATTAAACCTAAATATGGAGAAAAAGCAAAGCTGTTGTTTACAGATACAGACAGTCTTGTATATGTTATAGAAACAGAAGATTTTTACAAGGATATAAGTCCAGATGTTAGAAAAATGTTTGACACAAGTAATTACCCTAAAATTCACCCATCAGGTATAGAGACGGGTATGAATAAGAAATTAATAGGAATGTTTAAAGATGAAGCTGGTGGAATGATAATTAATGAGTTTGTGGGATTGAGAGCAAAGTTATACGCTTATATTACTGAAAATGATGATGAAGTAAAGAAAGGTAAGGGAATGAAGAAAGAAGTTATAAAAAAGAAAATAAAATTTAATCATTATAAGGAATGTCTATTAACGGGGGAAAAACAATATAGAAAGATGAATGTAATTAGAAGTCATTTACATGATGTTTATTCAGAAACAATTAATAAAGTTGCACTATCTGCTGATGATGATAAGAGAATAATTTGTAAAGATAAAATAAGTACTTTAGCCTATGGACATTATAGTCTCAAAACAGAATTGGGTGGAAGTTTAGTATCATAAGGAATAACCTGTAATTCTTCCCTTACAAATCCACGTCTTGGCCCATCCAATAAATAATATAAAACCGGCTGATTAGGTGAAATCACACTTTTAGAAATATCATAAACTTTGATACTCCAAATAGGATCTGTGGCTCGCCTTTTTTCACCACCCTCTAGTTCACCAGGAGATAATAAATATCTAACTCTAACAAAAGGAGATAATCTTTCCTCATCAAGACCAACTACTCGATGATATCTTTTGGTTTCAATATCAACCTCTTTCAGTTTTATAGCTTTATCGGGCTCTTTACCGGTTATTCTCGTCGGTGTATTGTTCAAAGTTTTCAAAATATCAGGTAATCGTTTCACCCATACTCTAGATCGATCATCGCTTATCATTTCCTGTGCATATTGATGGCTAAATAATTTTTCACTTAATATTCTGTTTGCGTTTTCTACAAATGCTTGTGCTCTATGATTTCCGGCTTCACTTCTCTGTATTTTCACATTATGGTAACTCATAAGTTTGGAAACTTCACCCATAAATTCTTTTCCAGGATCAACCATTAATGTTTTAGGGTATTTTAACTTTCTGGAATATATTTTTTTAAAAGCTTCTGATATCTCTCGACTTTCTTTTGAAGTTAATGGCCCCGCGTCTTTATATCTCGAGGCGATATCAACCACAACTAATGCGTATTTATATGTTTTTCTTCCAACTCTATCATGCGGTAAAAATAATAAATCTGCTTGATGAATCTGATTGGGTTTATCCTCTACCCAGTGTGGTCTAGGTATATATTTTGGAGCTGGAAGATAGATTTGCCATATTGCTTGTTTTTCTAACCATTGTTTTGCATCATCTTCACTTACTTTTGCTTTTTGTGCTAATTTAGGAATTGCAGAATATCCTTTCCAATATCCTTCATTTGAATAATATATCCTCTCGAAGAGCGAGCCCGGCTTCGCCGTTATTTTCGATAAGGTAGAACTCATTTAAAGATTAACCAAAGTATCTTATAAATTACAATGGGGGAAGAAAAAATAAAATTTAGCGAATATCAAATTAAGCTTATGAAAAAAATTATCATCCAAAAAATTCAAAATATGGAATATGGTGATGAACTTTTTAATGTAATGCTTGTAATTGAGGGAGTAAGAGAAAGTTTAGTAAAACATATTGAAGAATTAGAGAATAAAAAAAAAAATACCAATTCAGCCGCCCAAGAGGTTTAAAGATTAACCAAAGTATCTTATAAATTACAATGACGTCTGAAAAAATTAATCCAAACAGAATTCCACGAGAACCATTTGGGTTGAAAGCAGAATCAACAATGAACCGAATTACTCTCAATCCATCATCTGCTAGCCCCGGAGAAACATTATATATAAATATTCCAAAACTTTCTGAGAATTTAGTGATTGTACCAGGAAGTGTATCTCTACTATTTGATTTAGATGTAGATGGGCATGCTAATAATACACTTGTGAATAATGTTGGTAGTAATCTTGTATCTAGACTTAAAGTTCTTTTTGGAGGTGAAACATTACAGGATACTCAAAGATATGATCTTTTTCAAACCTATCATGACTTATTTTTAACAGATGAAGAACGCGAAGATAGATTAAAACAAGGTATTTCTTCTGAAAATATGAGGAAGATCAGGACAAATGCGGGTGATAAGAAAACACAAGATGTAAAGGAAGTAGCTCTTGCATTAGTACATAGAACCAAGTATCGTATACCACTAAACCATCCTATTCTAAACGATCATGGAGTTTTCTATCCAAAAGCTCTGGATCATCACCTAATATTTGAGATTACGTTGGCCGCAGTGAATGACATTGTTGTTTTTTCTGATACTACAAAGACCCCCACATATTCAATCAAAAACCTTGAGTTAGAATATTCTTCAATTTCAAGTGAATACTTGGCTCGCGAGGCACAAGCAGCTTATCAGGTTGGTAAAGGATTCTTTTACGAAAATGTTACTCTACACAAAACTTTTACTTTTTCCATAGGCGGGGACACTGTTATTAACCAGCATATTAATTTACCTAGAAGATCAATGACAGGGATATTATGTTTGTTTACATCACCAACCGCAGCAGGTGCGCGTAACTCTGAGAATTTTTACAACCCAGGTATCACCTCAATCAATATAGATGTTGATGGCGTGCCAAATCGTTTATACTCTAAGGGGATGTTACCATCAGATCTATGGGAGTCGGTAAAGAAACGATTCGGAAGAGATGGTGTAAAGGAAAAGGAATTTTATGCTGATAAGTTTGCTCTTTGGGTTGATATGAGAACTCACCCTGATAATGGTATTCATGGCGGCGGACTAGCATTAAACAATACACAAGATGGTGTAAAACTAGAAATTAAAAGAAAACAGGTTGGATCTGGAATAATAACATGTCATATGTTTGTTGTAGCTGACGCAATGTTGGAAATAATGAATTCAGGTTTGAGATCAATAAAGTACTAATGAACAGATTTAAAAACCTTTAGTTATGATACAAAAATCATGGAAGAATTACGAGAAAAAATACCATTCCATTGTATCATAACCGGACCAACAAATTGTGGTAAAACAAAATACATCATAGATCTACTCCGCGGACCCTTCAGAAAAATTTTTGATTACATTGTTTTAATTTGCCCAACCTATTCCAAAAATAAAACCTATCATAATTTTGCACGAGGAGATAAGAGATTCTTTGTATTATCGCCCGATGCCAGCAACATTGATGAGATTAATGAGTTATTAACTGATTGTCAAACTTTATTCTCTGGAACAAACACATTAATAATTTTAGATGATTGCGCTGTATCCACTGATCTGAAGAAAAGATCAAACAAGTTTATAGATTTGGCATTCTCCGGAAGACATCATGGATTATCAGTTTGGGTTCTCACTCAGCAATTAACATCCATAGCAAAACCTTTCCGAGAAAATGTGGCGTGCGTTGTTACTTTCCATAATCCGTCACAAAAAGGTATGAAGATGTTTTTCGAAGATTATGGGGGTGATTTGGATTACGAATTAGGTAAAAAGTTTATGCATCACCTGAAAACTGAAAAATATTCTAGGCTATGTTTGAGTTTGCGATACCCATTTAATTGCTATTTGGAAGTGCCAAACGGGGAATAACGATTTAAAAATAGTAAATGTACCACCATAAAAGATGGCAGAAGTTGAAGATTATATAGAAGAACAACCCGAGGTAAAAGATGAGGTAAAATCTGATGATATTGAAATTAAACAAGAATCACTAGCCATTCTCGCAACCCTAGGAACAACAAAGGAATATTTAGGGGTTGATATGAGTCTGGGTGATGTAAAAAAATTAACAGCAAAAGATATTGAAAAATATTTTAATCGTTATCAGGCTGTAATGGGTAAGAAAATTAGTGGCGGAGTGGTGGATTCATCCCTTCAATTAATTTCTAAAATTATTTCTTACATGGTTCCGGTTGATGATATAGAAGCTCTTTGTAAGGATTTGAAGAATGATGATTTGGTTAATCGTGAACTAACAAACATTGTAGGGCTCTTAGCATTGAAAGCAGGAAGATTGGCAGCACTTGCTAGTGGTCTATTCCAGGTTGCCAAACACGTTAAAATAGGAAAAATACAGCAAGTTACAATTACTAATACAGATGATTCTAACAAAACTGGGCAAGGTGTTGATGGGTATGATACTGTTTACTAAGTATACTATTATTTTATTTACATATCATTCCTAAGCGGTCTAAAGATTTCTTAAAGATATGTAAAATAATGTCTGAAGAAGTTGTTGAACAAATTACAAGAGATCCTCCAAAAGAAGAGGAAAATGAAAATACATATAGTGAATCAAAATCATGGATGCCTGAGTTATCTTTTACTACTGTTTTATCTATTGTTGGATTAGGTTTTACAGCATTTGATCTTTTTATGAGATACAAGGAAAAAGCTGGAGATGAATATTACAAAAATAGAATACCTGATTTATCTCAAAAATTCACAATATGGGAGATGGCGACGCTAGCGGGCTATTCCAGGTTGTTAAACATGTTAAAATAGGTAAAATACAACAAGTTACAAGTACTAATACAGATGATTCTAACAAAACTGAGCAAGATGCTAGCGGTACTGATACTGTCTACTAAGCATACTATTATTTTATTTACATATCATTCCTAAGCGGTCTAAAGATTTCTTAAAGATATGTAAAATAATGTCTGAACAAAATGAGCAAGTTGAACAAATTACAGCTGATCCTAAACCAGAAAATAAAGATACTAAAAAACGGGAAAAAGATCCTAAAAAAGTAGCAGCAGGTAAGAAATTAGCTGAATATAATAAAAAAGCAAAAGAAGCATTATCTAGGGAGATGAAACGAGAAGAAAAAAATAAGCGGGAAGAAGAGACTAATGAAGATGGTGAATCAAAATCATGGATGCCTGAGTTATCTTTTACTACTGTTTTATCTATTGTTGGAATAGGTTTTACAGCATTTGATATTTTTATGAGATATAAGGAAAAAGCCAGGTCTGAATATTCTAATTTGATACCTTTTCAAGCCCCGCCCATAAAAGTTCATAATCCACAAACAAATACTCAAGAACCACCCCTAGATCGACCAAAAATTGGAATGATGTAATTACTAAAGTCATCTAAAGATTTCTTACTGATGTAGTAAAAAATTATGTCAAACGAAAATAAACTTGTGAAAACTGTTACTGATTCCGCAGTCCTTATTGGATTAGCAGCTGGAGTTGGATATGTAGCTAAAAAGGTAATGAAAGAATCATTTATGAACGACCCATCCTCAAGTATTACAAATTATGCAAAATGGGTGGTTGTATTATCAGGTAGTATGTATCTAAAAACATATTTAGAGGAACAAAAGATACTTCCAAATTAACGAATATAAAAAATGGCAACAATAGCATTTATGATTGGAGGAGCTGTATTAAATGCAACAGCATTTGTTGGCGGTTCATATCTCGCAAAATATTTATCAGGAAATAAAACTGATACAGAAAAAATAAGACATGATAAAGCAATGGAAAAATATCAAAGAGATTATGCAGAATATCAGGAAAAAAGACAAAAACTAATTGATTGGAAAATGAAGAAAAAAGATGAAAAATATCAAGCATCAAAAAATATTTCAACTACAAATGAACAATTTGCATTATATGAACAAATGCATGAACCTAAATTCTCTGATTATTATAGACCTAGTAACAACCAAAAGATGGGCGAAATGGCATATGTGGGCGGAGGTATGTTGGCTTTAGGTTATATGGCTAGTAAATTTTTGTAGATACTTCACTGTGTTCAATTTAAAGATTTCTTACTGTTGAGTAAAAAATCTAAATATGGCAGAAGGAGGAGATATATCATTAGAAGAATTACCAAAAGTAGATGATGATGATAATGATGAAACATTTTACCATAGTCCAAATACATCTACATCTGTTGATCAGGGATATCTTGGTTATTCAGAATATATGGCCGAAAGAAAACGGTTTCAATGGGAAATAAAAGATGAAGAGAAAAAACCGGCAAATATTAGAGAAAGAGATGAGGAATTTGAAAGAAGGAGAGAAGCAGTTCAAAAACTCAAACGATATTTTCCAAAATACAATCCCGATGATGCAACATTTAATGTAACATTTGGAGAAGATGGTAGTTTAATCGTTAGATTTAGTAATAGGAGTAATGCTGCACCGCATACAGTGGTTGATAAATATGGAAATCTTAAGCTTGAAGATTTACCAAAAACAATGATAAAGGCTCTAGGTGCTGATTATGAAAGCATGTTGAATAATTATAATATTTCACAGGAAGAATTAGGAATATCTAATGAAGTAAATAGAGAATTAAATAATGCATTGGAAGAATCCAATAAAGCAAATAGAGAATTAAATAATGCATTGGGAGAAGCCAATGAAAAAATTTCAGATTTAAATAGTGCATTGCAAGGCTTAGACAGCTCATCAAAAGCACATCAACAAGAAATTGCTCAATATGAAGAAAAATTAAGAAGGGTCGCTTTAGTAATTGAAAACCAAAAAGCAGAAAAAGAAAATATGGAAAGAGACGCCTCAGAAGGTAAAAGACTTTTTGATCAAACCGCTAAACAGAATATAGAATTAAAAATACAAAGAGAAAAAGTTTTAGAAGAAATAAAATTATACAAAGAAGAAATAGATAAATATAAGAAGGGGAAATCAAATGATGTAAAATTAAAACAAAGTAATGAGCGATTAAAATCCGAGATTGATAAATTAAAAGAGCAAATTAGAAATAAAATAATCTCAAACGAAGAACAAATATCAGATATCGAGAGTCGAAAAGAAGAAATACTTAAAAATTTACCATTGCGAGAGAGGTTAAAATACATCTTTAAAAAGTATGGTTTTACAGTCTTTGCTGTTCTAAGTGCAGTAGGTGTTGTTATTGGTGTTATAGTTTCTAATCTTTCTAAAGGATTATCTACTTTAGGAAAAGGTGTTGGAAATGGTTTGAAAACTCTTGGTAAAAAACTCGGTCAAATATTACCTGGAATGGTTGGAGCTATCGTGAGCTTTCTATTCAAAACAGCCGGACAGGTTATTGGCTTTTTAGGTGAGAACGCTTGGCTACTGATAATGGCCGTGGTTCTATATTTTGTTGAAAGTATAAAAAAGAGAAAGTAACAAATTTAAAGATATCATGTTGAGTAGTAAAATATAATATGGATGAATACAACAGAATTTACCCTGTATTACCTAATAATTCAGATCCTATTAATTTCAGGCTACAAAAATCGAGTGAAGTATTACAAAATCTCGAGAGAGAAATTAAACATTACGAAGAAGTAAGAAAAAAATATAATAGAGCTAGAGGAATGTTTACAAAAATAAGTGTTTGTGGCGGTATGATTTCAGTTATTCTATCTGCAAGCGGTTTAGGAACTTCTCTTACTGGTTTTGGCGCTGTTGTTGGTGTGCCTTTGGGTGTTGTAGGTGGAGTTTTTGGTGGATTATCGGTTGGATTTGGTATTGCCGCTAAAAGACTTTCTGGTAAAGTTAGTAAACACGAACAAACCGCTGCAATTGCAAAATCAAAATTAAACACTATTAACGACTTGGTTTCAAAGGCTTTGAAAGATAATGTTATATCTGATCAAGAATTTTCTATAATTTTAGCAGAGTTGGAAAAGTTTCAAAAACTAAAACTAGAAGTTCGCCAAAAATTTAGGAGAGATACAGAAAAAAACTTAAACATGTCTCAGATAAGAAGAGAAGTTCGCGCAGATCTATTAAAAGAGTTAACCACTCCCGCTCATTAAAAATTTCATATGAAAGAACTGATGTGGGTTGCAATTGTTTTGCAGGTATTAGAAAAGAAATTAATTAATACTTTACATCTTATTCCAAATATAAAGACGTGAACTAACCGGAGAAACACAAAGAATAAGATGTTATTAAACGATTTCAAAACCCGGTATCCAAACGCCAATCTTGATAAATTTTCATTTGTGAATGATTCATTTGGAGGATATATTAAGTGGAAAGTTAATGGAACAACAATCATGTCTAATGATGACCCAACAGGGAAAACCTGGACCGATGATCTTCCTTCCAATTTGAAAACATTATTATGGCAAGATTTAGGGTTAAGTTCACCCGAAGTAGTTTCATCTTTCCCAAAGAGTTTATCGATAACAATTCGAACTTATCCTATACCAGCTATTAACTTTGATGATTTTACAACTGATGTAACAAAAATGCTTACCTTTCTGGATATATACGTTTCAAATACGAAGAAATTCACAGCAAAAATGAGAAACATATTTACATCGCAAGTTATAACATTCAAGTTTGGCAAACAAAGTAGAAAATGGCTGAACGGGCCTGATATGAATTATTGGCCACAACAACTTAACTTTGCAGTATGGTGCGCAACATCTGGTTGTGGTATAAGTCCTTTCGAGAGTCTAAATTATCCCAAAGTAGTGAATAGCTTCATTAAGTTTCATATATATTTCACAATAAGGCGGATATTGTATGAATTGAAACTGCCTTTACCAGATGATCAACCTTTTGTGATAAATAATAATCCATATAATAAAGTTGCATATCAACGATTGTGCGCTGAATTTGGGGTTAGTAATAATTCTGATTTTAGATGGAAAGGTGGTAGAAACGGGGGTTTAGGAGATATATTCCTTGATTATGGTGCGGGATATCATGGAAAAGGTGGAGGATATCAAAATGTTCATGTTGTAAGAAATTATGATCATGAAGCAGATCAATGGCCTGGTGAAGGCGGTAAATTCGCTGATGACGGCGGTAAGAAAGAAAAGGGAAATCTAATATCATTTATCCGTAATGATGACTTTGCTGATTTTAAATATGCTTGGTTTATTCCCGCAAGTGGGTATGGGCTCACTAAAGCTGGGCTCGGAAGATTGAATCGATCCGCCGAAGCTTTTGTTTACTGTATATTGGGGGCACAAGTTAACACTAGAAACTCGATTTATGGTAATGGTGGCGGAGCAATCGAGACGCAACAAGAATTCTTGGCTTTATTTGAAAGTAGTGTGATTGAGAATGACATTTCTAGTTCCATACAAAGATATCAATTAGCTGTACAAGAAGCGAAATTGCGGCTTGATTTAGCTATTGCCCCAGGTTTGTGGTTGATGCCGAGTAATATGATCATAAACACAGAAAGCGTGGTTGGATATAATAACAAACTTATGAAAGCGACTGGTGATATGAAATTTGGGGTGAATAATTCGCTAAACATGGAATCAAAACCGGTTGGAATAAGCCATAACTTGGGTTCTTCAAAGGTTGTTTTACCTCATTCAATAGTTGAGACAAATCCGAAACCAAAAATCCCCCCGACGCAAAATGAAAAGTCAGCTAAAGGTCAGGACGTGACTACGCAACATGAAACCAATCCACAAAGCGAGCATGAATTGCGTATATTAGCATTTATAATTATCAGCGGAGGGTTAGCGTGGTATCTATTTCGGTAGATGACTGGATTTTTCAGCTTACGCGTAAGTCGTTTTTTATCACAGGTTAATTAACATAACAATTTTTTTCAGCTTACGCGTAAGTCGTTTTTTTATCACAGACGGTGATTATAGAAATTACGGCGTAGCCGGTCCGAGCAAAGCTCAATTTAAAGATGAATATGGTGTAATCAAAACAAAATGTTGAGTATTACCATGTATGAGTCTGAAACAAGGATTTATTTAGATCCGCCGCTGAAAAATCTTCGGGAGATACAACTCCTTGATTGTAATATACAAACCAAAAGATTAATTAATTTCAAGGATCAGCAGATATTGTTTAATGATGAGAATCAGCCTCTGATAATAATACAACCCGGTACATATTCGTTGCGTGATATTCAGTCGACCTTTCTTAATGATACCGATAAGGCAAAGATAACAATCATCGAGACAGACACTGTTGACTATCTTTATTCCAATAAGAACTTTAACATTAAACTTACGAGAGGGTTAGCGGTTGGTTTAGGTATACCCAGAGTTATAAATCCTGGTAAATTATACCCCATAAATATACAGATTAAGGAACCACTGAGACTTATGTGTAGTATAGTGGATAATAAGTCGTCATATATGAATAAAACCAAATATGGGGAACTTGTGAAACTCTCGCCATCAAACCTGCTTGCAAACATACCCTCAAAAGATTATCCAACAATTCCAGTTCGAAAATATGATAGCGTTATAAACCACTTTGATTTAACCATCTTAGATGTTGAATGGAAAAAACTTGATCTGATGGGTTCTCCCATAACTTTTAGTTTAAGATTTAGATAAATTTTTGTTATGTAACCATTTTTGGGTTATATAACATAATTAGTTTTAATTAATCTTCACCCCATAACTCTTTCAAAAACTTTAACTCCTCTATATCAAGACACCAATCTAAATACCTTGATGGATGCCATGCTTTAACAATTAAATCATTATGCAAGTCTTTGTAGAATTTATTTTTACGTAATACTTTATCTGTGTTTGTATATACACATGCCCAAAAAGAATCAATAATAACTTTTTTATTTATTAAAGCTTCTGTAAATTCTTTTGATTCCTCGCGGTCATTTAAAAAATCATTAGAAAATTCATCAGATGGGAATATAACACTCATATCACATTTTGGGGTAAAACAAAAACAAAAATAATATTTAACCCCATTATCTTGAGTATAATTAATTTGAAAATCAACGGTTTCTCTTTTACCTTCATCCTCATATTTAATAGAAAGCGCTTTTGATAGTGTGTATAAACAATCTTTTTTTATTAATCTCAAAAAATCCATATTGTTAATTCTTTCAGTGTTAAAATATTCAATGATAAAACCAATATAAAATTTTTTTATTTTTCTATTCAACTTAAAATTCATTTTATTTTCCATTTTATATTTTATTTTTTATCTTTAAACCAATATTAAAAATCAAATTTTTTTTTTTTTTTATATTTAACAACATTCTTTACACTGTCTTTTTTGTTTATTATGTTCACATATTCCTTTTCCTTTACACTCTTTACATATATACTTTTGTAATTTGTGTTCACATATTTGGCTGCCTTTACATTCTTTACAGTATGACTTAATTTTATTATGTTTGCATATTTGTGTTCCCCCACACTCTCTACAGAAATATTTATACTTTCCATGAATACAAATATAAACACAATTATTGATAGTATCTTTTGACATTAATTTAATAATCTCCTCATCTGGAAATTTTTTTAACGCATTAATAAAATCTACTTTTCTCATTCTAGATCGTCCTTTAATTTTCAACTCTTTAGCAATTTTTTTCAGTTGTACAAATTTCAATTCATTAAGTTTGGGTTGGGAAGTTTCGAGAAGGGGAATATTAATCTCTGGCACTGGTTCATCAATAATGTTTATTTGTGACTGAATTGGGTTATTATTTCTGGTGTTTGAGATAGGCATTCGCTCACTATCGCGTTGTTTCAATTGTTTTACATTTAATTCTTTTAAATTCTCCATTTATACTCTCATAATTTATTCTTTAAACCAATATTAAAAATCATATTTTCAATTTTTTTTATTTTGCGGATACTTATGCAGGGTGGGCTTTTATAGGGATGGCGAATTCTCCACACCCACTTTCCTCAAACTTTGTAAAAACTTTGCAAAACTTATTCTGTATGTTGGAAAAGGGAGGGTGTAGTATAAGGTTTGGTGGGGTTTGGCGAGGGTTTGGTTGAGGTTTGACGAGAATCGCCCCACGTTCATCGACACCCGAGCAGCGCCCTCCGCTCGCGCTGCTCGCTCCGCCTGTCGGCCCACTCTTGATGAAGTCTTGGCGAGGGTTTGATTGAGGGTTTGACACAGGCTTGGTTGAGGTTTGATTAATATTTTTACACAGGTTTGGCTGAAAATTAATGGGGAGTGCTAGAACCCCCCACTACCTACTCTCTCATACAGATAGGTATTTAGATTGGTGTCTTGATTTTGAAGAGTTAAGAGATTTGAAAAAAAGATGGAGTATTGATTAGTGTTAAGTTATATAACGCAAGAAAGTGTTACATAACAAAAATTTATCTGAATCTTAAACTAAAAGTTATGGGAGAACCCTTCAGATCAAGTTTTTTCCATTCAGTGTCTAAGATGGTTAAATCGAAGTGGTTTATTATACTCTCATATTTTTGAACCGGAATTGATGGATATTCCTGTGAGGGTATGTTAGCAAGTAGGTGTGATGGTGATAGTTTCACAAGTTCTCCATATTTGGTTTTATTCATATATGATGACTTATTATCCACTATACTACACATAAGTCTCAGTGGTTCTTTAATCTGTATATTTATGGGGTATAATTTACCAGGATTTATAATTTCTGGCAACCCTAAACCAACTTGTAGCCCTCTAGTAAGTTTAATGTTGAAGTTCTTATTGGAATATAGATAATCAGCAGTATCACTCTCAATGATTGTTATCTTTTCCCTATTAGTATCATTAAGAAAGATTGATTGAATATTACGCAGCGAATATGTACCAGGTTGTATTATTATGAGGGGTTGATTCTTATCATTGAACAATATCTGTTGATCCTTGAAATTAATCAATCTTTTGGTTTTTATATTACAATCCAGGAGTTGTATCTCTCGAACATTTTTAAGTGGAGGATCTAAATAAATCCTAGTTTCTGAATCATACATGGTAATACTCAACATTTTGTTTTGATTACACCATATTCATCTTTAAATTTCTATAATCAAAACATTGACGTAATCACATTCCTGGGCGACGTTAGAAACCGACCTTTTTAAAGTAAACATGAAATCTACTTTCAAACTTCAAATCCACTTTACATTTTGCTTGTTGCTATGTCGTAAAAGTATGCAATCTATTGTTCTACATGTGAACACTAATTTACAAACAATCATAATCACGTGAAATACTCATGAACTACCGAAATAGATACCACGCAAATATACTAGAGACAATTATAAATGCTAATATGTTATCTTCATGTTGTGTGGTCACGTCCGACTTTTCAGTCAGAGTTGAGGGTTTTGGTTTTGGTTTCGTTTCATTCTGATACTTCCCTTCGGTCAGTAAAGGTTTTGGATTTGTCTCAGCTATATCAGCGAAGCTGGTCCCACCTTTCAGGTGGATATGAGGTAACTTTACCTTTGAAGATCCTAAGTTATGACTTATTCCAACCTGTTTTTCTTCAGTGTTTAGGGAATTATTCACTCCAAAATTCATATCATTACTCGCTTTCATAAGTTTGTTATTAAAACCAGTTACGCTTTCAGTGTTGATTATCATATTACTTGGCATTAGCCATACACCAGGAGCAATAGCTAAATCAAGCCGTAATTTCGCTTCCTGTACAGGTAATTGATATCTTTGGATGGAACTAGAAATGTCATTCTCAATCACACTACTTTCAAATAAAGCTAAGAATTCTTGTTGTGTCTCAATCGCTCCACCACCATTACCATAAATCGAGTTTCTAGTGTTGACTTGTGCTCCCAATATACAGTAAACAAAAGCTTCAGCAGATCGATTCAATCTACCAAGTCCAGCTTTTGTGAGTCCATGACCACTTGTTGGGATAAACCAAGCATATTTGAAATCAGCAAAGTCATCATTACGGATAAATGAAATTAAATTACCTTTTTCTTTCTTACCACCTTCATCAGCAAATTTACCGCCTTCACCAGGCCATTGATCTGCTTCATGATCATAATTCCTTACAATATGTACATTTTGATATCCACCACCTTTTCCATTGTACCCAGCACCATAATCAAGGAATATATCTCCCAATCCTGAATTTCTCCCACCTTTCCATCTAAAGTCTGAGTTTTTTGATATGCTAAATTCAGCACACAATCGTTGATATGCAACTTTACTATAGGGATTATTATTTATTACAAAGGGTTGTTCATCAGGTAAGGGAAGGCTTAATTCATATAATATCCGTCTTATTGTGAAATACACATGAAATTTAATGAAGCTATTCACTACTTTGGGGTAATTTAGACTTTCAAAAGGACTTATACCACAACCAGATGTTGCACACCAAACTGCAAAGTTAAGTTGTTGAGGCCAATAATTAATATCAGGAGCATTCAGCCATTTTCTACTTTGTTTTCCAAATTTGAATGTTACAATTTGAGATGTAAATATGTTTCTCATCTTTGCTGTAAATTTCTTCGTATTTGACACATATATATCCAGTAAGGTTAACATTTTTGTTATATCACTTGTAAAGTCATCAAAATTAATAGCAGGTATTGGGTAAGATCTATTTGTTAATGTTAAACTTTTTGGGAATGAACTCACTTCAGCTACACTCAACCCTAAATCTTCCGATAAAAGTTTTTTCAAATTAGGAGAAAGATCATCAGTCCAGGTTTTTCCAGTAGGATCATCATTAGACATGATTGTTGTTCCATTAACTTTCCACTTAATATATCCTCCATACGAATCATTCACAAATGTAAATTTATCAAGGTTAGACTTTGGATACCTATTTTTGAAATCCACCCATAAGGTGGGCCCAGCTTTGCTGTAATCATTTAGTGTCATTTTTTTTTGTTCATAACATGGTGTTTTTAAATGAGTAAATCAACTCAGTTCTTTTCTAATACCAGCAAAACAATTACATCCTACATCAGTTCTCTCATATGAAATTTTTAATGTGCGGGAGTGGTTAGCTCTTTTAATAGATCTGCACGAACTTCTCTCCTTATCTGCGACATGTTTAAGTTTTTTTCTGTATCTCTCCTAAATTTTTGTCGGATTTCTAGTTTTAGTTTTTGAAACTTTTCCAACTCTGCTAAAATTATAGAAAATTCTTGATCAGATATGACATTATCTTTCAAAGCTTTTGAAACCAAGTCGTTAATAGTGTTTAATTTTGATTTCGCTATGGAAGCGGTCTGTTCATGTTTGCTAACTTTATTTGAAAGTCTTTTTGAGGCTGCACCAAATCCAACAGATACCCCACCAAAAATTCCACTGACAACACCCAATGGTACACCAACAACAGCACCAAAACCAGTAAGAGAAGTTCCAAGGCCACTTGCAGATAGAATAACTGAAATCACTCCACTATAAACACTGATTTTTGTAAATATTCCTCTTGCTCTATTGTATTTTTTCCTTACATCTTCATAATGTTTAATTTCTCTCTCAAGATTTTGTAATACTTCACTCGATTTTTGCAGTCTGAAATTAACCGGATCAACATTATTAGGTAATCGTCCGGAGGACGGGCCCGGCTCAGCCGGAAATTGTGGATAAATTCTATTGTACTCATCCATATTGTATTTTACTGATCAACATGATATCTTTAAATCGATACGAATAGGTTTGTTACTTTCTCTTCTTTTTAAACTGTTCCACAAAATATAGAACCACAGCCATTATCAAAAGCCAAGCATTCTTACCTAAAAATCCAATGACCTCACCTGCTGTTTTGAACAGAAAGCTAACTATTGCACCAACCATTCCTGGTAATATTTCACCTAGTTTTTTACCTATAGTTTTCAAACCATTGCCAACACCTTTACCTAACGTGGATAAACCTTTAGAAAGATTAGAAACGATAACACCTATTATTATACCAACAGCACTCATAACAGCAAAGACTGTAAAACCATACTTTTTGAAGATGTACTTTAATCGCTCTCGTAAAGGTAGATTTTTAAGTATTTCATCTTTTCTACTCTCGATAACTGATATTTGTTCTTCACTTGAGATTATTTTATTTCTGATTTGTTCTCTTAATTTATCAACCTCAGATTGTAATCGTTCATTACTTTGTTCTAACTTTGTTAAATTGGATTTGCCCTTCTTATATTTGTCTATTTCTTCTTTGTATAATTTTGTTTCACTCAAAAGTTTCTCACCCTGTATTTTTAATTCTATATTCTGTTTAACGGTTTCATCAAAAAGACTTTTATTTTCAGCTTTTTCCACTTGTTGTCTCTCAATGAATTCACGAAGTTCTTTTTCTTTTTCTTCATATCGACTAATCTCCTCGGGATATACTTTTGTGGCTGCTTCTAATCCTTGTAATACATTAAGTAAATCCCTATTTTGTTCATTAGCTTCATTCAATTGTGATGCAACATTATTATATTTTATGAGCATGGTTTCATAATCAGCACCTAGAGCTTTTCTCATTGTTTTTGGTAAATCTTCAATCTTCTGATCACCCCATTTTTATCAACCAATGTATGTGATACATTATCATCCCTACTACTTAATTTTCCGATTAAACTACCATCTTCTCCAAATGTTACATTAAATGTCCTATCATTGGGATTGTAATTTGGAAAATAACGTTTGAGTTGTTGCCCTGCTTCTCTCCTTCTATCATATTCCTCATCTCTTTCTTTTAAAACATCACCCAGGTTCCTCCCTTCAGTCGGTTTGACCCATTCAGCCCGGTTCCTTCCTTCATCATCTTTATATTCATCATAACCAGCATAATCTTGATCAATAGAGGTGGATGTATTTGGGGTTTGATAAGATGATTTATCACCTTCATCATTATAATCATCATCAGATCCTTTTGGAAAATCATCTAATTGTAATTCTTCTGCCATGATTTTTTACCAATTATTAAGAAATCTTTAGACCCTTTAGAGCCGCAAAGCAAACGTGCAAAGCACGCCGCGAAGCAAACATACAATTACCTAAAACCTAAATCCGAAGGACCAGCTACGCTATAAGAATTTACTAGCTATATAACCTAATGATAACATACCACCACCTACATATAACATCTCTCCCATCTTTTGGTTATCACTGGGTGTATAATAATCCGCAAATTTTGGTTCATGCATTTGACTATATAATTCCAAAGCTTCATCTGTTTTTGAAATATTTTGTGATGCTTGATATTTATCATTTTTTTGTTGTACTTTCCAATCAATGAGATTCTGTCTTTTTTCCTGATATGCAGCATAATGCTTTATCTAATGCTTTATCGTGTCGTATTCGTTCTGTATCTGTTTTATCACCTGAGAGATATTTTGCAAGATATGATCCACCAACAAATGTGGTTGCATTCAAAATAGCTCCTCCAACCATCATTGCTATTGTTGCCATGTTTAATTTGGTAAAATCTTTTGATCCTCTAAATATGTTTTTAGATACATACTACCTGTCAATACAACTACCCATTTTGCATAATTTGTAATACTTGAGGATGGGTCGTTCATAAATGATTCTTTAAGAGCCTTTTTAGCTATATATCCAACTCCAGCAGCTAATCCGATAATAACGGCAGAATCAGTAACAGTTTTCACAAGTTTGTTTTCGTTTGACATGATTTTTTACTACATCAGTAAGAAATCTTTAAACTATTTTCTACTTATAACATTCCTATTTTCAGCAGAGCTGGTCCTGCGGATTTTGGAATCTGTGTGGGTGGTGGTTGTGGTGCATGAATATTCAGCGGAGCTGGTCCTACGGATCTTTGAGGTGGTGGTCTTTGTGGAACTTGTGATAAATCAGGTATTCTGTTTTTATAATATCTCATAAACATGTCAAATGCTGTAAACCCTATTCCAACAATAGATAATACAGTAGTAAAAGATAGCTCTGGAAGCCATGCTTTTGTTTCTGCTCCTCCCTGCGGTCGGTCTTCATTGGAATTTTGCTCTTCTTCACGTTTCATTTGCTCCTCGACCCGCATGGTCTCTCTTGCTAATGCTTCTTTTGCTTTTTTATTATATTCAGCTAATTTTTTACCAGCTGCTACTTTTTTAGGATCTTTCTCCCTCTTTTTTGAATTATTACCTCCGGTTTTTTGCTCTTCTTTTGGTGGATCTCTAGTAATTTGTTCAACAACTTCTTCAGACATGATTTTTTTACATATCATTAAGAAATCTTTAAATCATGCTTAGTAAACAGTATCATAACCATCAGTCGTCCTTGAAACTTCTTGTATTTTATGCTCAGTTGTGTTAGCATTATCTGTAATTGTCCTTGAAACTTCTTGTATTTTGTTGAATTTTATGTGTTTAGCAACCTGGAATAACCCGCTAGCAAGTGCTGTCAATCTTCCTGCTTTCAATGCTAAGAGACCTACAATGTTTGTTAGTTCACGATTAACCAAATCATCATTCTTCAAATCATCACAAAGAGCTTCTATATCATCTACAGAAACTATGTAAGAAATAACTTTAGAAACTAATTGAAGAGATGAATCTACTAACCCACCGTTAATTTTCTTACCTAATACTGCCTGGTATCGATTATAATATTTTTCAACATCTTTAACTGATAATTTTTTTATATCACCTAGACTCATATCAACACCTAAATATTCCTTTGTAGTCCCGAGAGCTGAGAGAATAGCTAGTGATTCTTGTTTTATTTCAACTTCGGCGTAGCCGGCCCTCTTCGGGATATCATTATCATAATTATCTTTTACCTCAGTCTTTTCTCCAGTCTTTTCTTCAATGTAATCTTCAATTTCTGTCATATTACAATTTTCTTCCCTAAAGCCAGGTCTTTAAATTTATAACTTCAGGGATCTCCAAATAGCAATTAAATGGGTGACGTAAAGATAAACAAAGTCTAGAGTATTTTTCAGCTTTTAATAATTGCACAAATTTTTTACATAATTCATAATCCAAATCACCACCATAATCTTCGAAAAACATCTTCATACCTTTTTGTGATGGGTTATGAAAAGTAACAACACAAGCTACATTTTCACGGAATGGTTTTGCTATTGAAGTTAATTGCTGAGTTAGAACCCAAACTGATAATCCATGATGTCTTCCAGAAAATGCTAAATCTATAAACTTGTTTGATCGTTTTTTCAGATCATTTGAAACAGCACAATCATCTAAAATTATTAATGTATTTGTTCCAGAAAATAAAGTTTGACAATCAGTTAACAATTCATTAATCTCGTCTATATTACTCGCATCAGGTGATAATACATAGAAACGTTTATCTTTATTAGCAAAATTATGATATGTTTTATTTTTAGCATAGGTTGGACATATTAAAACAATGTAATCAAAAATTTTTCGGAATGGCCCTCGGAGCTGACCAATTAGGTACTTTGTCTTTCCACAATTTGTTGGTCCGGTTATAATACAATGGAATGGTATTTTTTCTCGTAATTCTTCCATGATTTTGTATCATAACTAAAGGTTTTTAAGTTGCTTCAGATTCTTCCCTCACTATGTTCGGTTAGTACTTAATAGATCGCAAACCTGAATTCATAATCTCCATCATTGCATCAGCCACAACAAACATATGACAGGTTATAGTACCAGATCCGCTTTGTTTTCTTTTAATTTCTAGTTTTACACCATCTTGTGTATTGTTTAATGCTAGACCCCCTCCATGAATACCATTATCGGGATGAGTTCTCATATCAACCCAAAGAGCAAACTTATCATCATAAAAATCCTTTTCCTTTACCGACCAACGGGATGAACCATCCTCTCTTCCAAATCTTTTCTTTACCGACTCCCATAGATCTGATGGTATCATTCCCTTAGAGTATAAACGATTTGGTACTCCATCAACATCTATATTAATTGAGGTTATACCTGGATTGTAAAAATTCTCAGAGTTACGTGCTCCTGCTACTTTTGGTAATGTAAACAAACATAATATCCCTGTCATTGATCTTCTAGGTAGATTAATATGCTGATTTATAACACCATCACCACCTATTGAAAAGGTAAAAGTTTTGTGTAAAGTGACATTTTCATAAAAGAATCCTTTACCAACCTGATAAGCTGCTTGTGCCTCACGAGCCAAGTATTCACTTGAAATGGAAGAATATTCTAACTCAAGGTTTTTGATTGAATATGTTGGAGTCTTAGTAGTGTCAGAAAAAACAACAATATCATTAACTGGAGCAAGTGTAATCTCAAAGATTAGATGATGATCTAGTGCTTTTGGATAGAAAACTCCATGATCGTTTAGAATAGGGTGATTTAGTGGTATACGATACTTGGTGTTATGTACTTTTGAAAGAGCCTCTTCCTTAACATCTTGTGTTTTTTTATCACCTGCGTTTGTCCTGAGCTTTCTCATATTTTCAGAAGAAATACCTTGTTTTAATCTATCTTCACGTTCTTCATCTGTTAAGAATAAGTCATGATAGGTTTGAAATAGATCATATCTTTGAGTATCCTGTAATGTTTCACCACCAAAAAGAACCCTAAGTCTAGATACAAGATTACTACCTACATTATTCACAAGTGTGTTATTAACATGACCACCAACATCTAAGTTAAATATTAGAGATACACTTCCTGGTACAAACACTAAATTCTCAGAAAGTTTTGGAATATTTATATATAAGGTTTCTCCAGGGCTGGCTGTGGATGGATTGAGAGTAATTCGATTCAGTGTTGATTCTGCTTTCAAACCAAATGGCTCTCGAGGAATTCTGTTTGGATTAATTTTTTCAGACGTCATATTTGATTTATAAGATACTTCGGTTAATCTTTAAATGAGTAACGAAAAGATACTTTCAAAAATATATTATTCAACTTTTGGTTATTGGAAAGGATATTCTGCAATTACTAAATTAGCTGAGAAGGCGAAAGTAAGTGAAAATATGGCTAAACAATGGCTTCAGAAACAAGCAATATGGCAAATATATCTACCAGCTCCAAAATATATCCCTAGACCGCACTGGGTTGTGGATAAACCTAATCAGATTCATCAAGCAGATTTATTATTTTTACCACATGATAGAGTTGGAAGAAAAACATATCGATATGCATTGGTTGTGGTTGATGTTGCCTCGAGATACAAAGATGCAGAGCCATTAACCTCAAAAGAAAGCCATGAGATATCCAAAGCTTTTGAAAAAATTTATTCCAGAAGAATAGACCGCGAAGCGAAATTAAAATATCCTAAAACATTAATTGTTGATCCGGGAAGAGAATTTATGGGTGATGTTACAAAACTTATGAATTACCATAATGTAAACATTCAAAGAAGTGAAGCTGGAAATCATAGAGCTCAAGCATTTGTGGAAAGAGCAAATAGAACATTAAGTGAACGATTATTTAGTCATCAATATGCCCAAGAAATGGTAAGTGATGAAAGATCTAGAGTATGGGTGAAACGATTACCAGATATTTTGAAAACTTTGAATAATACACCAACGAGAATAACTGGTAAAGAACCTGATGATGCTATAAAAATGAAAGAGTTAGATATTGAACCAAAAAGGTATAAGCGAGTTGTTGGATATGATGAGGTTAGGATACTGCCCGGTGTAAAAGTTAGATACTTGTTATTTCCTGGTGAACTTGAAGGTGGAGAAAGAAGAAGAGCTACAGATCCTATTTGGAGTATTAATATTTATGATATTTCTAGAAGTACAGTTTCAGCCAACCAACCAGTTTTATATTATTTAGTGAATGGTCCAAGACGTGGTTTTGTAAGGGAAGAGCTTCAAACTGTCTCATTTGATACTGTGTTACCTCCTGATTCTGTTTTGATACGCCAATGACCGTATGCTAAAGTATGTATTTTATCTTCACAAATTATTCTCTTATCATCATTAGAAGATAGAGCAATTTTATTAATTGTTTCTGTAAAAACATCATGCTTGTGGCTTCTAATTACATTCATCGGTCTCATCTGCGGTTTTCCAGTGAATAGACAATCCTTATAATGATTAAATATTATTTTCTTTTTTATAACTGCTTTCTTCATTCCCTTGCATTTCTTTATTTCTTCACCATATTCCATTAGATAAGCGTATAACTTTGCTCTCAAACCCACAAACTCCTTAATTATCATTCCGCCAGCTTCATCTTTAAACATATTGATAACTTTTTTATTCACACCACTCTCAATACCAGATGGATGGTTTTTAGGAAAGTTACTTGTGTCAAACTTATCTATAACATCTGGACTTATATCCTTATAAAAATCTTCTGTTTCTATAAAATAAACAAGACTGTCTGTATCTGTCATAAGTAATTTTGCTTTTTCTCCATATTTGGGTTTGATATAATTATAATGAAAATCATACATTATTGTTTTACTTAAATCTAAAATACACATACCCAAGTAAACAGGTTTATTGAATGTTAGTGATGTTTGCTTCATATGTATAGCTGTTAAATTTTCAGAAAATATGGTAAAATGATGAAAGTTAGGTTTTGTTGTTAATTTTTTTGCATCTTTTTCATTTGTGACTAGATGAATGTTTACCCTTTTTCTAATATTTTCCATTGTTTTCCCAAATACGGAGTTATTCATTAGTTTGAAGAAATCCTTATCAAAATCATTCTTTGCTTGAGATGAGTTTAGTATTCAAATCAATGTAAGGTTTTAACCATGCAGACTCTTCAAATTTAATACCTTTATGAATCTTTGTTATTTTTAATCCTAGACTTTCATAAAGTTTCAATGTTTTATAATGAACTACATATTCTTTCTTATCATTAAGGTTTGGGATTAATTTCTTAACTTTATTAATGGTAATTTTCTCCGGAGCGAGAGGATAATCATTATGTAAATCATGAAGATGTTTAGGATATTCCAAATCAACCTTATATACACCTGGTATATTTCTCCAGTTTTTAAGCTCTTCTTCTTTCACCCAACCAAAACCATGTGTGGGCAGTTTTTCACTCATTCCTCCACCATATAGATTATTTGCATCGAGATATACAATATATGATGTGATTAGGTTAGAGATAAAGTTTGACATGTATGGGTTATTAGCTTTAGCATATCTATTTGATATTTGAGAAACACCTCCTCGTACACCTTGTTCAAACATAAGTAACATATCAATGTCAGTTAGTAACTCTAATTTCACTTTAGTTAACTTTAACATTGCATCCCATGCTAGTGAAGGTGCAGTAAAATACCAGGCTGGATCCAACCCATAGTTTTTAATACAAACATTTCTAAAGTTTTCGAATACATCTGCTAAGAGTAATACATCCGACTTTAGATAAGTGTCATGATATTCCCTCACTGTTTTCATATTAAATGTTTCCCACACCTTTTTAGCATGTTGGTAATCATCTTCTGTTATATGTTCATCGTTTAGTTTTGAGTAAAATGCATCCTTTGGTGGAAGTTCAGTTTCATTTAGTTTATCAAAGCTATCAAAGTGATCGTAAAAGAAAACACCCTTTCTAATCATCATATTCGTATTTTTTCTAAAATATTTTTTAGTAAGAGTTAGTTTCTCATCTGTTGGTGAAATACACTTACTTTCAGCTAAATGACAATTCTTACATTCACCACATTTTCCAATACCTTTATACTGAATAACCTTTCCATCTTTTATATATCTCCTTATACAATCTCCCGGTTTACATGCATCACAATTTCCACATTTTGTAAGATTATCAGTTAAATTACTAAGACTGCTTGGCATAAATTTAAATGAATCTATGAATCTTAATTCTATTGTTATTGGTTTTGGCTTACCATTTTTATCAATATAACTATCTACCACAACATCTTTTTTGAAATAAATATAATTTTCCTCATTTTTTGGTATACAGCCTATTTTACCTTCTGTTAATCCAAGATTATTTATAATAAAATGTGAATCATACCTAGATAAGTTGTGAATTATTACTGGAATAAACATTTTTGAAGTATTAAAATGTAAGTTGCAATTATTATGTGCGGCTCCTCTATATTTTCCTGTTAGGTGACAATGATCTAATACCTTATCTTCTCCTAATTTATTCTCACAAATATGACAATGTGTAGCATATTCATAATCTATTTTATCCTCTTCACTCATAACCACCTTTTTATAATATTCTTTATCTCTGGATTTGATAATTTCATAAATTTTCTTTGCTTCTTTTTCTAATGATAATACAAATTTCTTTCCTACATCATCCTCTGGGGAATTAGCGGTGTATTTTTTAAGATTAGGTTTATACATTTCATCATCAAAAGATTTTGTAAGATAACTATATCCTGACGGTTTATGCTTCTGATATTTTTCAGTATAACTTTTACTTTTATCTGGAGAGCATGAATCCATTTTCTCATTAATACACTCAAGGTCTCCATATACACCAAAAGGTACTTTCATTTTTCTATTAAAATTATTGAATTCAATATTTATAGGGGTTCCATCTTTATTCTTTGGCATTTTTATCATAACTTCTTCATTATTATAACAAATTATTTTATGTTCTTTCAATGTCTGTTCTGAATAAAATGAACTTAGGCAATTATCACAATAGAAACGAGCACACCTATTATTATTATAATTTTTATTATTTATCCTTCCAATATTCTTAATAAAACAGAAATGTTCTTTATCACCCTCTTTTAAAAAAAGTAAATTTATCTTTTCTGCATCTAATTTTCTACTTCTATTAATTATTCTTAACTCTCCTTCTTCATAACAAAAAACATTAATACCATATGGATTTTGACTTTCAAACTTTTCTATCTGATTTGTCCCAAACACTGAAACAGGAAACTCTATTCCCGACCAGTTTAATTCCTTTGATCTTTCTCTCATTTCTTTAGTTATTCTCTCCAGATGAACATCTTTTTTATATATATATATCATTATATATATCATTATTGCCCACTTAAAACATTCATTATCATTATAATTCTTAGGGTTAATAATTCCCTGTTTGGCGGCTTATTCTTTTGGTAGAGGAATATATGAACTTCCCCTAAGAGGGTTGTATGGTACAATACCAATATCAAACTTTTTCACATAATCAAATTTAAACTTATACGCATTGGGTAAAAATTGTTCATACTCCTTTAGTATACGATTTTTCATAATATCAAACATCTCACTTAAATCATCAGAATCAGTAATTATTTCCACATTTGAGTTAAAGTATCTTTCAGTTTCTTCCACAATACGATTTTCAGCTAAAGACTCTTTTATCAAATTACATGTTAACATAAATTTTACCTTGATTGGTTTCTTTTTCTGATTAATTAGATCTATAACTTTTTCTTTTATTTTATTCAGATATTTTCTAGGGTCATACCCTTTCCTTCCATTTATCCTATATACTTTCAAATATCCATTCAATGCTGTTTCTCGTTCCATTATATTGAATTCTTCTTCAACCAATTCATCTCTCACACTATCAGATATATTTACCTCTCTTCTAGGTTTGGCTCGTGGTTGTTTGTTATTAGTAAGTTTTATGATATTTTCATTGGTTAAATCTGCAAGCTTTTTGGAAAACTCATCTTTATCCATCACCTTAAATGAATAATTTCCCCAATTAAAAGTTTTGTTTGATGGCTTTTTAGGTTTTATAAAATTAGGTGCGAGTTTTCTTTTTGGTCTTGCACCCTCCTTTTCATAATTTCTTTCATAGCTTTTTTCACTATTATATTTTCTTTGTCCCTTATGAGATTTTGAATTTTGTTTAATTTTTTCCCATTCATCATCTTCTGGATCATCATCAATAAAATTTAATTCTGCGTATTGGGTTGGTGTATTTTCAGGTTTTGGAATCTCTTCATCATTTAATATTATCCCCAGTCTTTGCTCTTGATTAAGATTATCAGTAATTTTATTAAACTTTTCCATGAATTTAGGAATATTATATAACTTTTCAGCGAGTGTTGCTTTTCTAATTCTTCGCCATTTTGGAATAGCGTATCTTTCACCATATAATTTCAATTCATCAAGATTCAATTTGAGTAGATTCTCCATTTATACTTTCATAAGTTATGTCTTTAAATTAACATTAAAAATTCAAAAATTTATTTTCTTTCTTGATAAAAATCTCTGTTTAATTTTCTGATAAATCCTTGAACAATTTTTTTTTAAATTTTTTTGTCCCCGTATCAGTGATTTACTACTCTCTTACAGCCGTCGCGTCTCGAATCTTAAAGTCCCTAATGTCAACAGGCTCCCCCGCGTCCCACTCCACTCGCTTCGCTCGCGGAATCACGCTTTCGCTCGCCGAATTTTTTTCCGCCCTCGCTGGGAGCCTGTTCGCAGGCTAACGTTCTACTAAAATCAGCAAGGCTCCTAAGAAGAGTTCTGGAATGCTGAAGCGGCTTGTTGCTGCTTGTACCAGAACCCCCAGCACAACGTTGCTGTGATAGTGGTAAATAATGATACTGATAATAATACGTTTCTATACTTTGCATGGTATATAACGCTAATCTAACACAGAAACGCATGACATGAAAGACATGATCTGATGCTAATCTTCCTGGAAAAATCATGTGACAACAATGACGAAGAGAGATATCTTTATTTCATAATAAAAACGGCTATTTACAGCACAGTAGAATCTGAAATACAAAAACTGGAATGAACTGAGATAACAACATTTGGTTGTTCTTGAGTACAATTCTAGCTCAACACCAGTCAGTGTTATAAGTGCCATCATGAAAACTGACTCACCAGATTTTCATGTTTTAACAACACGAATCTTCATACGAAAAGTTTACATAGGAAGAGAGTAGAAAGTTCCGAACCTAGGACAAAAAAATTTTTATAAAGTAATTTATCAGGAATTTATCAAGGAATTTATCAAGGAATTTATCAAGGAATTTTAAGGATTTTTTACAAGGATTTTTAGTAATTTATCAGGAATTTATCAAGGAATTTATCAAGGAATTTTAAGGATTTTTTACAAGGATTTTTAGTAATTTATCAGGAATTTATCAAGGAATTTATCAAGGAATTTTAAGGATTTTTAGGAATTTATCCTAGGACAAAAATTTTTTATAAAGTAATTATCAGGAATTTATCAAGGAATTTATCAAGGATTTTATTAAGGATTTTTAAAAATGAATTTCAAAAACAGATTTAAAGAAATAAAAATAATATAATAGAAAATTGATGGACAAGAAATCAGTGAAAGAACTGAAAAAAATTGCCAAAGAGCGGGGTATTAAAGGATATTATCGATTGCATAAAGCCGAACTCATCGAAGCTCTAACACAACCACAAGTCCCTATGGATGAACTCGTTGATGTAACACAAACTACATTACCACAAGTTAATAGAGCTAAACTTATCGAAGAACTGCATAATATTCGAATAACTACCCCCAAACCTAGAACTAATATTCTTGATGAACCAGTACCTGAGATTAATTTCCCCATTCTCAAACCTTTACAACCTACATCCCAACCCACATCTCTTAAAAATTTAGAAAGCAGAGTTACCAAACCGATAATGAAAGATATTAATAAGTTCGCAGATTGGATACTTTCTTATGTCCCTGAACCTAACAAAAAGACTGTAAACAAACGAGTAGAAAATCTGAAGGAAAAGTTTAACAAAATATTCAAACGTTTAAATCAAAAAGAAAGTATGAATGAAAAGGTTAACCGAATAATCAAACGTTTCGCTCCAAAAGAAAGTCTGAAGGAAAAGTTTAACCGAATATTCAAAAGTTTAACTCCAAAAGAAAGAGAAACAGCGTTGAAGGGGTATCTGAAAACCTACAGGATAGATGGTCAGAAAGGTCATGATGAAAAGATTTTTATCGCTAATATCAAACCAAAAGTTCTAGATCTCATTAATCAGAAAAAGAAACCTATTAAGGATAAATTTATCTTCACGTGTAAGTTTATAAAAGAGAATCTAACCACTAACCAGATTGACGAAACTTCAAAATACTTTCATTCACCTGTAGAAATCATAACAGAGTCAACCGATTTATCTAACTTATTCGATACTATGACCAATCACCAACTTGAGGAGTTTGATCGATTTAAAGATAATGCTTACGGCTGGAAATTCGACCATGTGGAATACTTTGATATCAATATTGACCCATTTGAACCTCTTTCTGGAAGTTCCTATATTCCACTACCATCAAAATTAGCATCCAAGAAGGCAATCATCAATGTTAAGAATGAGAAGGATCATGAGTGTTTTAAGTGGGCGGTAACCTCAGCTGTATATACAAAAGATGTTCATCCAGAGAGACTAAATAAACAAATGAGAGAAAACTCAAATAATTTTGACTGGTCAGGAATAGAGTTCCCCGTTTCACTAAAACAGATTGATAAGTTTGAAAAGCAAAACCCCTATGCGATTAACGTCTTCGGATATGAAGGTGATGTATACCCTCTAAAGGTGATGTAAGGTGATCTAAGGTGATGTATACCCTCTAACCCTAACCCTAGCCCCCCACCCCCCCCCCTGGTTATAGGCCCACCTAACTGGAAAGAAAAAAATACATCCGGTTATAAGCCCCCCCCCCCCAGATGTAAGCCCCCCTTTGCTGGATGACAGCACTGAACAGGGTTAAATGACCCGTGGCTGGTTTCGAAACTTTTTTTTATTCAACTTATAAGCCCCCCTGCCCCCCCCCCCCAGTTATAAGCCCTTCAGCTTATAAGCCCACCCCCAAACCCCATTACAAAGTTGCATAATGCCAGGGTTTATAACCGGAATTTTATCGTATTTCACTTCTACCTTTCTTTCTGGTCATTATTAATAGGTGTTGCATCATGTACTGTAACATAGAATCACTGCATCTGGACCAAATGCAATACACAAAAGCATTGAAAATTACCCTGTACTCTTCAGCAAGTGCCCTGTCAAGGATACCAGCTGCTGGCCTATTCTTTATTACCTCCTCAACCGTCTTTGCCTTCACTGTAAGACAACATAAAATAATTAAATTGATAAAAAAGAAACAGATACACAAATTGCAGAAGCTGCCAGTAAAATAGCATTTAAAATGCTCACACATCTTGTCAATAGGTTCAGAAATTTGCTTATATCCAACAGTTTGCATCTCAGAACAGAAACTTTACTTACATGCAATGTTTAGCCTTCTGTGGACTTTTTCCAGTCGCTTTCTCAACGCTTCATTTTCAATTTTCTGCTCCTTGCAGCAACTGCCACTAGAGCCACTTTCATCAGCCACACTACTGCAATCTTCATCTTCCTCGCTAACTTCGTCCTCACTGCTGTCACCAACAGCACTCTCGAAATGGATTCCTCTTCTTGGATGAGATGTTCGTGGTGTTGCTGCTTGCTTTCTTGCAGCTGGAGTTTTATTTGTGCATTGAGCAGGTGTTGTGCATTGAGGAGGTGTTGTGCGTTGAGTGGATGTCTTCGGTGGGGCAGGTGTTGTACGTTGATTGAGTGCTGTGCTTTGAGCTGGTGTTGAGTGTAGAGGGGGTGTTGTGTCTTGTTCTGTTGTCATTGGATAAGCTGACAGCTGGTTTGTTTGCTTAACTGCATGTGATGGTGCTGAAGTACATGTTAAAGGCAGATCTTGGGGAGATGATAAAGGCAGCGGTGTGGAAGACCCATTACCTCGATGAAGTGGCACTGGTGTAAAGTTGACACTTTGAGGCGTTACAATTGTAACATCAGAATTTGAGCAAGTGGATGACCACCTTTGTGCTGCTTGTGCTTTTCTTGCTTCTTGAAGGAAGTTTTGCCTTTTTTGTTCCTCTTCTCTTTTCTTTTTCTTTCCTTCTCTTTCTTTTGCCTTTTGGTCCATCTCTTTATCATTCTGAGCTTGGTTGTCTGACTTTTTCTTTTTCTTCTGCCCTGCACCATCCATCTGATTCTTTCGTTTCTGCTGGCCTTTTGGACCTTCCTTATCTGCATTCTTTTTACCTTTGTCCAACCTCATTCTCTCTTTCATGAGCTCATTCTTGTCAGCTACAGAATAAAAAGGTATTAACGAGAGAAGTTGTAAACCTCATGTGCTTCTACTATGAAAATAATAATTTTATCAATTAACATTTAATGCAAAACGACCTTTGCACTTGGCTGGTTACACTAAAGGCCTGTTTACATCTGCCTTCAGGAAATGGAAGAGAGTTACCTAGCTCTGTCTGTTGTTATGTTTATTTGCATGCAAAACCAAAAAAGAATAATGATATCAGAGAGTATTATCTGCATATGCAGGTCACCCTCTTTGCACACCTGGATCATCCGTCAGAACAATCAAGCTCTTGTGAACCAATAGAGACCTACTTCAATTGAAATTCTATGAAATCTTATGTATTGTATTCTGATTTACACTGCGGGTATCACAGTTAGGTTTATGGCTAGATATACAGTTCAATCTTCAGTTGAACAGCCAAAGGCCTGAAGCAATTACCATGAACAAATTAATCAATTCCATCCAGCAAATTTTATAAACTTGAATAGTGCAATACACTGCTTGATTTTGTATTTAATGGAATTCTTTTTGTCGAATCTAATTTCATTGAATGTTGTGAAAATTTTACACTGGTACAAGATTAATCTTCCTGGAAGAAGATTCCTAGAAATTCATTCTACACAGAGTTTTTGATTAATGGTTCGCTACATATAGCTATAACTGCAGCAAAAAAAAGAACTTACTTCCTATCTGAAGCACTTTTGCATCATAGTACTGGCCATTGGGAAGCCAAATGGCATCTACAATGTCCTCAACTTGGATGTCATCTTCATCATCGGGACAGATGTGTCGAACCTCGTGTTGCCCTAAAACCCTCAGATTGGCATCATCCTCGTACATCACAAGGTACCACAACTCTGTGAAATTAATTTTTTTTACATTTTCAAGCTTTATTTCTTGGTAAGCAATTCATTGAGCCAAGAGTAGCAATGTGAAATTACAGCTAAAACAAAATTTAACTTTTTACTCAGTTTTTTCTTCCATAAAACTCAAGAGCTTTTAAAAATTTATTGGTTTCCCGCCATTCAGTCACGTGATCATGGTGTAAGCGTCTTCTGCCGATCGTTCTATTCCAGTTGTTTGTTCAAAGAGTACACTTAAATTAACGACCTTCACAGACTAAAGTAGGAATTATCTTTATAGTTTTAGGTAAATTCATATTGTTCCTTCACTTCTTTTACTGTAGGAAAGCTATATTAACTAATTGTTGTCATACAATGGACGGCTTAGTGATTTCTATGGGTGCATGGTTGTTGGACAACTTTTACTCGAAGAAACGACAATTCCCTGAATCAGTGTAGCTCTAAATTAACTTCAATACAGAAGCATTGTTCGTATAGTTATCAATGATTGTAGGAGAAGCATTTTTAACAGCAATGGAATATAATGTCTAACATTCTTTAGCTAGTATCGATTTGCGATCGTGTCCATCGCGTTATGAAAACTTTCCCACTTCGAACTTACCTTCTCTTAAGCGAGCTGGGGTTGTCCTTTTTCTTGAATTCCTTCCTGTCATTTCTTATTGTCTTGAGTACTGTTAAACAGTAAACAACACGCGACACGAGTTTTTCAACCGAAAGAAAGCTACAATGTCAGATTAAATGCCCAACGTGCACGCTCAAATGCGTCACCTTTGACCAAAATCAAAACCCGCGCGAAGAAACGACGCTCTTTTCTACTGTCACGTTATTGGCTGCACAATGTCACATGACATGTCCACATGACTTATTCAAGTTTACGTCATTTACACTCAACATGGCGGACGACATGGACGAACATGGACGGTATCGAAGAGGAAGGTACAAAAAATATCTGCGTCATTATAATCCGTACAAATTTGAAGCAGCACGAAGTAAAAGTCGAAGGCTTAACCGCCGAAAAGCTGATTCTTGTTCATATGTATCTCAAAGTCGTAACAACGAAGATCCAGAGATCGACAGCTGTGAAGAGTTGAGCTTCAATTGTTTATCTGTATCTCAGAGTTGTAACAACACAGATCCAGAGATCGACAGTTGTGAAGAGACGAGCTTCAGTTTTGAAGAATCCACTCTTCAATGGGATGTTCATAGTTCTGAAGCAACACTGTCAAGCGATGAACAATTGCCAGGGATCTCGAAAACAAGAGATTTGGGACTGGATGGGGACGCCAGTGATGAAGAACTGTCGACTCCTGGCACTTCGTACACGCGTTTTCTCAGGGAAGACGACGATGCTAGCTTAGATTCTGCAAGCGAGTACGAAGACCACGAGGACCTTGAATTGCCACCTGAAAACTGTGAGTCAGAAACTGATGATACCCTTTATTCAGGCGCTCCACTCACGAGCAGCATGAGTATTGTTATGTTGTTGACATTCGTTATGAAGCACAAGCTTACACGTGAAGCATTTAACGATCTGCTTTCAGTAATTGAAGCACACTGTCCTCGGCCCAACAACTGCAAAACGTCCGTAAAAAAGCTGTTGGAATTCGTAAGTCAAGCGAAGGGAGACATTGAAAAGCACTACTTTTGTAATTATTGTAAAGCCTACTTTGGTCAAGGCACTGGACGCTGTAACATTTGTGGTCAAAACGTTTCTAAAGCTAATAGATTCTTCATCGAAGTACCTGTGGAAAAGCAGCTACGAACATTTTTCACTGGTAAGTTTTTTGTATTTTATATACAAAGTTTTTATCTAGCAATTCATCATGATTTGGGGATTTTTAACCTGGAGGAACACTAATTTCAGCTATCATCTTGGGCAGGCTTCTGTAATTATTTAATTTAATGAGACACTCCATTTTTTCAGCCAAAAAAATGAATTATTTTCTTTATGCTTTTATCAACCTCCAGCAGTTATCTGCCACATACTGGCTTTAACACTGGTCCATTTTTCTTTCTTTAGACCCTGAATTTGTGCGTGGCCTGAGGCACAGATTTGAGAGAGTCAAGAGGGATGAATGGAGCATTGAAGACGTATATGATGGCTCTCTTTATCAGAGCAAGTGTGGTCCGGGTGGATTCCTTTCCAAAGAATATAATCTCTCTTTAAAGCTCAACACGGATGGTGTAGCAATTTTCCATTCTTCACAGTTTGGAGTTTGGCCCCTCTTCTTTCTTGTCAATGAGCTGCCTCCATCATTAAGGTATGCATTCAAGAGTGAGTATCATGTTCAGTGTCAGTGCATCTGCATACTCTGTAGAAGTTTGACCACTTATGTTAAAGATCTTAAAATTGCTCTGTCACTTGCCTTTTTGAGGTTATCGTAGACCTTCAAGAGGTGATTTTTTTCACTCATGTTTTTAGCCCCTTTTTTGAAGATGCTCTAACTTTTTTCTGTAATTGAACATTAGAAAATGCAGACACATTTTTAGTGCTTCGGACCAGAAAACATAGAACAAATCAAATCAGCAAAATAAAAATTCATTATAGCTTTCAAAAGCCAATTCAGAATTTTATATTTAGACACCGTGAAAAATTCAACAATTTATTGTGACAAAATGGATGGAATATTTGGATGTACTCAGCCCTAAAACCCTAGACAGGCTACAGCATTTGGACGTGAGATACCCCTGAATATACACGGTACCCTTACATGTAAGTAGGTGTCAAATACATACATTGCATAGTGCTCTCTGAAACTAAATAATTGTCTTTTTTCTGTTCACAGGAGAAACAGCAAGTATAGAATATTTGGTGGCCTTTGGTTTGGTGAAGATAAACCTTTCTTCTCAACATTCTTGAAGCCATTCGTTGACAATTTCAAGAAAATAGAAATTTATGGTAAGAAAGTTAAGACCATTTACATCATATGGCTTTTTTTAGCATTTACTCTGTTGTGAAAAACATGACAATGCTAAACTTCTGTTGTTACATGTAGCTTAACCTCTCATAATGACTTTTCACTGGATGCCACAAATTACTTGAAATTGGAGTTCATGTCAATTTGATATTTATCAACTTAAAAGCCATGATTTCTTACTAGATGTCTAATTTCTTTTGGGTTTTCACCCATGTACATGTAGGAATGGATGTCACCCTTCCAGATAAGGTAAAGACAAAATCACAGGTCATGGTACTCTCTGGGCATTTTGACCTTCCTGGTCGAGCTGGTGTTCTGGAACAACTTACACACACTGGCCATGATTGCTGTAGCTACTGCACTGAGCATGGAGAGGTTATCAAGACCGGTCCAAGAGGCCATGTTATGACATTTCCATTCCGCAACTCTTTATCTGGGCATGCTAAATTGCGAACTGCAGAAGAAGTGGAGAGAAACTCATTTGATGCGCTTGAGAAAAATGCAACTGTAAGTAATTTGGTTACTAATAGGCATTAACTAAATTTGCTGGTGGCTGGAGTCTAGATCTGTAGGTAACTGAGTTACTTGAATAAGAAGTCCAAAAATGGGAAGGGACATCACTTTGAAGATGTGATCCATGATAGAAGACATTTAGTTTTAGAAATTGGTCCTCCTTTACTTGATATGACTCATTGGCTATGGTGCAAAATTGTTTTAAAGGAATTACAGTGAGACATGTAATGCTCATGTTAGATATTTCTTTTCTAGGTCTGTGGCTTCAAGGCACCAAGCCCTTTACTGCAGCTCCCAAGTTTTGACATTGTCAATGGTGTTGGTATAGATGCTATGCATTGTGTTTATCTTGGAGTGGTTAAGCAGCTTGTTGGTCTCTGGTTCAATTCAAAACACAGTGGCCAGAAATGGTATTGCGGAAACAGCATAGAGAAAGTTGATGAACGTCTTCTGGAGATAAAACCACCTAGTGTAATCACCCGAATTCCTAGGAGTCTACAACACCATCTGAAATTTTGGAAAGGTAGTAATAAAAGGCATTATTACTGTTAATATAACTGTTAATCAGTGAGGATAAACTTAAGCAATAGCCAAACGGGCATCCAGTCATAAAAGAAAAGAAAAGTTTAGATTCTATACATAAAATTCATTGTGCTATTATGTCTTAATGTACAGTGTGTATTATGTTTCAGCAACAGAGTACCGCAACTGGCTATTGTACTACTCCCTCCCATGCATGAGGGGTATACTTGATGAGGAGTATTACCAGCATTATGCCCTGTTGGTTGGGGGTATCATTCTCGTGTCAAGAAGATCCATATCACCTGAACAGCTAGAAATGGCCGGGAGGCTCTTGATGCATTTTGTGGAGATGTATGATGCATATTATGGTAAGAATAAAGATTTGTTTTGCATTTAAGATAAAGATGTGTTTTTCATATACATTTTAAGGCAATGACAAATATAGTCAAGACCAAGACTATTTAAGGTGATTGTGGCATCATATCACCACCCCTCCCTCACTGGAATAAGTTGTTAAATTGTTTATTTTATACAATTGTCTTTTTTTTAACTTAACTTTCTTTTTCATCTCTACTATTTAGCACCACGATATGTGCTGATGAACCACCACATGCTTCTTCACCTAAAAAAGTGTGTGTTTGACCATGGTCCACTTTGGAGCAGCTCCCTTTTTGTATTTGAAGACTGGAATGGTGACATTTCAAATTACTTTCATGGAACACAGAACGTTGCAAACCAAGTAAGTATATGGAAACCTTTGAAAAGAAAGAGAAATAAAATTTGCAAACCCTGATGTCTGTGATGAATATAAGGTCACATACTTCATCACAAGTTTTAAAATAGTTACTGAAAAATGTTTCAAAGTTTTTAGCTTCATTGTTAAAAAAATTGTTTGATTTCCAGGACGTGGTTTGATGAAGAGTTTTCTGAACAGGAAGTGTCAAATCACTGACAAAAATGTCATCTCACAGTAGTTTTATAATGTGGTTGTCTATTTTAACTTGAAGATAATGACTGCAGTTACAAGTCATCAACACCTTCCTCAGCTGATCAATGAGATGCCTCCAGGATGTGCCAAAGATTTGGTTTTCCAACTATGTGGGCGAACTAACAGGTCGGTCTACATGCAATATTTTTTGGAAAGATCAACATTTTGTTTGATACTGTTAAACATTAAAATTTTCTTTTAAGTTGTTGTTACTACTAACACTCAAATATGTCGTTACCTAACTGAGTAGCAATAGGGACCTTGTTTACAGGTTGGATTCTGAACTAATACTTGTAGATTAAAAACAACAAGCTTTTTAGTGTGACTAAGTGTAAGAGCTTTGTTCACTGAGGCCATTAACATTCACGTCTTGTACAGTAACTGTTGTCATTGCTTTACTCAGTGTGTTTCTGTGATATGGTGAAGTACAGCCAAAAGCTTTCATGATGGTATTGTGAATCCTGAGAGGTACTTTGTTAGGTTACTGTTTGTGCTGAGGAGTATCTCTAGTTTAGGCCTTAGAAAGCATGCATGGCTCTTGTATCATGATTGCACAGCACACAGATTCACAGTGGTAACTATTTTATTTTCAGGACAAATAGAACACACCTGAAGGAAGACTACTTCGCAGTCGGGGCACTCAAACAACGCAGATCTGCTGATGCAGACTATGATGACGATCTACTGACGTTTTTGGGTGTGGAGTCAATTTCTGACGTGACATTTTTTTCAAGGCTCCAAATTGGAGGAGCAACATTCCACTCGAGAACATACAAAAGGGTGTACAGAAGAAACAACTACACCATTGCCTACCAGCAAGGAGAAAGCATCTGTTATGGGCAAATCGAAGTGTTTTTTGTGGTCAGGGATGATCCAAGAATGTCCTGTGGAGCTGTAGTTTCTAAACTGACAGTGGCCAATCAACATGTCTGTAAATTGCATGAAGTATTGGGGAACCCTGTGACCCACATTGTCTGTCTCCAGAAGCCCAATAGGAACAGATTCACTGTTGTCCTTCTTGAAGACATCATTGACATATGTGTTTACATGGAGTTTTCTGACTGCACTTTGGGATATGCAGCTCTCTTTCCAAACCATATTGAAAGAGACTGAATAGTACTTTAAGATCTTAAGTCCAATCAGTAGACGGTCAAATTAATATCAAGAGTCAGCTTACATTTTGCATTTTTTTTTTATTTGTTGGGCAGGTTATCGAAAAGTAGTGTAATCAAATTCCCATTTTAATGAATTCAATAGTCTGCTGAGTATGGAAATGATTAGCCAAATTGACTGTAAAATAATCCAAAAGAATCCTATTTAACAAGTACTTGTAATTATTACTATAGACACTAAGAGGCATGGTATTGTAATAAAAATGCTATTTTTAAAAAATTGTTCTATTTGAAACTCAGGACTCCCTAATTAAATCATTAATTCACAACTGTCACATCAAACTTAGATGGATCATTTGAAAGGTACTGTTTGCAGATTTCCATAACATGGACTCTGCAAAGAATTTGCATACCAAACTTTTTCAGTTATGCTTCGGCTTCACAGAGATTCTGTAAAGCCATCATATGGAAACTCTATGGGAGATATTTCCAAATGAAGTTATCATGTGGAAATTCTATGGGAGATATTTCCAAATGAAGTTATCATATGGAAACTCTATGGGAGATATTTCCAATTGAAGTTATCATATGGAAATTCTATGGAACTTAAGAAAGTGAATACCACCTGGTATGGATAATCTATGGAACATTGAACAATTGGGTGCCCCATATCATTTCCACACAAGTTGTGCAGCAAGCATGTGTGTCAGTGCTATGGAATATATATGGACATTGTGTTGCCATAGCTCTCCCATATAATGAGTGGCATCACCTTTTCATTCCATATATTTTCCATAGGTTACATTTTGCCAAAATTAGGTCCCACATCAGTTC
Source organism: Ricordea florida (assembly GCA_949710005.1). NCBI lineage: Eukaryota > Metazoa > Cnidaria > Anthozoa > Corallimorpharia > Ricordeidae > Ricordea > Ricordea florida. The sequence goes on from OX453278.1 coordinate 85,199, forward strand.
CATACCATCACCAAGCCTTCCCATACCATTCCCACATATGGGCCATGTATGGCCCAAGCTTTGCCATATCATTCCCATAGTTGTGTTTTGGTAAGGGTACTGTTGGATAAAGAATATGAGCAAACTTTTATCCTCTCAAGTCAATAATCACCAACATGCACGAACATTTTGTCCTAGATGTCTAAACTCATTCCAGTCAAAGACCACATTAGAAAAACATCTCGAATACTGCAACACAAATGAAGAAGTCAAGATTGAGATGCCTTTTGATAAAGATGGAAATCCTCGTTATATTTACTTTAAAAATTATAACAAAAATGCAACACCCCTTTACTGTCTATGCTGACTTTGAGTGCTTTCCAGAGAAAATAGACACCTGCTCTCCAGATGAAAGTAAAAGCTTTACTAAACAATACCAGAAGCATAAACCATCTGGATTCTGCTATTTTATCAAGTGTTTTGACGATAACATATTTCCACCCATGCTTGTAAGATACACTGCTAAATCCCCAGACGAAGATATCTCACAGATGTTTGTAGATAATTTAGAGTTAGATATTAAGAAAATTTATAATAAGTTCAAATTCCATAAGAAAGTTAAGATGACTCAAAAGGATAAAATCAACTATGAAAATGCTACTCACTGTCACATCTGCGAGGTTGAATTAGGAGAAGATAAGGTATTAGACCACTGCCACCTTACAGGAAAGTATAGAGGAGCAGCTCATAATGAATGCAACTTAAATTACAAGATTCCAAAGTTCTTTCCAGTCTTCTTTCATAATCTATCTAGATATGATTCACACTTATTTATCAAGAACCTTGGTACATCAAAAGGTAAAATAAACTGTATACCTAATAATGAGGAAAATTATATTTCTTTCATAAAACAGATTGTAGTTGACACTTTTACAAACAAAGAAGGTAAGCAGGTTGATGTGAAACGAGATATAAGATTCGTCGATTCATTTAAATTTATGACAACAAGCCTTGACAGTTTAGTTAATAATCTTACTAAATGTGAAATGTGTAAGAATTGTCTGTTAGCTGTAAGTAATTGTCTTTCTCCAACAGATAAGAACCTAACTGAAACGAAAAAGTATTTTGGAGATAGGATAGATATGATGTTGAGAAAAGGTGTATTTCCATATGATTGGTTTGACGGCTTCGATAAACTCAACGCAACCCAACTTCCACCTAAAGAAGTGTTCTACTCAAAGCTTAACGATACAGACATAACAGAAGACAACTACAAACATGCTCAAAAGGTGTGGGAAAAATTTGATATGAAAACAATGAGGGATTACCACGACCTATATCTTGAGTCAGATGTACTACTGTTAGCTGATGTCTTTGAGAACTTTAGAGATGTTTGCCAAAAGAATTATGATCTAGATCCTGCCTGGTATTATACAGCACCTGGACTAGCTTGGGATGCTGCGTTAAAGTTAACTAAAGTAGAGTTGGAGCTTTTAACTGATCCTAACATGCTACTTATGTTTGAGAAAGGTATTCGAGGAGGTGTATCTATGATCTCTACTAGATATGGTAAAGCTAACAACCCATACATGTCCAACTTTAATTCTAACTTACCCACAAAGTATATTGAATAGGGAGCTTAAGCACGCGCGTTTTTGAGACGCGGACGGCAACCGGAAGAGAAAATTTCACGTGCCAGGACAGTGGTATCTCCCAGATTTTTATAGTGATCATCTCTAATGGAGAAAAGATACTAATCAATGTAAATGTAGTTGTGTGAAGACAAGCTAAAAGGGGAAGCTGCTCACTTCCGGTTGCCGTCCCCGTCTCAAAAACGCGCTTGCTTAAGCTCCCTAATATCTAGACGCAAACAACTTATACGGTGGGGCAATGAGTAAACCACTCCCTACTCACGGTTTTAGATGGATGAATAACCAAGAGCTTACAGACTGGAAAAATCTCCCATGCATACTAGAGGTTGATTTGGCGTATCCTCAAAAACTTCATGATTTACACAACGATTATCCACTAGCTCCAGAGAGACTTGTCGTTAATAAGGTTGAGAAATTGATCCCAAACCTCAACGACAAGGTAAAGTATGTTGTTCACCACGAGACCCTAAAAGTTTATGAAAGTCTAGGACTAAAAGTCATCAAGATTCATAGGGGTATTACATTTGAAGAGTCTGAATGGTTAAAGCCGTACATAGACTTGAATACCAACCTCAGAGCTAAAGCATCCAACGATTTTGAAAAAGATTTCTTCAAGCTGATGAATAACTCTGTCTTTGGGAAAACCATGGAAAATATTAGAAAAAGGGTGGACGTACGATTGGTTACTAATGAAAAAGATGCGAAAAAATTAATATCAAAGCCAAACTATCAGCACCGTACCATATTTTGTGAGAATCTAGTAGCCATCCACATGAAGAAAACAAAGATAGTATTCGATAAGCCCGTTTACTTAGGCATGTGCATTTTAGACCAAAGTAAAACATTAATGTATGATTTTCACTATAATTACATCAAGCCTAAATATCACGAAAAGGCTAAATTGTTGTTCACAGATACGGACAGTCTTGCCTATGAGATAGAAACAGATGATTTCTATAAGGATATTAGCAAAGATGTAAAATCCATGTTTGATACCAGCAACTATCCTAAAAACCATCCATCAGGTATTGAGACAGGTGTGAACAAGAAAGTCATCGGTATGTTTAAAGATGAAGCTGGTGGAAAGATAATTGAAGAGTTTGTTGGTCTACGTGCTAAACTTTACAGCTACAAGATGCATAATGGAGAAGAGATAAAAAAGGACAAAGGGGTAAAGGCAGCAGTTGTAAAAAAGACCATAACCTTTGACGATTATAAGAGATGTCTCTTCAAGGGTGAAAAACAATACAGACAGATGAATGTAATCAGAAGTCATAAGCATGATGTTTATACTGAAACGATTAACAAAGTTGCACTGTCTGGTGATGATGACAAGCGAGTCATTTGTGAAGATGGCATACATACTTTCGCCTACGGACATTATCGTTCCAACACAAAATTAGGTGGTAGTTCGGTATCTTCTGGTACAAATTGAAGCTCTTCCCTCACAAAACCACGCCTCGGTCCATCTAGTAAATAATACAACACTGGCTGATTAGGTGACACCACACTACGTGACAGATCAAAGACTTTCAAACTCCAGATAGGATCCGTAGCTCGTCTTCGCTCACCTCCTTCATCTTCTCCAGGAGCAAGTAAGTATCTAACTTTAACACCAGGTGGTAGTCTCAACTCATCATATCCAACAACTCTCTTATATTTTGGAGGATCAATATCAACCTCTTTCAGTCTTATAGCTTTCTCAGGCTCTTCCCCAGTTATTCTCGTTGGTACACTATTCAAAGTTTTCAAAATATCCGGTAATCGTTTCACCCATACTCTAGACCTATCATCACTAATCATTTCTTGGGCATATTGATGACTAAATAGTTTTTCTGATAATGTTCTATTTGCTATTTCAACAAATGCTTGAGCTCTATGGTTTCCAGCTTCAGACCGTTGTATGGTTACATTATGTTTTTCCATAAGTTTTGTTACATCTCCCATAAATTCTTTACCAGGATCAACAATTAATGTTTTAGGATATTTTAACTTTCTGGAGTAAATCTTACTAAAGGCTTTTGAAATCTCATTACTTTCTTTAGAGGTTAATGGTTCTGCATCTTTGTATCTCGAGGCAATATCAATCACAACCAGAGCATATCGATATGTCTTTCTTCCAACTTTATCATGTGGTAAAAATAATAAATCCGCTTGGTGAATCTGATTAGGCTTTTCCACATTCCAGTGCGGCCTAGGGATATACTTTGGAGCTGGTAGATAGATTTGCCACAGTGCCTGTTTCTCAAGCCATCTTTTAGCCTCATCTTCACTAACTTTTGCTTTTTCAGCTAATTTAGGAATGGCGGAATAACCTTTCCAATATCCATAAGTTGAATAATATATTTTTGATAGCATGTTTTCGTTACTAATTTAAAAGAATACTCCACCTATCTTTAAAATAAATCAATATTTCACAAGCTATATCTGAAGAAATTAACCCAAACAAGATTCCACTAGAGCCCCTCGGTTTGAAAGCGGAATCGTCACTAAATCGAATTACACTCAATCCCTCATCCGCTAATCCTGAAGAAACACTATATATAAATATTCCACAACTTTCTCAGAATGTAGTGATTGTCCCAGGAAGTGTATCTCTACTATTTGACTTGACTGTTGATGGTCATGTTAACAATACCCTTGTGAATAACGTAGGCAGTAACCTTGTATCCAGACTCAGGGTTCTTTTTGGTGGAGAAACACTACAGGATACTCAAAGACGGATACGATCTCTTTCAAACCTACCATGACTTATACTTAACAGCTGAAGATCGTCAGAATGGAATAAAACAAGGTATTTCTTCTGAAAACATGAGGAAGCTTAGGACAAATGCGGGTGATAAGGTAAAATCAGGAAATGATAAGGAAGTAACTCTTGCATCAGTATACAACACCAAGTACCGTATCCCACTCAACCATCCTATTCTCAGAAATCATGGGGTTTTCTATCCAAAGGCGTTACCTCATTCACTAATCTTTGAGATTATACTGGCCCCAGTTTCAGATATTGTTGTTTATTCTGACAAGACCAAGACTCCAACTTATAAAATCGAAAACCTCGAGTTGGAATATTCTTGTATCTCAAGTGAATACTTAGCTAGTGAGGCTCAGTCAGCTTATCAGGTTGGTAAAGTATTCTTTTACGAGAATGTACTTCTCCACAAAACTTTTACCATCTCCAAACCTAATGACAGTTACATAAACGAGTACATTAATATACCTAGGAGATCAATGACAGGGATATTGTGCTTGTTCACAGAGAGATATGTCGGAGGAGCAAGAGATTCCGAAAAGTTTGTTAATCCAAATATAACATCAATCGACATTAACGTTGACGGCATGCCAAACCGTATCTACTCCAAGGGAATGAAACCGTCAGACTTTTGGGATTCGGTAATGAAACGTTTCGGTAAAGAGGGTGTCAAGCTAAATGATTTTTATACCGACAAGTTTGCTCTATGGATTGACTTGAGAACTCACCCCGACAATAGTATTCATGGTGGAGGAATGGCCTTGAACAACACACGAGATGGAGTAAAACTTGAAATGAAACGAGAAGTTGGAGGAACAGGAAATATCACCTGTCACATGTTTGTGGTAGCCGACGCGTTGATGGAGATCATGAATTCAAACTTAAGATCAATCATGTATTAGTTAAAAGTATGGAAGAATTACGAGATAAAGTTCCTTTTCATTGCATTATAACAGGTCCAACAAATTGTGGAAAGACAAAGTATCTCACGGATCAGCTCCGAGGACCATTCAAAAAAGTGTTTGAATACATTGTTCTCATATGTCCGACTTATGCTAAAAATAAGACTTATCATAAATTTGCTCACGGAGATAAACGTTTCTTGGTATTATCACCAGATGCTAGTAACAGCGATGAGATTAACGAGTTATTAACTGATTGTCAAACTTTGTTCTCTGGTACAAATACACTAATAATTTTAGACGACTGTGCTGTATCGAAAGATCTAAAGAAACGCTCGAACAAGTTTATAGATCTAGCATTCTCTGGAAGACATCATGGATTATCAGTGTGGGTATTGACACAACAATTAACATCCATAGCAAAACCATTCCGTGAAAATGTAGCTTGTGTGGTTACATTCCATAATCCATCACAAAAAGGTATGAAGATGCTTTTCCAAGATTATGGAGGTGATTTAGACTCTGAAACTAGTAAAAAGTTTGTAGAACTACTGAAAACTGAAAAATATTCGAGACTCTGTTTATGTTTACGTTATCCATTCCAATGTTATTTAGAGATTCCTGCGGTGATTTAAAAGAATCTAAGTATTATTTACAAAATTAAAAGATGACAAGCGTTGAAGATTTTATTGAAGAACAGCCTGAGGTAAAAGATGAAACCAAAGATAATGATGTTGAAATAAAACAAGAATCACTAGCTATTCTCGCATCTCTTGGGACCACAAAGGAATATTTAGGTGTTGAGATGAGTCTAGGTGATATCAAGAAACTCACAGCAAAAGATGTTGAAAAATATTATAATCGATATCAGGCAGTATTAGGCAAGCAAGTTAGTAGTGGATTAGTAGAGTCAGCTCTTGAAGCAGCGTCTAATATCATTTCTTACGTGGTTCCTGTAGATGACACCGAAGCGCTTACCAAAGATTTACAGAACGATGAGTTGGTTAAGCGTGAACTGTCAAACTTTATAGGTCTCTTAGTATTAAAAGGCGGAAGATTGGTGGCACTAGCAAGTGGACTATTCCAGGTTGCAAAGCACATTAAAATCAACAAAACTGAGCAGACTAATGAGGAACAAAACTGATGATATGATTTAAAGATTCTTTACTATGGAAAAAAAAATAAAGAATCATGTCTGATGAAGTTGTTGAACAAATTACAATGGATCCCCCTCCTCCTAAAAATAAAGATCCTAAAAAGAAAGAGAAAGATCCTAAAAAGGTCGCTGCCGGTAAGAAACTAGCAGAATATAACAAAATAGCCAGAGAAGCGTTAGCCAGGGAAATGAAACGTGAAAAGGAACAAGCGGAGACTAACAAGGAAGAAAATATAAATGAAGAGAGCGAACCTAAAGCATGGATTCCAGAGCTATCTTTTACAATTGTGTTATCTCTTGTTGGAATAGGGTTTACCGCAGTTGACATGTTTATGAGGTACTACAAAAACAGAAAACCACCACCCTCAAATATTCCTACCCAACCACCACCCCCACAAACTCCGAAAATAGTAATGCTATGAGGAAAGTAGTTTAAAGATTTTCTCTATCCTCAATAAAAATCATGTCAACTGAAAACAAACTTGTGAAAACTGTTACCGATTCGGCCGTCATTATTGGATTGGCTGCTGGAGTTGGATATGTAGCTAAAAAGGCTATGAAAGAATCATTTATAAACGATCCCTCCTCAAGTATTACAAACTATGCTAAATGGGTAGCTGTCCTATCCGGTAGTATGTACCTCAAAACTTATTTAGAAGATCAAAAGATTTTGCCAACTTAAAGATTTTACATATTGATCAATAAATGGCGGCAATAGCAATGATGATTGGTGGAGCTATTTTGAATGCAACTACCTTCGTTGGTGGTTCATATCTTGCAAAATATCTCTCGGGTGATAATACAGATGAGGAGAGAATACGACACGACAAGGCAATAGAAAAATATCAAAAAGATTATGCTGCATACCAGGAAAAGAGACAGAATCTCATTGATTGGTACTCTCAACAGAAGGATGCTGAACACCAGGCTTCACAAAATATTTCAAATACCGATGAAGCTTTGAAATTGTATAGTCAGACACATGAACCAAAATTCTCTGATTATTATAGACCTAGTAGCAATCAAAAGATGGGGGAGATGGTATATGTGGGTGGTGGTATGCTGGGATTGGGTTATATGGTTAGTAAATTCTTTTAGTTAATTGTGTGACAAGTTTAAAGATTTCTTACAGATGAGTAAAAAATCATTACAATGGATTTAGACCCAGAAATACCAGACAAAAACAAAAATCCTTTTGATACATCAGCCGATCTAGGTGGTGATGATGATAAGAATGAAACATTTTATATGACCCCAAACACAAATACATCCACCACTCTTCCAATTGACCCTTATGAGGAGGACGAAACTTCATTTGTGGGTAATGATGAAACTAGTCGCTTATTAAATACCAGGATGAAAGATCAAGAAGATGCTGAAAAAGAAATCAAAAGATTTTTCCCATATGCCAAGACTTCTGAGTTCATCAAAGGTGTTGGAAGATCAATTAGTGGAGGAATAGAGAGAGTATTTTTGAGATTGAAGAGGGCAAACGCTCGCGAATACATTTTATTACCCAATGGCGAATTCGATAAAGATCCACCAAAAATGTTGAAAGAGAGTCTAGGCCCAAAAGCTCTAGATGTTTTAGAAGCTAATGATGATGAAATAGCTAAGATAAAAGAATCACAAAACAAAAAGAAGGAGGAACTAAAATTCCACATGGATAAGCCAATGAAAACCCCAGAAGAAAGTAACCGAATAGATACTCTCAAGAGGGAAATTGCTGAGGATGAGAATAATTTAGCCAATATTGAAAATGAGAATGAAAAGATACAGGAACGAATGTCATTACGTGATCGTGTGAAGGCCATCTTCAAAAAGTATGGTTTTACAGTCTTTGCCGTTGTGAGTGCTGTAGGTGTGGTCATTGGTGTTATCGTTTCTAATCTTTCTAAAGGTCTAACCAAATTGGGTAAAGGTGTTGGTAACGGTTTGAAAGCTATTGGTAAGAAACTAGGTGAGATATTGCCTGGAATGGTTGGAGCTATCGTGAGCTTTCTGTTCAAAACAGCTGGGGAGGTTATTGGGTTTTTAGGTAAGAACGCTTGGCTGTTGATAGTGGCTGTGGTTCTATATTTTGTGGAACAATTTAAAAAGAAGAGACGGTAAGTAAAAACATGAATGATACAACGTTTCTATCTATCACTATGCTAGCTCCTGAAACAAGAATTTATCTGGATCCACCCTTAACCAATGTAAAAGAGATACAAATGCTATTTAGTTACATTTCTAAAGCGACGTATAGTAATCCTTTGTACATAATGTGTGATCTTATAGAGCCAAAGTCTTCATATTCAAATTGTTGTAAACCCATCGGTGAAAATGTAGAACTTAAACCCTCACAAGTACTCGCTGTTATTCCTCCATATCAAGAGCATCCTTGTTTAAGAATTCCACAAACCAAAAATCCGGTCAACTACTTTACTTTATGGGTTTTAGATGAAAAAGGGGAAGAAAAAGGTAACTTAAATAACGAACCTATTCGAATTTATTTAAAGATTTCCTGTTGATCAGTAAAAAATGGAAGACTACAATAGAATTTATCCACAAGTGCCTATGAATGGAGACCAAAATAATTTCAGGCTTCAAAAATCGTGTGAAGTAGTACATAATCTTCAAAAGGAAATTAGACATTACGAGGATGTTAGGAAAAAATACAATAGAGCTAGGGGAATATTTACAAAAATCAGTGTTGGTAGTGGGGTGGTTTCAGTTATTTTATCTGCAAGTGGACTGGGAACCTCTCTTACTGGTTTTGGTGCTGTTGTTGGTTTCCCATTAGGAACGGTGGGAGGTATTTGTGGGGGAATATCGGTTGGATGCGGTGCGGCTTCTAAACGACTTTCACATAAAGTTAGTAAACACGAACAGACAGTTTCTCTGGCAAAAGCAAAAGTAAATACCATTCACGACTTGGTTTCAAAGGCACTGAAAGATAACGCTATCTCTGACCAAGAATTTTCTCTAATTTTATCAGAGGTGGACAAGTTTGAAAAACTAAAACTAGAAATCCGTCAAAAAAACCGGAAAGATACAGAAAAAAACTTAAATATGAATCAGATAAGGACAGAGGTTCGTGCGGAAATTTTAAAGGAGTTAACCGGTCCCGAACGTTGAAATTTTCATTTGAGCGAACACCTGTAGGATGGAATTATGAGGTTGGTATTAGAAAAGAACGGTGTTGATTTAAAAACATCTTATTCGAAACATAAAGAATAAAATGTTACTCAATGATTTCAGAAATAGGTATCCAAAGGCTGATCTCAGTCATTTCGTATTTGTGGCTGATTAATATGGTGGTTACATTAGGTGGAAAGTTGATGGTACAACAATCATGTCTTATGATGAACCCACTGGAAAAACATGGACTGAAGACCTATCACCCCGTTTGAAAAGACTGCTATGGAAAGATTTAGGATTGGATGATGATGCATTGAGTTCATTCCCCAAGAGTTTAACTATGACAAAACGATCTTACCCAATACCTGCCATTGACTTTGATGACTTTACAAGTAATATCACAAACATGCTTACCTCATTGGATATATACGTTTCCAATACGAAGAAATTCACTGCTAAAATGCGTAACATATTTACATCTCAAGTTGTGACTTTCAAGTTTGGTAAACAGAGTCGAAAATGGTTGAACGCTCCCGATATGAATTATTGGCCTCAACAACTTAACTTTGCAGTTTGGTGCGCGACCTCTGGTTGTGGTATAAGTCCTTTCGAGAGTCTCAACTATCCCAAAGTCGTGAGTAGCTTCATAAAGTTTCATGTGTATTTCACAATAAGACGAATACTGTATGAATTGAGTCTTCCCTTACCTGATGAGCAACCCTTTGTAATCAACAACAACCCTTACAGCAAAGTCGCATATCAACGATTGTGTGCAGAATTTGGAATCTCAAAAAACTCTGACTTTAGATGGAAAGGTGGTCGAAACGGAGGTTTGGGTGATATATTTATTGATTATGGTGCTGGATATCATGGATCGGGTGGTGGATATCAAAATGTTCATAAGGTAAGGAACTATGATGTTGAAGCTGATCAATGGCCTGGTGAAGGTGGTAAATTTGCTGATGATGGTGGTAAGAAGGAAAAGGGTAATCTCATCTCATTTATCCGTAATGACGATTTTGCTGATTTCCAATATGCCTGGTTTATACCAACAAGTGGTCATGGACTCACTAAAGCTGGACTTGGTAGATTGAATCGATCTGCTGAAGCTTTTGTTTACTGCATATTGGGAGCGCAAGTTAACACTAGAAATTCGATTTACGGCAGTGGTGGTGGAGCGATCGAGACTCAACAAGAATTCTTGGCTTTATTTGAAAGTAGTGTTATCGAGAATGACATTTCTAGTTCGATACAAAGATATCAATTAGCTGTACAGGAAGCGAAATTACGGCTTGATTTAGCTATTGCTCCTGGTGTATGGCTAATGCCCAGTAATATGATAATCAATACACAGAGTGTGACTGGTTTTAATAACAAACTTATGAAAGCTACTAGTGATATGAGTTTTGGAGTGAATAATTCCCTAAACACAGAAGCAAAACAGGTTGGAATAAAACATAACATGGGATCTTCAAAGTTAAAGTTACCTCATAGAACTGAGACGAAACCAAAACCCTCAACGAAAACATACTCAACGCAAACAGACTCAGTGCAGCCAGACTCTACGCAACATGAAAAGAATATATTAACATTTATAGTTGTCGCTGGTGGATTAGCATGGTATCTATTTCGGTAGTTCATGAGTATTTCACGTGATTATGATTGTGTGTAAATTTAGATTACATACTTTTACGACATAGCAACAAGCAAGTTGAAAAGTAGATTTGAAGTTTACTTTTAAAAGGCTGGTTTCTAACGTCGCTCAGGAATGTGATTACGTCAATGCAAATTATATAGATGAGTCACAAGGTAAATTTTGTTATGTAACACCGACTTGCGTTATATAACCTAGTGTTTTTATTATGTCTCTTGTGTTGTGTGACACTCTTTACACTTCAACTTTATTCTATTATGTTCGCATATGCATAACCTACAATGCCATTTTTGTTTTCCATGAATACATATTTCAGATCCTCCACACTCTTTACATACGTTTCTCATTCGATTATGCTCGCAAAGACTAGTGCCACCACCGCATTCTTTACATCGATCTTTCCTTTGATTATGGGAGCATATTTGTGACCCCTTACAATCCTTACAATAATATTTATACTTTCCATGAATATAGTTATACTTTTTTTTTTATCAATCTTAGGTATCGTTTCATTTGTGGGGGTATGTCTAGGTTCGGTGGTGTCTATATTACCTAGAGCTTCGATGAGTTCGGCTTTATGCAATCGATAATATCCTTTAATACCCCGCTCTTTGGCAATTTTTTTCAGTTCTTTCACTGATTTCTTGTCCATCAATTTTCTATTATATTATTTTTATTTCTTTAAATCTTTTTTTGAAATTCATTTTTAAAAATCCTTAATAAAATCCTTGATAAATTCCTTGATAAATTCCTGATAATTACTTTATAAAAAATTTTTGTCCTAGGATAAATTCCTAAAAATCCTTAAAATTCCTTGATAAATTCCTTGATAAATTCCTGATAAATTACTAAAAATCCTTGTAAAAAATCCTTAAAATTCCTTGATAAATTCCTTGATAAATTCCTGATAAATTACTAAAAATCCTTGTAAAAAATCCTTAAAATTCCTTGATAAATTCCTTGATAAATTCCTTGATAAAATCCTTAATAAAATTTTTGTCTTAGGATAAATTCCTTGATAAATTCCTTGATAAATTCCTGATAAATTACTTTATAAAAATTTTTTTGTCCTAGGTTCGGAACTTTCTACTCTCTTAGGACGTCGGCAGCTATACCACAAGCTCAGATTTATCGTTCCATTGAGTGAGTATTCATTTCGTCATGTCTAGCAGGAAGCATAGAAAAATAAATATCCGTCTTTCAATTGAAATTTCCTTCTACTAACTGAGCTGTTCTAGTGTCAACAGCAGTTTATCAATTTCTCACTGAGCGTCACCTATGTTCAATTTACATGTATCATCCTACGATGACTGAAAAACACAGATAACCTGACCCCGGCTCCCATAGGTAGATTTAGGCTATTTTCCCCAAACAAAGGGCAGTTACCTGAACCAAGTCTAAGCCCATCCGTCGTTCAGAAGGATTTAGAACGGATTCATACCTGGCTCTGTCGGGCTCTAAGCAGTTTATCCAAAGACGCCGATTAGTTTTCGGCATGCTGGGTATGCCTTGTATCTCTGGTTCATTGTAAAGTGTGATTGAACAGTTAAAAGCTGTTAAAAGTGAAGGTTTGGATAAACTTATACCCCGTTTACATCAACACTGCGTTAAACATGCTTTGGAAGTGGTAAGACTAAACATTGTTTAGACTTTCAGCGTTTAAATCGCGCAGATATCTGTAACGATAGATCGTATCACTAGGTTAGAGATCATAGTAACGTAAGCGTGTCACGTGATTTTGTAATCGACTCCTTTTTAGATACAACAAGACGATCTAAGATCGTGAGTCGGGCAACAGGTAGACGTACTGTTATGAGTGTTGACCACTCATGGTGCGGAATGGTCCAAAAAAGAAATGCTAAGGGTACCAAGGTCCAGGTTTCAAACGTGGCATTTTTGTTATCGTTTCCTCGAGTTTCATCGCGAGGCACCTTGTCTTAATCAGCACATGCTCTTCTGTAACTCTATCCACATTTTCTCTCCACTGGTAACTCGCTTGATTTCTGGTTTGATTCTAGTGAGACATTCGCTAAATCCTTTGATTCTTTTGCTATTTTCAGTTCGCGGAACGACCCGTTTCGAAATATACGCTCATTACACATGCCATCTTTTAGAGTGGGTCTACCGCGAACGGTTTGTGGGTCTGTATGTTTGAGTGTAGAAAAGATGACACCATTTGTTTTCAACATATTCGCCATCGACTTCGACATCGCAGAAAGAAGTTTGCGCCCGTATGACGTGTCTGCGGTATTCCCCATTGCACGTGACTGCGATTTGCGATGAAACTCGAGGGTAAACCTATAGTCGGTTGCCCGACTAACAAGGCGTTGTCTCAAGTGTATTCGAAGGAACACTCGATTCCATTAAAAGCAGTTGAAACAGTTTCTCTATGGTCTGTTCGATATCGAAACAATATCAAACTAAACTTGATATGTCAAAAAGTACTTTAGTTTGAACATGTTAATGTGTTATGGCTTGAACCCGTTTAAACTGCGAGAATACGTAAGTCTGATTCCAATCTTGTCTTCTCGATTTAAGTAAGCACAAGTTAACCTTATACTGTTCCGGGGAAAGGTAGTGGGATTGTTACCTAGCCCTTCAATACGCAATTGATACCAATAAGCTTGATTATAAGTGATCGGCTTTACATCTGTCTGCAGAAATATGTATACATTTTCCGTAGATAATTCTTACATGTAAGTATAAGCTTGCTACTAACTTAAATAACGTTCAACTATAATAAATTATTAGCTAGTTATCTAAAAGAAATGGGAAGATTTACTGCGGTTGGGCAGTAAATCTGAATACTACAACTCAGATTGCATCTTTACTAGAGCAAAAAGGCTGGATTGTGAAAGGGATGGTTACCGTTAATACAGGGTCAGGCCTTGAGGGTTTGCAACATCTGGCCTCCAAGAGACCCGGCCAAGATATTCTATCCCCTTCTCTCCAACACGTTACATTGAAGTTGAAAGCCTACAATTGGTCGCCACTCAGTTTTGACACTTGCGGGAAGAAAGTTAAACAGCTCAAGGAATCAAAGGCACACTATGCTCTTTTAGTAGAAACCTCTTCTCATCTATATAGCTACAGATACCCCACCCCCCCACCCCCCACATTCTCTCTCTCTATCTCTCTCTCTCCCCTCGAACAATGTTAATACATTTTCTATGATGGAAGACCTGAAATCAGTGTATAATTTCCCCCCCCCCCCAAAAAAAAAAAAAAGAAAAAAAAAAGAAAAACCCAATGATTGGGGGCGGCCCAGTAAAGTCAAGAGCTGTAAGCAGAATAACCAATAAGAGCAATAACTAACTACTATAGAGCGTTTTCACATTACGTCACAACAGCCATATTGGTGTTCCAAAACAATGAAACGGCGGCCATGTTAGTGTTCCAAACTAATCCTCTGGGAGTTGAACTCTTTTCTTATGTAAAAACTTTCTTTTGTTCCAAAAAATTTGCATGGCTGCTGGCCACGTGAGTGAAAACGCTCTATTCAATAGATAATAACTAACAAATTGACCTGAACTGATATAGTGTGCGGTATGCACTAAATTGTACAGGGACAGATGACATGCCGACTAACGAAATGACATTGAAAAGACCGCTAACCACTAAGACTACAATACGTAACTACATATGAATTGTTTGACTGAATGTATGGAATAGTCAGTTACAGTTCAGGAGGTTACTAACCAATGTAATAACAACCACCATCCCCACCCCCTCAAAAAAAAAGCAGACTTGTGAATGAAACGCATGTGAATGGAACGAATATAATTTACATCACTTTATAAGAATGGCTGATACATTTCACTCTTTAGGTCGATAACGTAAGGCTCTTTGAGAAATAAAATAAATTAACTTTCCATGATAAAAACAGAAAAGCACGCCTCATGCTATTTCCCTTATGAATGATGCCAACCATTTGACCTCTCCAATAGTTGGGTTATCCACGAAAAGCGGTTTTTATGATCTGTTTGGTAATAAAAATTCTTGCCTGTTGTTACTCGTGCAAAAGGCCAAGGAATCTCAATAAAATCTATGTTATATACGGTTTTCTGGTATATCACGTTTCTTTTGTTTCCTTCGTCTTTGTTTCGTCTTTTCCCTCCTTTTCCTTTTCCGCTTCTTTCTCTTTTTTTACTTTCTCGTCCTTTTTTTCTTTATCCTTTCTTACTCTCTTGGAAGATTCACCTGAGCGGCTAAAAAAGAAAACGGACTTTTATACAGAACTTTAATAGTAAGTCCAACACACCAATCAGTCAACTGTTCAACAGAGAAGGCACACACGTTGAACGTAACATTAGGGTAATAAATCTGACCTTACCTGTCAGCAACAGACCGCTTAGCAGTCGTCTTAATTGCTAGCTGGCCATCTTTAAGGTCTCTTACGTCTGAAAATAATAAACGCCCACACGAGTAAAGAGGAATTCATTTACACAAACTAATTCACTGTTCATCACCATCGTCAACATTATTATCATCTTTTATCATCCACAAATAAGTTTAGATATTAAAAATACACGCAAATAGCTGAGCTAGTCTAGGCGAATAGTCTGGCGTCAAACTATATTACGGACTACAATACATTACATTACAAACTACATTACGTTACATTACAAACTATATTACGTTACATTACAAACTATATTACGTTACATTACAAACTACATTACGTTACATTACAAACTACATTACGTTACATTACAAACTACATTACGTTACATTACAAACTATATTACGTTACATTACAAACTACATTACGTTACATTACAAACTACATTACGCTACATTACAAACTACATTACGCTACAATACAAACTACATAACGCTACATTTCAAACTACATTACGCTACATTACAAACTACATTATGTTACATTACAAACTACATTACGATACAATACAAACTACATTACGATACATTACAAACTACATTACGTTAGAAATGACAATTAACAGCAATTTCAGATAACAAAATTTTTAGGTTTGGAACACAATCATGATTATGATACACAATAACATCTTTCTTCCCTTTACTGCGGACATCGCATCAATTAGTTCATTCCCATCAAGATAACTCTTCCGATCTTGACAGATTTTGAATAAGGTTCTAGTTAACTGGTTCTTAAAACTGCATTTTGGAAAATTTTTGAAGCTTTGTGGGATGCTGTTCCAGACTTTTGATCCATTCTTTGAAAACGAGTATCTAAGTTGATTTGTTCTAAGAATAAATAATAAAATAGTTACCAACAGCTGATCGTGTGTAATGGCTATGTATTTGATTTGTAGGCGTAAACAAATTTGAGAGATTAGACGGAATAGAATTGTTGGAAACATCCAACATTAAAAGGGAGCAAAATTTGAAATAGAGCATGTTAATTGGCAAGATCTTATATGAAATAGGGGATAGCGTGTGAGCTGAAGTTAGCGAAATTCATTAAGCGTACAATCCGTTCCTGAAGAATTAATGTTTTATTGATATGACACTTTGCTGCTTGACCCCAAGCGACGAGGCCATAACTCAAATAAGGGTAAATGAGTGAGTGGTAAACGTGAAGTAATGTCGAAAAGGGGACAAAATGCCTAAGTCTACAGATAATGCCAACAGTTTTACTTATTTTTGATGCAATGTGACTGATATGACGTTTCCAAGAAGACTGCTGTTGATAAGCACTCCTAAATATTTTACATAATCTTTGCGCTCCAGAGGAATAAAATTATTTACATCATAGTTATCGTACATTTTTAGATTTACTTCACTATTTAGACATTTTTGATAGGAATGGAAAATAACAAAGTTGGTCCTTTTTATGTTACGGGAGAGTTTATTTGAGTTTAACCAGTAATAGATATTCAGTAATTCCTCGTTCACGATTGCTTCGAGTGATTTAAGACACTTGTTAAAATAAGTCAAATTTGTATCATCAGCAAAATTACAACTGCTTATGTAAGTAGCTAGGGTCTTATGAAAAAACAAACCCTCTACTATGAATCTCACCTTGAAGCCATCTCACTTGTGTTGCTGGCCCGTACCTGAAAGACAGAAATGAAAGGCAAACATTGTAATTTAAAGATTGCATTTTAATGAAAAAACAAAGTTGAAGTTGAAGTTAAACATTTCACTGTCATGGACCAAGAGCCAGTGCCTTAACAAAGTAAGATGAGGACTTAATGATCTTTGTGGCCTCAAAATTTTATTTAACCCCTTTAGGCAAATTTGCTCCTATTGTTAGGCCCTGCAACATCGCCCATTTCTCTGCTAAAATATGCAGGACATTCACGATAATATAAATGGCTGCTTTATACCAGGGTCATTTATAATATTCACTGGGCACGACCAAGCAATGAAAGACAATCATTCACACTAGTTGAAGTTGGCCAACCTTCTTTCTACTACTACTTACCCTTTGTCGTTCTTGGCTGCAATTCTAAAGATGATAGCAGGTTTTGTTGAGAAGTCAATATGAGCGCTTTGAAGGGTGGCCGTGCTGACAGTACAAGTGGGCTGGGCACCACAATACACTCGAACAAAGGCAAGTTGCACTGGGGTTGAACTAGAGGGTGTAGCCAAGCCTGCTACTGGTTTGTCATCTGATTGGTTGGATGCCTGGCTTCGTATGGCGAGGTACACTGAGTATTCACTTACATTACCAGCTGCATTTGAGGGTGCTTCCCAGGACAAATGAGCCCCTTCAGTGTTCTGAAAAATAAAATAAAATATGTTTGAAAATGGTTAGGTCTTTGGCATTACCAGTTGGTGTAGCAGATTTCACCATACAGGTAAAGGCCATGGTAGTACAGTCCACAAACCTTGCTGATTTTAATAGCTGATGGGGCACCAGGGAAACCTGCGGAAAAGAAAGAACATTGAATTCATCTGATCACTTCAACGCATTATGGATGCGTGCATGATTAAATTCTTCACTAAAGGTATTGTACTTTTTGTACCTGGTAAACAAGTCTTGAAGGCCGACACATCACTGAATGATCCTCTTCCACAAGCATTGATACCCGCAACTCTAAACTTGTACGCTGTTCCTGGAAGAAGCTCCTGCTTTCTTAACGTTTGATCTGTGCTGCTCTCAGCATCAAGGTTTGTCTACATTATAGTTATTATTCAAATAAATAGACTGTAAGCATATCAATACTTTACACAAGATGTACATCTGCTAGCACAAGGTGAAAATTATGTACAGTGTACTGTTCCCTTGTATCAAACTGGCACTCACTCTTTGTCATTTGGGTAACTATTATTAACTATAATATTGCAACAATGATATTTTAACAGGAAGCTTTCTCACCCGTAGGCGATCTACAGAAAGGTCCCAATCCAAAATAGCATTAAATTATTAAAAATATATATATATATATATATATACACAAATTAAAAAATATATTAAAAATACAAAAGTAAATTATAGACTAATAGATTTAAAAAAATTACTTTTAAACTGACATATGGTGTCAGAGTTCTTTAAGTCACTGTCCAAGGCATTCCAGTCTTCCACATGTTCGGTCCAGGTAAAGTTAGAGGATAATACAACCCCTAGGTATTTAAAACTTCTAACACTATCGAGTTGATTATCAAGAACAGAAACTGAGAGACTGTTTAACTTGCGCAACTTGGAATCGCTACCAATAAGCATTGTTTTGGTCTAGTAAATTTATGTCAAAAAAAGTTTGATTTTGACCTGTTTTATACTAGCATTATTTTGTCCTGAAGTGACGGAGAAGGCACTTTTGAAGATAAGGTTCAACTTTCTTTAAGACTTGACGTACTCATGTTCACTGAAATGAACTAAGTTAAAAAATACTTACATTATTACTGGAATTATCAGAGGAGAGGAAATAATGAGTAACAACCATGGAGATTCCTTTGACAATCCCCACATCATACCACTGATTTTGTGGTTGCACTTTCCTGGAATAGCTGGCTTTGGTAGGCTTTATTACCTAAACAAAGAAAAGGGCACTTTTAAATAACCACAAAAATCACTGACTGCATTACATAATAACTGAGTGTTCTCTTAGAACACTCTTTGACTATTATTTTCCCAAAATTAAGCAATAACTGTGCTACTTTGTAATAATTAAAAGTTTCTGCTGACATGTAAACAGCAGCTGCGAATTGAAAATTCAATGGCTCAAAGATATTAGATCGATCAACAGCTAACGCTTTTATGACTTCTTTGAGTTAGTTGCATGAATAATGAAATTAAGCTTGTGATACTGAATTCATCAATTCACCTTTTTGAGGGTGCTTGAGTTGCTTTAATGGAAAAATATGGGCATTTAGTAAATAACTTCCATACCCTTCACTTATGTCAGGACAAGTTAATAATATTGTTCACTTCTGGTAATACAAGATTTACACAAACAACTACCAAAACTTCTCCACTCATGCTATACCTCAATAGTGTCAAATTTCAATTGTGACCAAATCATTAACTTGCTGATTTGGTTACAAAGGTTTCTCACTCTGACAAAGTTTAAAACCATGAGACAATTTGACTGGCTCTTACCCCTACTCCTCCATTGACAGCATAAGATGTACTGGTAACTGATGACTGCCTGCTGCTTGTGGTAATTGTAGTTTGAGCAGTTGAGAGAGATGAAGATGAATTCCTTGCGGATGGAACATCCATCCCTGTTGCTGTTGTTGCTGCTGGTCTTGCAGCAGTAATAAGAGGAGACACAACAGCAACAGGTGTACTGGTAGACACTGATGTGGAATTTGACAGTGATGATGCAACTGATGCTGCGACCGTAACAGTGGTCCCCTTCAGAACACTGGCAGCAGTGACTTTGGCAGCTGATGGCTGAGATAGTTTTCCTTCTACTAAGGGCGATAAAGACACTGTTGCAGTTACTCTGGTTACTCCAGCAACAGTACCAACAGCCTGCTTTGGTGTTGCTTGATGTGCCACACTACTAGATAAAAGTTTAACTGCAGTATCTGCACCTGTCGTTTTCACTACCTGCACTGTTTGAGGTTTACCAGGGACTGTGCTGAAGCCAGGGACAGACATTGCAACAGACTGTAGTTTGGGTAGCACTGTAGAAACTGAGGTTACAGACGATGTAATTTGACCTTTCGACTGTGTAGCTGTTGTTGAGGAAACTGCTGTTGATGGGAGGCTGATCACTGCTTTTCCTGCCACTGATATTGTTGGAGCCTGTGTAGTAGTATGATGTGTTTGTTTAGTTAACACAGTGGTGCTAGCTTGACTAGGTACTGATGTCTTTGGTACTTGATTTTGAGTGGGGACAGATGAAGACCCAACTACTGATATAGATGGTGTTGTCTTGGTGACAGTTGTGACTTGGCCTACTGACTGAGTTGTGATAACAGCTTTGGCTACAGTTGACACGGTTGTGGTTGGTACTGGAGATCTACTGATGGTTCCTGGTAAGTTTTGGGTTGAAACTGTGGCTTTCTGAAATGGAGAGACTGTGGATACCACTCCCAGACCAGCAGCACTTGCCTTGACTGGGGTTGTCCCTGTCATCTGAACAACAGCTTGTGTTCCAAGCCTAGCTCCCTGTTGAACTTGCAAAGCTGTTGTCACCTGTTGTGTTTTAATATTCTGCAAGGTTAGCTGCACTGGAATCCCTCCTGGACCTATTGCTGTCAACTGACCCTGGGGACCAACCTTCAGCTGTGTTCCTGGAGGCAAATTGGTAGGAACTGTCACTGGAAGTTGCTGTTTGACAACTGCTGTCTGAGTGGCAGCCCCTGGTGCCACAGTTGCTAGTGTCAAGCCTGCACCACTGGGTACCTGAACAGTGGTTGTCACAGGTATCTTCAAAACTGCAGTCCCCTGCACAGTTGATCCACTACTCTGAACAGGCAATCTCACAATTGTTCCACCTGGAGTAACGCTTGTGGCAGTGCCAGAGATCGGTGCTGTCATGCGCACAATAGCTGTCCCTTGGAGTTGTGCTGCCCCAACTTGAGTCGTAACCAAGGTCACTGGGGAGCCTCCTTGGATACCTGTCCCCTGAAGCCGCATGACTGGGATGCCCTGCGCATTGGTGATCATTGTGGCCTGGACTCCAGGAGGAAGTTGTACTGGTGCCCTGATCAGCGTAAGTCCTTGTGCAGCTAATGCAGCAGCTGAAGCTGTCTGCCCTTGATTGACAGCTTGATCTTGAACTATGCCTTTAATTGCAGTAATAGAACTTGATGCAGCTGTTGTAACAGCAGATGTAGATATGGGGACCTGTCCAGCAGATGACTTAGCAAACCCTGTCTTCACAGCACCTGAGATAGGACTGGCTGTTTGACTCTGTTTCTGTCCAACCACTAGTGGTTTCACAGTTGGAACAGGAGACTGTACTTTTGGTCTGCTAGATTGTGAGAGAGATGGAATCAATACTTTCTGTGTTCCTGCAGTAGTAGTAGTAGGTGCCATGGTCTTTGTTGTTGTTGGTGAACTTTTCATCACACTCTTTGGAGGTGTACTTGTTGAAGTGGGTGTCTTCAATAACAAGGGATTACCAGTTCCACCAGATGGGAAAGGCTGTTTTAATGGTATTTGTGGTTGTGTGGTTTGACTAGGTGGAAGCTCATACTTCTGAACTTGCAGCAGGTAAGCATCAGCTGTAAGAAAAACCAAATATACAGCCATTATGGAATGAAGGTACAAGATTATATCGTTAAAGCAGTTACAGTGCTGACACTCGAACCATGACCATTATGACTTTGTTTTCACATCATTTGTACTTTATTTTCACTTATTTTGTAGTTATTTTGTTACATTTTTCCAGAACTAACCAATCACATCCATGAACCGAAGCTATGGCACAGACATTTTTCTCCTTTTTTCTGTGTTTTTATCGTCCACGCAACACAACTTTTGAGACGCTTTTGGGTTAGCGGTTATACATGTATTCCAAACAACGTAAGTGAGTAAGTGAAAAAAGGGACAAATAAAGTGAAAATAAAGCCATAGCGTTCGTGGTTCGAGTGTCCGCACTGTAACAACTGACTTCCAAAAAAAAAAAAAAAACCTACCAATGCCCACCAAAAAAAAAAAGAAATAAATGAGAGACATTATAATGCTTGGTGAAAACTTTATTTTGGCTCAATAAAACCGGGGATCCATAACACTTCAATACTTATATATTTACACTTGATATCAAAGTAATACCTAACCTGTAGCAACTGAGCCCCAGCAAACTTCCAAAGTTGTGGTACTAGCACGAACTAACTGCACTCGGCTTGGAGCAGGAGGCTTTTCTGAAAATTACAAGGGCATCATAGAGTTACTGAGTGCAGAAGTGCATAGTATGGCTAATAGCAAAAGCTGACTATCTTGCCAACACCACTCCTTTATTTTGTCAACTTAGGCTCCTTGATATTTTCAGTATTAGTTCTTTTTCCATCGCCATTTTCATATATTCGTATCACCACAAACTTTTGCCAGTTACTTTTCAACGTTTTTTCATGACTTGTGGTCAATTTCATCAGTACAATACTCGAACTGCTTTTCAGTATAGATCACATTTCTGTAGAACTAATATTAAAAAATTCAGTATCCTTTATCAGGGACCTAAAGTCTGGAATTCTCTACCTGTCACAATACTTAGCTCACCTTCTATATCTATTTTTAAAAAAAATCTGAAAAACTATCTCATTGAAACACAATTTCCTTCTTAAGTTCTAGAACGCACAATGCCTGCTCGCTCTGTATTTACATCTTGCACTTCGTCATTAAATTTTTAGCCCAGGGAAGCATACTCGCATAAGCTTTCAGCTTCTTTAGGCTTCCTTGTCACTTTTCCAATATTTGTAACTATAATTATTCACAATGTACATGTATGGGTGACTAAAATAAATAAAAAAAATGAACTGTAATTTTGTCGATGGAGACCCTTAAAGTAAAGCAATTTTCTCACGATTTTTGTTTGTGATGTTCAAGTCTGTTATTTTATAATATTTTATGCCAAAAATCATATTTTGTTAACTGCAAGATGCAGTCACAAAACTCTCCATAGATCTGAGTGACAAATTAATACAGAAGTGCAACATGGGATTACATACCTGTTTCAAGATACCACAAGTCTTTGCAGCAAACCTTCAAAAAGAAAAGACAAAATAAAAAATTGGTCACTACAACTGCAGATAAATCTGTTAAGTGGCCACCATTTGCCAACATAAATTACACTTTTTCAAGGCCCTGTTAGGGGTAAATTCCAACAAGCGGCATGGCCTTGAAACGGCGGCACAAGAACTATGAACTGGCAACAAATAGATGAGGCCCTGTTAGGGGTAAATTCCGACAAGCAACATAAGAACCTTGCAAAATGCCGACATAGCCGCTTGTGAAATTCACCCACCCTAACAGGGCCTCTTTTTCATGGTCAGTGTATTTTGTTCAATTCACGGTGGACTTGAGCATAAACAAGTACCTGTAACTCACTACAAAAGTTTTCAAAAACCTACCTGATTATTCCATGCTTTCCTGTACCCATCTCTGCCACTCCACATGTATAACCTGGTGTTAATCTAATCAAATTAACAATGAAATAAGTGAGCTGAAGGTAACTGCTTACATTATCACATAAATTATCATCAAGTTCATTGTAACCTGGAACAACTGCACTAATACACATGTAGATTAAGAATTCACTTAAGTGCTAGCTTATCACTGAATTATTGAAGATAAAAGCTACATGGTATTATTGTTACTCTATAAAGTAAACAAATTCATTCATGAATTGACCCAATTAAATAACGGTTGTGAACTGGCAAGCCTTGGAAAAAGTAACCCATAACCTACTGTTAATCTATTCTTAGTGGTGTTCATTCCACTCAGCCTTAGTCATCTTACCGCTACACTGCAGTGTCCTGCTCGTGCACGAGGAAGGGAATCATCATATTGATCCATCACAACATTCTCCCAAGTCATAGTTTCTATCAAGAAGCAGAAACAAACATACATACATACATATATACGTACATACATACATAGTTGTTGCGGGAGAAAAAAACACACAAACAAACTACAGGTTTATCCCTACAAGCCTGTTTCGTGGTTGCCCACTCATCAGGGGATATATCCCCTGATGCCCACTCATCAGGGGATATATCCCCTGATGAGTGGGCAACCACGAAACAGGCTTGTAGGGATAAACCTGTAGTTTGTTTGTGTGTTTTTTTCTCCCGCAACAACTACTTCGCTCTACGTTCACGTATTGAGCACTGTTTTACGATTAATCAACTTTTACAATTTACATACAAACATACATATACTTTTTGTTAAGGCAAGTCAGACTGAAGCAACCTACAGGCTGGTGTGGACCTACCATAAGACTAGAATAACTTAACTATGGTATTTACAACTTAAAATTATTTACTCAAATATACCTAAGAATCTAAAATTTAAAAATATAAAAAGTCTGATTGTTTAGATCAAATTAAAGTAAGCAAGCTTCTTTCTCAAATTGAATTTGATCCAATGATCTAGAGGCCTGTTTAAGTCTTTGTTTAAAAAGCTGAAGGGAAGAGGCTTCTCTGATACCTTTGGGAACTGCACTCCATACAATGGGTCCCCTATACCTCACACTGTTCCTACCAAAATTACTATTGTACCGTATATGTGAGTAGTCATTTGTGTCTCTTAAGTTATAATTAATGACATTGTTACGAGTTGCAAAGAGGGCTGTAAGTTGCTCAGATAGGCTGTTATGATGCACCTGATACATTATACGGGCAATTACTTGCTTGTAGATGTAAATCAGCTGCAGTGGCTTCCATTTAACAAAGTTAAGGATAAGCAGAGTCAGGGATTTTGCTGGGCAATTTATAGATCAGTTTGGCTGCTTTAATGTGAAAATGTTCCAATTTGCTGAATGTAGACAATGAACATGCTCCCCAGGTGGCTATGCAATAAGTGATGCTGGGAACAATGCCTTTATAACAGATTTCCTCTAAAACATGTGATGGTAGATCTTTCATACTTAGTTTGCAAGGCTTTGACTTGCAGTTTCCAGATTAATTTGAGGTCTATTTCCACACATAAACAGGTAGACTTAGTCGTAAGGTTAATGAAAGAATTTCAGAACATAATGGGTCCCGTGGATCTACAAAAGCAAGGCTGCAAATCAACATTGGCTCTGTCTTGCCAGAATGAACAGTCAGATAGTTTTTACAGCATTACAATTCGAAGTTGATTAATATCAGGTTCAATGCATCAACAGTTTCTTCAACTTCTCTCCCAGTGTAGTAAATCATAGGGTGATCAGAAAACATGTAAACATATCCTATTGTGGACAAATCCAGTAAGTCGTTTACATAAATCGCAAAGAGTCTGGGCCCAAGGAGCAAACCTTGGGGAATATCGATTTTGACAGATCGCAGCCTTGATCATATGCCATTAATGGTAACATATTGGGACCTACCAGAAAGGTAACTCGCAATTCACAAATGAAAACCCTAGACACTCCTTCATCTGATAGTTTGGATTTTAGGATGTTATGATTCATGCTATTGAACACCTTCCAAAAATCAACAAACAGGAGTCCAACTTTAAAGCCATTGACAACTGACTTTTTCCATGTTTCAGTAAGATACAAAAATAATGATTCACTGGAGACCCCTTTCTTGAAGCCCCACTGATTAGGGTGAATTAATCTAGTAGGCAGCACCCTCCAAGATTTTGCTGTTCAAATTGAGCAGTATCAGTGGTCTATAATTTGCACAGTCTCACTTGATTCCCTTTTTAAACCCTGGGACTGCCTCTCCAGTTTTCCAAATACAGGGATATAAGCCACGTTGAATAGTGTTTTAATAATGCCAAAAAAACCTTCGAAGAGGGGCTCAGCAGCCTCTGCCACTTCATGTGAAGATATTCTGTCGGGTCCCCATAAAGGAGAATTAATTAACAGAGGATGCCTGTCCTTTCTTAAGCTTTACTCTTTCTTCAGGCCTCCTTGCCCTTTTTTGTTACTTTACCTGTTTCACAAATTTAAGTGAGTAAGGATTAATTTATTTATTTAATCAAATTTCAGATTTACAATATAAATGAAAATTATCAATAAACTGCTCAATCTGAGGTAGGCATAAGACAGAGTACCAGACCCCTTAAAAATGAGCCTCCTGTTATTGCATCATAAATAAATTAATTAGAAGTAATTAAATAAATATTGTTTGAACAAGTCACCACACAGAAATCTCAGGGTCATTTAACTTTACATACAGTAGTTGCCCTATAATTTGCCTTGATAGTGACTCTTGGCTCTTGACAACACTGAAAAATACACTTAAGTCACAAAGATAATTCACCCTAGAACAAGTACAGAAGCCACACACTCATATCATTTGTTTGGTCAACTCTCTTGTACAGAAAACAAGAATCTGGCTGCCTTATTTGTCTTGCTACCTCTTGGCGGTTAATTTTAAACCTTTAGATGGCTGACAAAAAAGATGTGGTTGGGAGGGCTGCAACAGACAAGGTTATGCAAACTTGATTAAATAGCTCACCTAAATTCAAACAAGCAAGGGAATTTGTGCACTTCCATTCCTTTTCATCTTGCCGTCCTTTCACCTCATCCATTACTAATGGAACCCACCCTCCAAACACAAACATCCTGACAAATAATAAAAGATACACAAATGGATACAAAAACAAATAAGAAGGGTCTCTGACTGGTTGAAGTATCCAACTTGGACTTAATAGCAGAGTTACCTTTTGCCAATAGTAGTTGCAGAGTGGAGGCTTCTTGGAAGGGGAATCATGTTGTGAATAGCTGGTTTTGACCACGTCAAGGAATCTGTAACATTGACATAAAATATTGAAGTGTGAAAAAGAACTTAACTATGAACTCTAACTGAGTAATTAATGTTAGATAAGAGTTGGTAATAGGGGTTACTTGTTCATACCGATATCCAGTTGGTGAAGATCTCCCAAGCGGCAGCCACTCATCCCACCATACACTATAAGCCTTGACCTTTTTCCATCAGAATCACTTGTTGATACACATGTATGTGACTCACGTGGTGATGGAGTGATGCCAAATGTTACAGGAATTTCCCACTGCATATTGTTACCATCCTGAATATCTATTATATAAAGATCATTGAGATATCTGTAGGAAAAAGAAAACAGGATATATAAATAATATAACTCTGACAGTCTAAAAAATGGTTTGAAGTGATACATTTACAAGCCAACATGAGATTGTACCTTGGTATGTTAATAATATTATAGATTCAACAATTCATGTGACTGTACCTTAGTATGTTAATAATATTATATGCTGAAGACAGCACGCAAGTCTGTCCTGGTAAGTCAACACTATTATGGACTGAAGCAGGCTCATGACTGAGTCTTAACTACTATAGTAAAAGGTTTGAACCCAGGAGTATCAGTAGTTTGTATAGTTTGATTGTCCGAGTGAGGGTAGTTCTGAAAAGAACTGTTGTTGGTGAGTCACCAACAACAGTTCTTTTCAGAACTACCCTCACCCAGACGATCAAACTATACGAACTCTTAACTACTATGTTATATATGATTCAGACAGGTGACTGTAACTTAGAATGTCAATTACTTTTAAGACTGATTCAAGCACGTAACTCTACCTTGATGTCATAATTACGTTTCCTATCTCTTTTGGCTCGGTCCATAAAGAATTTCATAGAACTAACTGCCCAAAAGTACAATATGCATGACCTGATTGGCTGATGAGCAGGCAAAATTTTCTTGTAATGACCAGGCATTATGAACATTTTTGAAAACATTTTTTTTTAGTATAGACTAAAGTTGTCTCATTTTCAAAGACACGGTTTTTTTCTGTCACTTCTGGTTTTGATTGCATGGTCAGGTGTCCTTTCAGTTCAGTGGGCATGACCTCAAATGACCTCCTTGCGCATGCAAGCCCATATTGAAAAACCCTTGTTGTTTTTTTTCCAGTACCAAAAAGGCCATATAATACACAACTTATTGACCTCATTCATTTGGTCATTACAAGAAAATCTCGGACCTTGGCCTTGATGTTAAGGCCTCAGTCTGAGATTTCCCTGTAATGACCTCAATCTTCAGAATCTTGGTTAAGAAGTAGTACTCAATAAACTAAGGCTGACATGTGGCAGTACCTTGGTATATTGTTTTTAGGATCATCACTGTCATTTGCAAGTCCAGCAAACAGGTATGCTTTGTGACCAACAGCTGTGAAACTATGTCCAAGACGAGGACAGGGGTACAAACCACAAGACTTTGGTGCCTTTGGTTTTAACTTCTTCCATTCCCATCTGCTGGCTTGTAGCTCATACATCTAAAAAAACATTTATTAATTATGAAAACAAGTAACCAAGCAATTAACTAGAAAGCAACTGTTTAAATGCATTAATTACATTGCATAATGGATATTTTACTACAGGCTGTGAGAAATGACTCTCAGTAATTGAAACTCTGAACATTTTTCGTTCAGAGAGAAGTTATATCTCCCACAACAAAAAAATTGCTTCCATTCTTGTTAAACAAAAATAACACTTTAAATCTAGTCACCTGCACCAAACTGAATTTGTCTGCCAAGTTTACTAAGAAGATCTTAAAATTAATAAATATGTACAAATTACGATAATATAGAAAGTCGCATATATGTCAAGAATTACGCCAAAAGACAATGCGACTGTTTAATTCTTCGTAGCAAGTGTTTCCTCTAGGATAAGTGAATGACAAGCACAGTAGTGATAGACGCTACCAGCCGAACTAAACCGTCAAGACACTGTAGGAATAACATCAACATTAATTAACTAAGAACTTTTTTTATAACATGAAATGTTAACGGCAAATTTAAGGCCAACATCATACAATATATAAGTTTGTACGGAGACTCAAATTTTTATCATGTTCACGTTTTAGGGTTTCAATAGGTTTCAATCACATTTTGGCTTCCGTAATAATACAGAGACAACAAAAATTGAACGTGGTTATTGTAAACAATTAAGTATTTCCGTCTTACATAGAAGTGAAATTGTCGCGCTTAATTCGCGCATGGAACGAATAAAACGACGAATGCTAGACGCAAAAACATTACCTCCACAGATTACTTAACCAAAATTTAACAAGGCAAGACAAAACACAACAAGCGCTATTATTACCTCGTTTGAATACCGTCCGTATTCCACCATTCCTCCAAATATAATTAATCTCGTTCCATCGGCAATGAAACCGTATGCCGCACAACCAGGGGGAATGTCCCCTCGAACTGCAGGTACGAACCATTGATTGGTTGCTAAAGGGAAAATCAGCAAAACGCAACTATAAAAAGACTGAATATAAGAGTACTTACAGAAACTTTCCTTTATAGTATCGAAAACTCGCGCGCCACACATTGCAACAAACTAGAGGCCGCCATGTTTTAATGGACGGACGCGAAGTGCGCTACCTGTATTATACACGTGTAATTCGTCAACTATTCCCTCATTTCCACCACCAAAGACAACCATCAACTCTCTTATAGCTACTGCACGATGTCCGTGCCTTGGTCTTGGTATAGGCCCGGTAGAATTCGTTACACGCTTCCATTTCATGGTCGCCGCCATGTTGTTATCATACGGGCTACGGCGAAAAGACAATGAATTACCCATGGATCGTTGCGCTGTTTGCTTAAGCTTTGCGCGCCGGGAAATCTTCATTTATTATGGGGCACAACGTCCTGGTTTGTCCTGTCTCTTTGTTTTCACAGCACTGCGTAGGAACACATAACATATGGTACCTTAGGACCTTAATTCTCATGACGTTAAGAATGTGTTTGCTTGATAGAGGCTCAGATACCGCAAGAAAATGCAGAAAATCCTTCCGGTACGAAATCTCGCATGAATTTCATGTACCGCTCGGTTTGATGTGTAACCAGCATTTCAGTGTGCAGAGATGGGAAGCGCATACGTAATTCAATTATGTCAATTCAATGCTCACTGAGTTCAGTACATGGTGTTAATCAAACAAGACGCCTAGGGGCGTTTCCGTGGGATGCACTGGTCTATGAATGGCCTCCCAAGGACACAGTTACAATAGTAACCAGTAAAATGGCAGGTTTAGTCAGGATGACCGGCGAAGAAATTGCGGTATAACATAGGAACTTTTTCAATAAAGTCTTTGAACAGGAAACAACACTAACATTGACAAAAACAACTTTAATGGCAATGCTCTAAGCTCAACGTACTTCAAAGTTGCCTTTTGGCGACGTAAAATGAAAACGTAGTCTTTGTTTACAAATCATGTTTTTTTGGCCCATAAGTGGCAGTAACTGAAATGGCCTTGTTACTTAAGGTTGTTTCGCTTACTGCTTTGTTGTAGTGATTAATTATTTATCTCTGTAATTGAAGTAGGCAGTTTTACTATGATTTCTTCAATGAAATGTTTGCACGGAATGTACCAGCAATGTAACTAATAACAACAAGTTCACACATGCATGTCTTTTGGTGTCTTTAACTTACAGTAACTTAAATAGCGTTTTTAGTTACTTTTTGCTCACTTTGAAGTTATACTTTTAACTACTTCACCACGTTTCTGGTATGTTAAGCAGAAACTAACGGTAACATTAACAATAACAACAACTTTAGTTAATGACGCATGTCCTTTGACTCCTTACATCAGTAACAGTAACTTAAATGGTCTTGTTAGTTAACTAAGACATTTTGGTCACTCTGTAGTTATACTTTTAACTACTTTATCCCTTTTTTGGTATGTTACTGTAATTGAAGCTGGCAACTTAAGAATGACATCTTCAATAAAATCTTTGGACAGTTTGGACATTGTTTCGTTAGTTATAGTAAAAACCTGCTTTAGTACATCATCAAACATAGTAAGGCTTAGTTTGTCATTACTACTGTTCTGAAACAACACTTGGGTGTACCAGTTTTTTGGACAAGATGACTGCTTTTGTTCAAGATGGCAGTTGGTACACTCTACTACTGGATGCTGGGTGACTATTTCAATTTTTTTGTTACATTTACAGCATGAAAGATATGATGAAACTCTTTCGATACCCAGAATTTCTCCGTCAACTGTGGTAGTGATGTATTCATTTGGGATTTGAGGCATGATAGCTAGGACATCAGTAAAAGCTTGAGCAGGGCAAATGGTGGTACCAGACTTGGCAGTGTTGACATATATGTCACCGGTTTGCTTGTCTTTGTTGACTCTGATGTTCTGGAAGGTGTACGTGTCCCCTTCTAAAACTGACTCTACAAAGTCAGCCCACAAGACTAATTTCATAGTTGAAGATGGATCAACTAGCATAGCTTCTTGCATTTTTAAGTGTTTTGACTTAATTTCTTTGGGAGGGTGTAGCCTTGCAACTTTTGCTGTTACAGTGATTAGTTGACCGATGCAAACTGACTTGATGGTGTTTAGGTTGATGCTGGTTGGCATTGCGGTTTTGTCAAAGTCTAGTGCAGAGAGTGATTCAAGCGAGACATCGTTGCCCATTAGCAGGTCTTCGGAGTTTGCACTTGTATCCAAGCGAAATTTTTTCAATTTCACTGGTGTGGCACTTTCACTAAACTCTGTAAATCGCCTGACTTTTGGAGGGGAAAAACAAACTCCTCTCATGACTTTTTCTTTAGTTTGAATCTGGAAGTCGAAGTATCTTCCACTTTTGACAGGGGATACATTGTGGATATATCCTTTAACTTCACCTTTGTATACATTTTCTTGTACTTCGCTAGGAGTAGCACTCTTGTTGCTTGTTTCCATTGTAAAAATGTTGTGCAACTGCAAATGAAAAAAAGCTGGTTAGAATTATGAAATGAATATGGGTGGTTGTAAGATAAATTGATATACATACCATGGAAAAGAGTTGGTAGTACTTGTAAAGAGTCCTTAGCATGTGTAAAACAGGTACACAGTATAGCTATAGAATAGGTACAGACAAATTTGACTATGTCATCCCTTCGTCGCCCAGTTAGTGAGTGCTGCTAAAGATAAATTTCTCACTCTGTAGTCAGTAGTAAGGAGGCCCTATGCGCCAACTTGGCGCTAGGGGACAGGTGAAGGTGAAGTCAGTAGTATACTGTGTAACTAGTTGTCTAAAGCCCTGATTGCTTAAACAAAGAAATTGTAATGAAGGGAAGAATGCGAATGTAAGTTAACTTCTTGGCTTTATGTCATACACATTGGAGTGATTGGTATTTTAGAAGATTTATAGACTGCTACAATTGTAACATCAGATACTGTGAATGTCTCAACCTTGCTATAGTTATCTCAATGCCATTGCTATTATGTGTATATGGATATCCTGGATAATAGTCAATTCTAATGTATACTGCAGTCCCTGCACAGGGCCAAGTATTGGGAAAAGCACTTTGGCTATCATTTCCACTCAAATCATATCCACTGATGGAATACATTGCTTCAGTATCTGTTTGAGTGAGTCTAGTTGAAAATATAGAAACATGAGCATTTGAATAATTGAAATCCTGTTTGATGTCCTCCATATGCTACTGAGTATTCAAAAGCTTATGGTTTAAAGCATAAAGTAGAGCTACAGTACAGGGAGTTGAAGATGTGCCTTGCTTCACTGAAGTTAAATCAGTATGGAAGTTCTGTACATATAAAATATCAGACCAATAGGAACTTCTTGTATGAGATTGTCTAAATTGGTACAGTTATTCTAATGGCATCATGGTCAGAATAGTAAAGGCTTACTACCGAGCTATGGATTCCAGCCTTACTTTCCTGCCTTATGTAAACATGGTCTAGTAAACTGCCTGAAATGAAAGTAGGTTTTTCTACAATCTGCACATAATTCAAAGCGTCCATTAGTGAAGTAAGTGGCACCATGTCTTTGTTATTATAGAAGTTTAAATTCAGATCTCCAAGGATTACATCAATAGCATGAGCCCTAAGTAAATATTCAATATTACTGACAAAGTCAAGAACATTCGAACTATTTTTACGATAAAGTAAAAGAAAGGACACATTTTGTTTTCTTAGATTATTGCCGCAAGTCACCACAAACTTAAGACCATTCAAAGTAGGAAAGTATTCCTGGTACATAATGTTAATATTACTTTTCACACACAATGCCAAACTCAAAAATTTGTCTGCATTGTGATCATGCCTGTACAAGGTAAAAGGAGTCAAATTCTCTATAATATCCGAGTCCTTGTCTCCAGGTAAAAGTTGTGTTTCAGTGAGTGCTAGAACATCACTTTTGAAGAGATTTACATCATATTTAACATCAGAACTGTGTTTTCTAAGAGATCGTATATTTAAAAGGGATACTATTAAAACTGAATTGGAATCATGCATGCTTTCTTTATCTGTATATATAACTTCTTGTATTTCTCCTGAGTTTAAGCTTCTTAGTCTGTCATATTCATTATGTACTCTACAATCTACTTTCACGTGTTTACTGTTGACTTGTCCGAGAATGTGCAGTCCTTGAAGAGAAGTTGCCCGGCTCAATGCAACATAAACTTGTCCATAGTTAAATGATCTTTGCTTGTTCAAATTGAGACTGATAACAACATTTTGAAGTGTCAAACCCTGGACTTTATGAACTGTGCATGCCCAAGCTAGGGTGATAGGCAACTGAATTCTTTGTACTTCTGGAGAGGATGGTTTACCAGGTCGCATTTTTATCTTTGATAGTACTGGCTCAATGGGAACAACACCATTTTCTCTGGCAAATGCACTACTACTGCTTTGTATTAAATTGATTCCAGCTCTGTTATCATCAAATTTTATATAAGCCATATTTGGTTTTTTTGTAACTTTGTTGAAGTGAATTTTCACTACAGTCCCCATTTGGCCATTTATCAATCTATCTGCAATATTAATGTTGGTAGTAAGCATTACTCTGGCACCTTCTTTAATTTTAACTTCAAAATCAAGTCCTCCTGTTTCAGACCTTCCTCTTGACAATACCCTATCAATGTCCTGTTTGGTAACATTTGCTGGGTACTGGTCTACAGCTCTAAATATAAACAAAGGTGTAGATAGCTGTTCAAGATGTTTGTTGCTGTGCTCATTGACAGGGTCATTTTCTGCCCAAATGTGAAGTGCACTTGATGGATAATTGACATCTAATGGGGATATTGATCGAGAATTGATACAGTTGATATCATGCTCTGTTTGTGATCCAGCTCTAAATCTGTTCAAAAGTTCAGTGAACTGTTGATCATCTTTTTGTCTCATTATTTCAGTTAGTTCAATCATTGTGAACACCTGCCATGGATGGTACAAATTGTAACAATCATTTTTGAACTTTTCAAAAATAGGTTTTCTGCGTATTGGTGGTAACTGATACAAATCTCCTACAGCTACTATACTTATGCCGGCAAACAGTTGACAGCTACCTGTAGATGAGCCAAATATGTCCTTCAATCTTTGGTGTATATGAAGAAGAGTGATGTTTGACACCATGGAAACTTCATCTATTATAATCAGCTGTAGTTCGGACAGTGAAAGTCTCATTTGTGTTTTCTTTTGATCAGACATTGCAGGAAGGTTGTCACCTGCTTCTTTGGGAATAGCCAAAGCCGTATTTACTGTTGTTCCCCCAATGTTTATGGCAGAAACACCTGTTGGGGCCATTAATAGAACTGTTGGTAGGTTAGGATAAGTTGTTACATGTCTAAATGTTTTAACTGCTGTGTGATATATTGTCTTTATTAAATGACTTTTTCCAGATCCACCACCACCAGTGATAAACAGATGTATTGGCTTGATTTCATCTGGTTTTAAGGACCGGGTGTTTTTTACTTTGTTTCTGCACCAAGATAGGACAGTATCATATGCAATGCGCTGTTTACTGTTTAATGACTTCACAGACTGCCGAAGGAAGTCATCAGAAATCTCAGTTGGTTGAATGTAGCACACAATTGTTGGAACTGTTGATGCACAATGAGAGTTCACATTGGAGGCAAGATGTGAAGGAGCTTGTTCATTAAATGTTTCCTCATCACTTTCACCATTGCCTTGCATATCTATTAACAAGTCTTCATTTTCCTGATCACTTAAGGAATCAAAGGAATGGACAATATTGTTGCCTTCACTACTTCTTAAAGCTTCTAATGCTTCTGATACAGCATCTGCATCAGGTTCAAATAATGCTCTGTTTTGTTTAACAACAGCCTGCACTTCAGGTTCATAGAATTTTGATGCATATGTTTGTTCAATACCAACAAGAGTATCTTCATTTCTCCAGGGATAATACAGCATCAGTAGGTGGTGAAAATACTTTTCAGGCTCTTTTGTCTTGTTTGGTGTATGGTACCGTACTACAGCTTTAGTTTTCCTGCATTTCATGATTTCATTAGTATTAAGTAATTTAATCTTAGGAGGTAAGAGGCTAGCAACATCAGTGTTTCTGGTAACTTGAACATGTAATTCTGTTGCACCATCTGTAAGAATTTCTGGTTGTGCATCATTTGCTGTGCAATCAGTTTTGTGTTCTTTGTAGTAGTATGCAGCAAAGTCAGCTAAACATAAATGATCAATAGCAGGAATTTCATTTGGCCTGATACTATAGCGTTCTATTATATTTGATTTGTAAATGTCTGTGCTATCACCATCTAATTCATTAAGTTCTGGCTGGCTCTTTGCAACTCGAACTCTTTTCTCCGGCAAATCAGTGCTCACAAAAACAGTTTTTGAAAAAATCTTTCTAAGCCAAAGTTCAGGCATACATCTGTATACACATTCTTGTGAACTCACTTCTCTAGTAGAAAGAAAAGCTGCTCCTATTTTCCTCAGGCTGTCTCTAATAGTCAAATTTGAAGCTCTAGCCTCTTTTGCTGCATTCACAATAGCCTGTGAACATTCAGTTTCATCCTTTGTGAAGTACGAGCAAACACAAGTTACACATTTGTAATGATTAAAGACAGGCTGCAAGTCAACATTAGCTCTGAAACCTTTTAATCCAGCAACAAAATAGTTATTGATAAAACAACTATTAAGGGGTCTTTTAAGGTGCAGATCAAAGTGCGAATCAGCAGATACAGATAATGCCCAGTAATACTGCTCTTCTGTAATACCTAATGAACTCAAAAGTTCTCCTTCTGTTTTGGTAAGATCACATTGCGGCTTATTTGGGTTCAAGACTTTGTTTATTTCTTCTTTGACTAAACTAAGAATTTCATTTCTTTTTGTTAACAAGTTTTTTTTCAACTCCTCATCTAGTTCTTCGGAGAGAGGTTCTGCTACAACTGTTCTTTTTGTAAAAAACTGACCAAAATTAAATCTGCATGGAACATTTTTGTATTTTCTGCAAGTCTTTGAGTGATTGTGCCTTTGATAAGTTCCAACCAATTCATACAATAAAGAGTCTGTTTTGTTATCAGGCAGGTATGCCTGAACATGAGCATCAATAAAATCTATATAGTCTTGTTTTGTTTCATGTGCTAGCGTTGGACAATCACTGGTCCATATTAATGCATGTAGATGAGGTGACCCTCTCATCTGAAATTCAATGCGTAAAGCATAATGAACTATGTTGCCAATAGGATTTGCTCTAGTGAGCAGTACTTCAGTAAAAAATGTTTCAACCCTGTACTGAAAATGCTTTGCAACAACAACAGGGTTTAAGTTAAGCATAGAGCACCTTTCATTGTATGACAATGCTTCAATTTCGTCTTCAGTTAACTTAAGGCCTTGAGTTCTGCCAATAATTTGAAACAACTCAGGCCATCTAAGGTCAGCACAAGACAATGTCATGAACCAGGTTGGAATTCCTAGCTGTTTTACCATGGCTACAACTTCATACATAAACGTTTGCCAGTATGGTGGTGTGCCTGGAATTTGTCGAAGAAATAAATAAGCTTGGTCTTGACATATAAGATTTTGTAAACTTTGCACATTGGATCTTAAATGTGATGCAGTTAGATACTGTCCATGAACTTTTGAGAGGGCTATATTAATACTATCTGATACTTTTTTCTGTTTAATTATGAACTGTGCAAAGAACAAATATTCAGGATTCATTGCAAATCTTCCACTATAATGTAAAAGGCGGGCATTGAAGTACTTTGTAGGTGACAAGTTAACTGTTCTCTCTATTGCATAGCCAAATCTGCCATTTGGGAATAATACAGGAAATGCTAGTTCTTCACAATGTTTGTCA
>OX453278.1:127500-192500 GCA_949710005.1 Ricordea florida
GCAAAAGTATATCATGTGACACTCTGTCAAAGGCCTTAGTGAAATCCAAGAAAACTACATCCACCTGTAATCCATCATCCAAGGCCTTGGTCCAATGATGGTGTGTAAGTACCAGCTGGGTGGCACAGGAGCGACCTCTTACAAACCCATGTTGCCAATCAGTTAAATAGGGAGCCACATGAGAATATATGGCATTATGTACTATCTTCTCTTGGCATTTACCTGGTATGGACAGTAGGGAAATAGGTCGATAATTCTCTACGACATCCTTGGCATCTGCTTTATGTACAGGAGTGACATGGGCCTTTTTCCATGAGGAAGGAACCTTCCCACTTCTAAAAGACAGATTAAATAGCAGAGTCAAAGGATATGATAGCTCCTCCGCACACTCTTTCAAAATCCTTGCAGATATACCATCTATTCCAGTAGCCTTGGTAATATCCAACTTACTGATGATATCTTTGACCCTATTATTGGATGTTGAAACTTCCATTAAAAGGTCTGGATTGACCACATCACCATGAGGGACCACGGTGCTCAGGTCTGATATTTTTGCGGAGAACACAGATCCAAAGAAGTCGTTGAACAAGGAAGCTTTCTCAAGGGGGTTTTTAGCAGACTTGGCTTTGCTTCTGTATGTGATAACCTCAGGCAATCTTTTAGTCTTAGTCTTGAGTAAATGAAAGGACCAAAACTTTTTAGGATTTGACTTCAATTTTTCTGACAAAGACTTTAAATACTGACGATACTTGGAGGAAATAAGGCTCTTAGTTTCCTTCCTAAGTAGCTTGAATTTAGATGTCAGATCAGCAGAAGCATTGGACTTCAACCGTTTCCACAGGACTTTCTTTTTCTTTACCATTTTCAAAACATCATTGTCTATCCATGGTGGTCTAGAATTGCGTCTGAGCCTTGCCGTTGGGACATGCTGATTGACTGCTGCCAGTACGAGATCTTGAAAATTAGCTGTACTAGAGTCAATGTCATCACAAGATATAAAAGAATCCCATAAAATATGAGAGAGGGTGTGTCTAAGACCATCAAAATCAGCTTTATGGTAGCAAAATACTGATCTTGGACAATTTAGTAGAATAACGACGAAATATCTTCAGCCAATATCCAAATATTCCTTCCTTTAGCAACATACCAAAGCGAAAGCTTTCATTCATTCCGTACATGAGCTTAGAAATCATCCAATAATGGATGCCACTTATCCTCTTACAGAGAGGCTCAGTAATCCTCATCAGAGGCTCATGTTTTCCCTTATAAAAGGGCTCAATTATCCTCATTAGAGGCTCATGTTTTCCCTTATAAAAGGGCTCAATTATCCTCATTAGAGGCTCATGGTTTCCCTTATTAAAGGGCTTTTGTTTTTGCTCCAGATAGAGCTCATTGTTGACCCTGTTTATCGGGGACTGTGTAAATTTTCTCAGTTGAGACCGTTCGGATTCAATGCACAATATCACAGAAAATCGTTGAAGACATTCACCAAAAACTTCGAGAAAATATCGAACACCTTTCATTAGCTCGACTGTTAAAGAGAATATGAAAGCTGTGATAAGTAATATAACCGCTTCGTTTGACTTTTTAAACACTAAACACTAACCTGACATGTAGATGTTCCACGCTCTGAACACCACCAAGCAGCATGCAGGACAATGACGTATGTGCAACGTTGGGCACTTCCATTGGTTGAAGTAATCACAAATCAATAAATCCCAGAGAAATCGATAGAAAAATCGATAAAAATTTGATGCAATCCTATTGGTCCGCTTTGCATTTTGCGCCTACAAATCTACCGGTTTTTTACCGTGGTTTGCCACAGGCATCCCACGGAATAAAGTTATCCTACAAACACGAAACAAAGGCAGGTAGTCATCCCGGCGGTATTTAACTTGCGCCGGGAGGTTTCTCATCTGAACGACAACCTTAGTTTAAAGCAAATGAAAAGTATGGTGTATTTGCCACCTGAAATTAATTTTTGAAAACTTTTCAAGATGTTTCTTTAATCATTCTCTTTTAGCGCCTTTCACATGGATATCCAGTGTTGGAATAAAGTATAGTTCAAGTTTGCCACTACTACCTATGGTAAGAGGGCAGGCAAATGATGTACCAGAGTTGGAAGCAGCCTGTACTAAGGTTTAAGGGTGATAGACGGCAGCAAAAAGTACGAGCACTCACTCTAGAGGATGAGGAGTCGGAATTGCATGATCTTTACGCTTTCCCGCTCGCCGCCAGGTCTGAAGAAAAGGGTCATAAGAGAGGTAGGTACGTAGGTAATTCATGTATCCGTTGGTCTAATGTTTTTTCAGTTGTTTGTTTTTTATGTGCATTCTGCCAGGGTCGAGTAGTGCAGGCAGACCCCGGGGGAGGGGGGGGGGGGGTACTTGGGTTAATGTTTGCTGGGTATGTGCCGCTGGCCTCTCAGAGCCCCCACCCCATTTTAGTCTATTTTTTGGCCAATTATAGACCCCATCTTAGTCACTTTTTGGAAAATGTAATTTTTGCGATCCCAACTTAGTCACTTTCTATTTATGCATCTACCTTGTCAATCCTTTAAAAAGCCGGGTCATCCAAAAATGAACACTTTACTTTCACCTACAATACAAGCATTCTGGTACGTTTGCTATCCGTAAATATTTACAAACGTACCGTCATAAATAGTTGAAAATAAATAAATAGTTGGTTTCAAGAACAGAATGTGATGCGGTCAATGCAAGCCTATTGTTAAATTTAATAAACAACTTTCTGATCTTTTTAACCGATAATCTTCACATTTTGATTCCCTATTTACCCCCAAAATTCGAAAATTTACGACCCCATTCTAGTAACTCTATTGAAAATGTGACCCCATTATAGTCACTGCAGTTGTGAAAATGCGACCCCATCCAGCGGCACATCCCCATTAGGCTCCTGTAAGGGAGTACCCCCCCCCCCCCCCCGAGGCAGACCGACTTGGTGGTACTTTGTAGGGCCGGAGGAGGCCAGGGTGCAATGAACCTTACCCAGTACACCCCACAAGACGAAAAAGGCCAGGCCACAAGGCCGTTAGCTGAAGCCCCCAAAGTGCAATGGGATGTAACTGGCCCAACGGGGACAGTACAGGCGGTACGTGCAATGTCTGTGTCACCACCCCGCGTCAGATAAAACCCTTGGTCTCGCTCCTGCCTTGGTGTAATATTTTTAGAATGTATTATAATGTATTAAGTATAATAGAGGATCGATACCTGAAATACGTACCGGTAGATATGGGTGGGGTGGAGGGGTGGGGGCGTAATAAACAGTCTGCTGTATAGGGTATGTGCAGGCGCGTAAATGCAAGCTTGTTGAGTCACGACGCGTTTATCACTTTGAAGACGAGATGATGCGACAACGACAAGTTCTGAACTGCAACTTTTCTGCTTGGTACCCGAAGTTCAAAAATATCACTATTAGAAGCCGAATTATTCCCCTTCCAAAAGAATTTATTGATTATCTTAAGGCTGATAACGTGTATCTACCAGGTGAACCTATTGATAGCACGTCAAGTATCTCAGATGAGGAATCCGAAGAATGGGATAACTTGGAAGTGGATGTTACAGGGGCACAATCTACCGTATCCCCAGAATTCAGGGATTTAGAAACTCGTCTAAAAGAAGCCATGGTTGATTTGGATGGGATTGTGTTCCCTAAGTTAAACTGGAGTAGCCCGATTGATGCTTCATGGATCTCATGTGATGGTACTCTGAAATGCTCTTGCGCTAATGATATTTATCTGTTACTTAAGAGCTCAGATTATGTTGCGAGAACCATATTTGACACTTTTAGACACTGTGAAGATGGAGAAGGACAACTGCAGGATGAGAACTTTGAGCTCGTTTTACGTGAATGGAGGGATATTAATCCTGCGATGGAGTTTCGATGTTTTGTTCGAAACAACGAATTCATCGGAATCTCTCAGAGGGACATTGCAAGTTGTTATGATTTCATTAGACAGAATGAAACGTCGATTTGTAATGATATAATGGCATTTTTTACTCAAAGGATAGCAAACAAATTTCCCGATGTTTCCTATACATTTGATGTGTATAGATGTTCTACCCAGAAAGTGCTCTTGATTGATTTTAATCCATTTGGCTATCAAACGGACCCTCTTCTTTTCACTTGGGATGAACTCCATGATTTCAGTCTTTTCGCGACTAACGAAGATCAAGGCACTGAATTTCATGGAGTATTCAAATATATTACAAGCACAGCAGGAATACAGCCAAGTCCTCGCCACAAGCACGGAATTCCTAGTGATATAATGGATCTTACTCAGGGTACAGATGTCAATAAGTTGGTGGATTTATTGACTGTACAAAGTTTAATCAAACATCCTGGTGAAGAATCGGACAGTGATTAAAAGGAGCAGCTACAGAATTGTTTGCTTAATCACTTTTTATAGAAGATGTATTGTTTTCCTTTTCCACCACTGCTGTAAATTGTATACATATGGTTATGGACAGTAAATAAAACAAATACACATGTAAGCTTGGTTTTTTAGGTATCTAGGCAGTCAAATATCAGTGATGCTAATAAGAACATTACAATTCCCTGCCCCGGGGGGGGGGGGGGTACTCGATATATCCCTGGGTGGGGAGGTGTGGTGCACCCCCTCATACCCTGACCCTGTTTAAGACAAATATCGCTGATTTTCCTACCCTGTTTAAGACAGAATTCCGATTTTTGAATCCCTGTTTAAGACACTTAACCCGAAACCATACCTTGTGTAAGACAATAATATCCTGTTTAAGACAAAAATTGATAAATCGATACCTTGATTGAGACAAAAAATGATAAATTCAATACCCTGTTTAAGACAAAAATCCCGAAAAACATACCCTTGCTGGCCGCACGTCCCCATTAAGCCCTTATAAGGGAGTACCCCCGGGTCCCTGCCTTCATATTGTCCTCCAATAATGTTTTGTACCAGGCCTTTATGATATTAGCAAAGGGAATCATGGTTCTCCTTTAGCATATTGACTGCAACAAAGCAATATA
The DNA here is from genome assembly GCA_949710005.1 of Ricordea florida. Classification (NCBI taxonomy): domain Eukaryota; kingdom Metazoa; phylum Cnidaria; class Anthozoa; order Corallimorpharia; family Ricordeidae; genus Ricordea; species Ricordea florida. The sequence continues at coordinate 132,523 of OX453278.1, forward strand.
CTTTGTATGATAAAAGTAATTTAAGATTGTTTTAAAATTGATGGCGATATTCATGTTAGTTTCTACTTCTTTCTGCTTTGACAATCGTGCAATATTACAATCATACGAAACTTGCACAAACCTGAACGCTACAAGATTCACTGGTTCTATCTTCTTTCTTACTGGTCAGGTACTGTTAATATTTTTTGTGTTACCAATATCTGTCTACCAGCCACCAGCAATTACCTGCTCGCTTCATGTAGTTGGACCTAGCCAACTGTAAAACTTTAACAATATTCTTCCATGCAAGCATAGGCTGCTGCCCATTTATATTTTGATCAAGTGTATGAATTGTGCCTTTTTAGGCTACATGAATGGTGTGAGGTTTATCAGTGTCGTAAATACCGTTGCATGTCTGGCTGTGCAAGGAGGCAAAGGGAGCCAAATCTTGTAATGTGATTGGCTGCTTGTGAGCTACCCGATTGGGCAAGTCCGCTATCCCAAAATCTTGGGAGAAGGGCTGGGCAAAAAGACGAGGAGGATTGGGACACTCACTTAGAGGTTGACTCGAATTATTCTCGTAAGGGATTTCAAATTTCAAAGTACAGAAATGATGCAGTCATTTAGGACAATTGGTATCCTGAAGAGAATGATGTCTTACGTGGTTTTAGAAGAGGGAAAGAATGTAAAGATCTATAGGGTCACGCATTTAAAGCCATTTGTTCGTTAATTTCTACCAATATAGTACTTTATTTTACACACTAACAGAACTACGTGAAATTCTAACAGGTTGGAAAACCGGTGAAAGCTTGGATAAAGGGTGTTCCAGTAGAAAAAGAAGCTACTAACCAACTTCTTTCCTTGGCCAGTTTACCAATTGTTCACTCTCACGTGGCAGCCATGCCAGATATGCACCTTGGAAAAGGCTCTTGTGTTGGCTGTGTGGTTCCTACTGTGGGTGCTATAATCCCCGCTGCTGTTGGAGTGGTGAGCCTTCCTTTTTAGTTAGGAATGACTCGTACCGAGACGGAATGATGACTCATGTTGTGCATGCATGTTTTCTTTTCTTACGGCTTCAGGATATTGGTTGTGGTATGATGGCAGTGAGAACCACTCTCTCTGCAAAACAACTTCCAGATTCCTTAAAGAAGCTTCGTGTGGCCATTGAACAGGCTGTACCACATGGAAGAACCAATCAGGTGCATAATCTGCCCCGTGGGCGGGGGAAGGAGGGGTGTATAGAACACTCTGGCCTCAGACAGACCGGCTGTAGCAACCATGAGTTGAACAATTAAAAAATCGCCCTTACCTTTGCATAACAAATGGCTTTGTTCTAGACTGGCTAATCTTTTGAACAGTAACAGACGTAATAGCAACCTAATAAAATAGGCCAACCCACCTCATGTGACCGGAATCCTAAGATGTATTAACTAGGGAATGATGTGTTAGAAGTTGTACTGTGTTATTTGGAGATACTCAAGATGCTAGTGATCCAAGCTTTGGTTTTGCTGTGCCAGTCTAACTTTCATAATTTGACATCAAAATTCAATACTGACTGGTACCCTTAAAGGGAGGGGGACAGCAGTGGGTTTTGTTCCAAGGCATGAAACATCAAGGTATATATGTACACTGTATACCGTAATGATTTGATTTAGCGCCCTCCTTCAAATAAGTGCCCTGTCTAGAATAAGCTCCCTCTCTAGAGGTCCCAAAAGTAAATAAGCGCCCCGGCTGCTAAATCGAATCATAATGGTATATACTACTGTCTTCTGACTTCTGGGGGATAGTAACCAAATTAGTTACAGAAAGTTTAGCTATGGGGTGTTGCAAAGCTAGATACAGCAATAATTATTACTGCAACTCCTTTCCTTAAAAAGTGATAAGGCAATTGTTATCCAAGTTACCTGCAGAGTCAATCAAAGATGTGAAAAATGCTACCCAGTGATTTGGGTTATATTTATATTCAATTGCTTGGTTTTTTATTGGAGGCGTTGAAGTTAAATGAGACTGCCCTTATTATTTACAGGGTAGAAAAGGTGATCTTGGTGCCTGGAAGCAAAGCAATATTCCATCTTATGTTGCAAAGGAATGGAAAAAACTTACAGGGGAATATGAATATATCTACAGTCGACAACCGATGGCCAAAGCACAGAATAATGTCAATCACTTAGGTACACTTGGCACTGGTAATCACTTTATCGAGGTGAGCCATTTAATCTAAAATAGTAGATTAATTATTTTAACTACTAATAATAAGTTAATAGTAAAAGGATGCTATTTGTAGGAACAATAAATCACTACCAAACAGTAACTATAATAACTGTTTTACAGTCACATTGGGAGTAGACTTGCTGATCGACTACTGTAAAACTTGCAGCTAATGCAAAAGTTGAGCATAAGCAACCTTGTTTTTTTTACCGTACAATTTATCATTAAATAGCATTTTTGTACTTGTTGCTGAATTACTTGAATTTTCAAGTGGTGTTTGGCATGTGCAGCTTTGTGCCTGTTTCTTCTAGATGTGTTTGGATGAAGAAGATAGAGTATGGTTCATGTTACATTCAGGTTCAAGAGGGCCAGGTAACAGGATTGGATCAGTGTACATTGAATTGGCAAAAAATGATATGCTGAAACTGGATAAAAGGGCTAAGGTACAGGAATGTTATTTCAAATTAAACACCTTCTGAGTTCTTACATCATATCATTCCTACATTGTTTGGAACCATTTAATAAATGATGACAAATAGACTAGATAAACAAGTGTTGCTGTTTCTTATCCTTACAAGATAAGTTGTTTATCTGTTGTAAATGGGATGAGAGTTCTAAGATCTATATTTTATTAGCTTTAGAGATCTCACTCTAGTTTGTTTTTTGCAAATACTGTAGTTAAGTAGTGAACAGCTTCTAAACCTAGTTGTTGCTTAGATTTTCACAAACCTATGCTTGCAAGCCTCCCCCCCTTCTGAATCGTATGGTTAATTTGTCTTCTTATCTTGTTGGTTTATTTGTAGATTGATAAAGATCTCTCATACCTTAAGGAGGGGACCACAAACTTTGATGATTATGTATTTGCAGTCACATGGGCACAAAAGTTTGCAAGAGTAAATCGTGACATAATGATGATGAATGTATTAAATGCAGCCCACTCCTGTACAGATATGCCTCCCTTTGAGGTTGATCCCAGCAGTAAAGCAGTTAACTGCCACCACAACTATGTGAGTAAAGAGGTTCACTTTGGAAAAGAGGTTTTTCTCACAAGAAAAGGAGCAGTAAGTACAATAGTTGTTATTTTATCTTTGCATGTTGAGCCTTGCAAATAAATAAAAGATTATAAGTTCATCATGAGTATTCATTATTATCCACAACCCATTGACATTGATATTTCAATCCTAGCAGTATGCCTGATGTTTTTCCTATCCCCACCCATCCCCTCTGGCTGAAATTGGCATCCAAACCTTCAATGCCATTCACTGGGAAATCTTCATCTTTTGTAATTATAGTGATAGCAAGGATGTGTTCTTCATCAGTGAGATAGCAGTTATGTTTTTGTTGACCTGTGTGGTTTGTTTGTAAATCCTAACTTCTAACCAGTGGATGTTTATAACCTAACCCATAATATAAACGGGTAGTTTTGTTCTCATGATCCATATGGGTTCAATGACTAACTATTGTCTTGAATCCTTAAAGGTGTCTGCTCATCAAGGAGAACTTGGTATAATACCAGGCTCAATGGGGGCACAATCATTTATAGTGAAAGGCAAAGGAAACCCTGAAGCCTTTCATAGGTGAGCTACATGTAGGTCTTACTATGCATTGACAAAACTTAGGATGTCTTGTTTCGGGTTACTGTCAGTAGAGGGAACCTAACTCTACTATGTTCAGGTGAATTTACTGCAGTCGCAGTAATGGTTGTTATGATGTTGAAAATTATGGCAGTTTGTGATATCAATTATGATTATTATGATGGACAAAATGATGTTAATCATGATGATCATTCTCTCTAGCTGCAGCCATGGTGCTGGCCGGACTATGTCTAGAGCAAAAGCCAAGAAGACTTTTACCATTGAGGACCATCTGAAAGCTACAAAAGGTGTGGAATGTCGTAAAGATGCTAACGTCATTGACGAAACACCAATGGCTTACAAGGATATTGACGATGTTATGGCGGCGCAAAGCGATTTAGTAGACATTGTCCATCGCTTGAAACAAGTGCTGTGTGTAAAGGGTTAGTTGGCTGAACCACTGATATAGTTGTCTCTTTGCTCTTATGAGCAGGAGCTTCATGACAAGTAAGCCACTTAATTCTCGATATATTTAGGTGGAGGGAAGCAAGATATGATACCCACCACATCTTAGAAATGGGTTGGAAAGAATGAGGACTTTGTCAACAGAATGTCAAACGCCTATTGCGGAAAAGACAATATTTGGTTCACTGTCACTTCAATGAACTGGCTGTGTGGCAGCTCTTGAAAAACGAATACACTTGTCTAACACTAGAGATTCTATTTCTGTTTAATTACAAAACAAACGGCTTAATTACTGTGTTGACGTTTTGAAACTTTACTATCAGGAGTGGACGTCATTCTAGCATCTTAACACTTTGCTACACAAAAGACATGGCGACACGAGTACCCAGGAAGCAAAATTTGCGAGTGATTATACCGGCACAGATGACGTAGCACATTGTTTTTCTATTGTGTGTAAGTTATTCAGTATCATCTATTTTATTGTCTGGCTTTGTTTTACGTCATCTGTGCCGGTACACGAAGAAGGAGCCAATAAAAGTCGCTACATTGTCCATGCATGTGTTGGAAGGTGATCACAGTTGTAAAATAAACGCTCCATCTTCGCTACCTTTACCGAAGCAACCTGCTTGTTATTTGGATGTGGTTTTTGCTGGTGACAAAGACTATATCGCTAATTATAATTAAATTCGAATTCTAAATTATAGAAGGTTTTCCCCGTCTTGAAAGCCCAATTCAGTGATTTTCACTAATGCTAAAGGTGAGCCAGACCATAACGGAATTTCTACTGTTAAGTTGAAGCAGAATACTTTGCGAAGATGTCAGATTGATGGTGCTAAGGGACAACGTTTACTTTCTGCTTGGATTTGAATTTATCTCTGAACAGCCACGTCATGCATACTTAAAGATCAACTGTACAAAAGCTATAACGAAGTGGAATCTGTTTACTTCTCATTCAAATTTGACAATTCACTGCACAGCCTAATAGAGGAACATTTAACGTTTTGGTGTAGTGCTTGGTGATGCGGCCAAGTTAACGGAAATTTTCTGCGATGGAGTCTCTTTCCGCTCTAAAATCAAATGCTAGGCTTCAAATAAACGCAAATGTGTATGTACCACCTAATGTTGGCTTTCTATCTCTTAATGTTTCTTCATGACTGACTCAACTAATACTTATTGCTATTTCTAAAGAAGTTTTAATTCCGAAGTTGAATCTCTTAATGACTGCATGTTGTCGCTGTTGTGTCAAATTCAGCAACTCATATTTACATAAAGAAAGCCTTTGTGGTTGGAGGGTTGGCCTACGCCTGCTGTCCAGGGATGCATACTGCTCAATACTAAACGTAGAATTTTTTTGGGAAAATAAGTTACAATCAGAAGATTCTAGGATGACTAAGTGATAATTAGCGAACCGTAACTTGATGTATTCACGCACAATTTCCACGTGTTCCAATACACGATTAATGGCATGTTGAAAAGAAGCATTCGCATAACCGGAAAAAAAAATTGTAGGAAAAATATTGGAAAGAGGTGGAAGAAATTACTTCATTTTTAGTAAACGTATATCTGCGTCCTGGAAAATTCTAGCATTTTATTAAAATTATCTAAATTTTGATTTTTGTGGTTTTGGGAGTACTTATCAACACAGGGATGACCTCTTTACTTCCCATTTCAAGAAGTCATTTGTAACTTATGCTCCTTTAGTTTGTTTGCGTGTTGAGTAAATTATGTATGTATGTAAGTATGAGACATTAAGTTTGTTAGCGAATAAATGATTCAATGCAAGTGGTGCGAGAAGCCATGAATAAGCTGTTATCAATATTTTTAAAACAAAGTTGGGCTTTCGTTGTTTCTTTTCTTGTGTATTCCGTAGGGCCAACATAAAAGGTGCCAAGGTTACTTGACACTGAAGAAAGTATTACTTTTCACGATAGCTGAACTTATTTTTCAGCGATCACAATGATCATCTCAGTGAAAACCAGCCAAGGAGTAGCACAAATAAGCCACCAACGAATGTCGGTCATTTGCGCATCGAGCTGCTTCATGGTTCAAAAGGCTACACAGCGATTACTTAATCTGGACACAAATACATTTGCCTCTTTAGACCTTAAAATTTAGAGGAATATTACTAAAAGGAAATACTGCTCAAAAAATAGTTGCACTGAACAAATGGGAGGCAGTCGCACAATGGAGTCAACCAATTAAAACAATTAGACCAACTTGCCAAAGTTTTGACGTCAAAGTGGATTTTGGGAAGAGTGGGATATCTAAAAAATACACTAATTTACTTATTGAAGTACTGGGAATCCCCCAGTATTGTTATCGAACAAGATCATGGGTTTATTTCCGTAGAAAACAGACTATATAAGCACATCTCACAACCCACAGGTAAGTCCAATTCACACTTACAAATATTTAAGGTGATTTACAGATACCAAGACAAGGAAAAATCAGGAGCAACTTTGAAAATGTATTTCCCATGCTTGAAGGTGAGGCATTTATTGTAACTTATCTTGCAGCCTCTTGCTCCCTTAAGAGAGGTTCTGAGGAAAACTGGCGGCACAGGTCACTTTCGCCGTAACACGTGCCTTCAGTTATTTTCCCGTGGTTGCTATGTAACGGGCAACAAATGAAGAAAACCGTCAAGCCCACTTTCTGACTGATTTATCCTCCTTGTAACGAGATTCTCTAAACTGTATATTCCTGAGTACTTGATGAAGTAGTGATGTAACGTTGCTTTCTGTTTTCAGGTCCTTGTTATGCTTGTCCTGATTTCTATTGTTTGCTCTGCGCTTCACATTCCCTGCCGGAATGGTGGTCTTCAGAAGCCCAAAAAGGCACTTAAATATCTCATGAGGAATTACTTGTTAGTAGAAAATCCCACTTCTTCTTTGCAAGCTTTCTTGGGTCCTCGACGTCAAAGGCGTGATACTCAGGAACAAATTCCAGGGAATTCTAAGTGTCCTTGGCGCTGGGATCATGACGACGACCCGAATCGTGTGCCTCGCTTCATGACAAAAGCAGTATGCCCGGGTTGTGGCCATTTCTGCCGTGAAGTAATGTATTACCACAAAGGTCTGGTGAAGAGATGCGACTCGAAAACGGGGAACAATGTTTGGAGGTGGATTGTGGTAGAACTACCAGTGGCTTTTACCTATGATCCCTGAATAATAATGACACTTAGCTATTGTGATAAATTTATATATTATAATTAACTTATATGAGTCTTGAATCGGACGTGTACTATTTATTTCAACATATCCTATTGAGTGACATTTCAATTGTACTTAGCACCAAAGAATAATACAAGGCTTTTTTGATGATGACTTTAAAAGTAGTAAAGTGTTAACCAGAACGTCATGCTCTAATCAATGGTGAAACGGGCGTACGTAAATAGCTTTAGACACGTATAGCTCATGGTAATTATTACTACTATTTACGCGGGATGACGTAGTCAGCCAGCGTATAAAATTCGGTAGCGCATTCCTTTCGTCGTCTTAGGAGTCAAAAATTGCCCTGTTTTTTTAACTTTCCCGTATCCCGAGCCCGTCCCGAAAAAATTGTGTGATTTTTATTGGCTGTAACTCCGAATTAAGTGCAAGTCAGGTTGTGGATATCCATGATCGCACAATGAGCAAAAAACATACTGCGTCAGCAATTTTAAACCAAAACATCCCGCGTAAACGCCTTCAGGCGTCTTCTTGTTTTAGTTATTTTGGCGTGGTGGCAGTAAATGGGAATTCAGCAAACAGTGTGTTCATGCGGGACATGGCAAGCTGATATTGCGCGGGGTTTCTGAAATTGTTATTTCCATTAATCATTATGAAAATCCCAGAGGTAAAAAGTTCCAGCCTATTTCCATGACTTTCCAGAAGGCGGCACAAGATCGTTCGCGCTGGAGAGAGACTGGAGGCCTTATGCGTCCAATGGCGCTATGAGAACTGATGATGATGATGATGATTTCCATGACTTGGGTTTTCCACGCTATTTGATAATTAAAGCGTTTTTTTACTGGTCTCATCTGAGCACAGGCCTCAGTACTTCCCAACGTCCGCTTTGTTACGTCGCAACTTTTCTCACCTATTTTTAGCTGGTTGAAGTACTTTTTGTGTTTATTTGACTTTGAAAGGGCTAAAATTGTATTTAGTGGCTGAAACAAAACACTGGGTCAGGGTTACGGTCTGTAAGTAAAGTATAGCTAAGATGCCTTTCGCGACGGAATAAATCGATCCCAGATTGCGGAGCAGTGTATCACCCCACGCCGATCCCTCCTCTTTTTTTTGCGCGCGGTAAATCTACGCTTGGAACGGGCTAAACTTCGATCCACCATAACTGCAAAACCATTATGCATGACGAGGAAGGCTACGCAGTATTTGAGGAAATACGGCTCCTACTCCGTGAACCGGCACTGTTGACGTACGCATTAACATCTCTTTTATTGTCTGGCTTTGTTTTCCGTCATCTGTGCCGGCATACGGAGTAGAAACTGGCAATACGATGACGGGTCCGGTCACAGGCACAGCCTGGGTCACAGAAGTTGAACCTGGCCGTGTTGTATCAGGAGAGGGACCGGAGCAAAATTTCCGTCGCTTCCAGTTTCCACTGACGTTTCCACTAATAATGGCGGAATGTCGACACTGTACAATAACCAAAGTTAATCAGAACAACTTGGTGTTACTCACTTGTTGGTCGTTTCTCGGTTTTAGCAATGAAGACGGTACATTTCATCCGTCACTGTCAGTCAACTTGGAATGAAGCACAGTATGTTCGTCACCTATCCCATAAGGACCAGGAACTCCAGACTGAAGCATTTCTCGATGCACCCTTGACTTCATTGGGCGAAAAGCAGGTGATGAATTTACGGCCCCAAGTCAAAGCTTTAAATGCAGATATCGCCATTACGTCCCCATATAAAAGAGCTATAGACACTTGCCTGGGAACCTACGGAAGTCAGCAGGTGCTTGTTACGCACTGGTGTGGAGAGAGGGGGTCCTCTCTTTGTGATATTGGAAACACTAAAGAAAGTTTGACAGAATTGTATCCAATGCTCGATTTCAGTGATCTTCCTGCGAACATATGGTGGTTTGTGGCTGAAAACCTTAAGGACCAGTTGACTGACCAAAAGAAATGCTTCGAATGGCTTTTAAACAACGGAACTTATAAAATGGGAGAAACGGACGATAACTTCGTACACAGGATGCAGAACTTTTATGCTTACTTACAAAACCGAAGCGAACGTAGTATTGTAGTATTTTCGCACAGTTTGTTTCTTAGAAGTTTCCTTAACAAGTACTTTGATAGGTGTACACGGCACATCCCCAACGGAGAGATAATAACTTACTTGTTGTAATATTTTCATATTATATTTTAATCCATCCCACAGCTGTGTCATTGTATCTGTGATATTGTTATTTTAAACATTTACTAAGTCTGAGGTGAATAATTGTTTTTGTGTAATTGCTCAAGTGAAAACCAGAGCAAAAATGTAGTTTTTTCATTTCTCTCTTTAAATTGGTCCATGTGGTGCTTGTTGAGTTTTAGAGCTGCTTGCAAAACCCTCACAATAACAAGCTATTGTTGTTAAAACTACTGTCTCTTCTTGAAGAAACACGTCGATAGCATTATGTCTCGCCTTTCAGGGTGCAGTTCAAATAGCAAACGAAATTGGTAAGGCGTTTTTTCGTTTTCTTCTTATCCTCATTAATCAACAAATTTTTTACAAGTTCAGCTCCTTGACCCACCATCAATATCAGAGTCCCTGCCAGGGGGTAGGCAGGGAGTTTGGTGGTTGGGGAACAAGACAACAGAAGCATTTATTTTCAGGGAGCAAGGGATATTTTCAAAGCTACATAAAATTTGGGACCATGGGCTAAAAATAGCTTCGGGAGCAAGTGATTTTATTCATGGGAAATATGGGAGAAAATGCGAAAATATTAAAGTAACACCGGAATATGCACTCTCCCTTCTTTTGCCACGCAGAAGGCAATCGGAGCTTTGCTTATTGAAAAGTGATTGATGCCTTGTGAGTTGTCGAGCATCAAGTACAAAGAATGTGCCACATTACTGGCCTTGTTTGAACTCACTGGTTCAATATATTATGCTTCTGTTTGATGTACATATCTTACTTAGCTTAAGTGGCAAGTGTCTAGAGTAAATGATTATGAGAGGAGGGCCCCAAGAGGGCAAGAAGGGATTTGTAAGGACACATTGCCATTAAATTAAAGAGAAAGAAAAGCATTACTTTGCTTTAATTCCTACCGCTTTTTTATATTTGTAAATACAGTCTATGAGCAATTATATGAAGCAATCCATGTTGATCACAGGCATATTTATGATTGAATTACAATAATATTCGAATTTGACATGAATCCTCTTCCTTTAGTCAGTAATGGGCCGACTGTTCTATACATGTTTACAAAAATATGTTAAAGATCTATGGATATCAGTTAGGATTCATTTAAAATCTGGAGGTGTGCTTCTTCCATTCCAAGGAAGATAGAAAAATTATTTCCAAAGGAACTTGGCATGTGGCAGTTCAACACATTGCAGTTCCTTATCAATCGTACCCATTCAGTATTAAATAGTTCGTTGGACTGAGAGACAATGAGTGCACCACCTCAGCTAGCACATTCACACAATGTTTCAAAGGACAAGACTGATGCAATCATGTCAAACTGTTTTGATTCTCAGTGGAAACTGGAACAGATGAGCTATTTCGGAAAAAGAGATGCACCAGATGTTGATGACCTGATAAAGATGATGGTTTAACCCTTTCACTCCCAAGGGGTCTCCATTTGACGAGTAAAATCGTCTGGCGTTAGACAGAGTAAAATCTATAAAGTCACTCTTGGGAGTGAAAGGGTTAAGGGAGATAGTTTTTAACCCTTTCACTCCCAAGGGGTCTCCATTTGACGAGTAAAATCGTCTGGCGTTAGACAGAGTAAAATCTATAAAGTCACTCTTGGGAGTGAAAGGGTTAAGGGAGATAGTTTTTAACCCTTTCACTCCCAAGGGGTCTCCATTTGACGAGTAAAATCGTCTGGCGTTAGACAGAGTAAAATCTATAAAGTCACTCTTGGGAGTGAAAGGGTTAAGGGAGATAGTTTTTAACCCTTTCACTCCCAAGGGGTCTCCATTTGACGAGTAAAATCGTCTGGCGTTAGACAGAGTAAAATCTATAAAGTCACTCTTGGGAGTGAAAGGGTTAAGAACAGAATGACAGGAATTGGCACAAATTCTAGAATATATCTGTATGAAACAAAGCTACATTTGTGACCTCCAACCCCTTGTTCCCAAACCCTGGGTTTTCTCCAGCATGTACGCAAATTGGACACACCTTACTTTGGTGTAGGAAAATAGAAATGCACTCTTGTAGCAAGGTGCTTCCCTGATTATACCTTATATAGACAATGTTTAAGATGTTGAAAGTTTACAAGCTAGCTCACAAGAGCTATTTCATTCTGAGGGAAACTTATTTCAATTGATTTGTAATACAAATTTCATAAACACACCATGACTGCTCACATATTTTAAAAATTAAAGAATGATCCCAAATCAAGGTGAGCAGTTCACTAATTCAGTCCACCAGAGAAAAAAATACACTTCCTATAATTTTTAGTGACTTTTTACCTTAATTAAAGTAAAGTCACGGTTCAGCAGTTGAGCTATTAAACAATTCAAAACCTGTTTGCGCTGTGGTTTTGCACCAAAGATAACCAGTTTTCCTCTAGGGTAAAGATAAGGTAAGCCATCTTTCTTGGAGAAGACCAATAACGTCTACTGCACAACCCAGACAGGTCCCCAAATGGTTAAAACTTACTGTGCTTCCTAAAATGTCCACACAAATGAACAGCTGAAAAATGCTGTTTCGATATTTGTGGGCTGCACTATATTAATATAAAATCAAAGCATTTAATGTTTAATGTGACACTAATACTTCCAGGTAATTATATTAATCTTGCAGACTGCTGTGGTTGTCATGTTGATGTTTCTCTCACTTTTTCTTCATTTTCCACAATAGGCGGCAGATGCTGCACTTGACTGACAGGATGAAGCCATGATGTTTGTTGTGTTACGTGACTGAAAACAAAACACATCCCATATTGTTAATTCACTGTTAACAGTAATTTCACGATTGCTGTGGTTTGTAAGGCTTCAATGGGTGACTGCCATGGAAAGATACACTAGTTCTTGCTTCACTTATCAGAAGTAAAATCATGTTAGTGGGCCTATTGCAATAGCAGAGAAAGGTATGTTCATGTTATGAAAGGAGTGAAAGTAATGCAATAAATTAAAAACATACTTAATATAATATCTGACTCCATCTGTGGTGTATGCTTCCTCCCATCCAAAAGGTAAAGCTGGAAAAATAAATGGGAACAACCAGTTAAAATAAGACCCACCATTCTGATCTGGATTAACATCATTGATTGAATGGTAAAGGACAGATCAACAAACAAACTTTGAATTATGTACTCACGTTCTTCTTCAATTATCACCTTGACTGACTTAACAGTGTCACGTGCTTCTTTGGCCAGGGAAGTTGGTGAATACTTTGCATGACGGGATAGGTACGTCGGTGGCTTAGGGTTCAATCCACTCTCCCTACGAACTGATTCTCCCTTCCCCCTCTGCTGCGACCTGCAAACAAACACAGGGGTTATACATTACAAAATGACGAGGCAAAATAGCAACATGTTGTCATTTTACATAGCACAACTCACCTTTCTGTGGCTCCTTCTGTTAGACACTCATGCACCATCTGAATTGGGACAGAAACATAACTTAAGGTCCTCATTAGCCATACACACAAATACAAAAATCACAAATAAGAGAACAAACTGTAACTTACTTCGACGAAATGAATAAGTTTTTCAGTTGCCACTTCATAAGTTCGTTTACTAACTTCTGCTTTGCGAAGCTGACAGCCAAGAACAACAAGTCTCTTTTGTAACTCCTGAAGTTCCTTCTGAAGAGAAAACGTTCAGAGGTTTGTGAGAAAGTTGTTTGCATAAACTGCTTTCAAAGACAAATGAAAAGTTCATTTGGAAATAATCTAGTGTCCATGAAGTTGATGGTCAAGAGAGTATACTTGGCTGGTTACCAATCAAGACTGATGAAAACTTAGCAACAATTGAGGACTTGAAGATTTGTATTGTTTCATTAATCAGCACATAAGAGAGTTGATTATACTTCAACAGATAACTGAAATATATTGCATCTTACCACATCAGGTTTTGGATCGGCTTCCTTTGCTTTATATGCATCCAGTTCTTTTTCTAGAAGTCTTATAACCTGCAGGAAGCAAAAGAAAGGGTTTCAGTCTCCATGCTTCAACGACAGACTGGCTGAGGTAAACAGGCCAGTGTGTTATTCTGTGAATCACGTTCAACGTTGTAGTTTAAATCAACCAATGACAACCTTGGTTTCAATCATCATCAAAACAGTGTACAAACTTCTAAATTGGGGTTTTCTTCAAAATGAAAAATTTTTTCCTTGCACAATGACAACATTTACTTTCATAACTTGCATTTGGTTCTTCTACGTTTCTCAGAAGTTATAATTTTTATGAAATTGGTCATGTGATTGGTAAATTGGTACTTGTGATAAACAAATCAAACTCCTGCTGCATGGTCCTCCGATTCTGTTATCACTTGTATGATTACAGACCGAATTGGACTCCACTCAGTCCTGTTACCATTACAAGTTCAGTTGCTTTCTGAATAGATCCTTTAAGGAAGCTACTGATAATACTAAATACATTGCTTGTATGCAATCATTTTAAAATCACTAGTGATCTATACAATCAGATAGGCTCTGAGCACTGCCATTTAATCATGAATTGCACTAAGTTGGCTCTAAATTGCCCTTCTGTCAATTTAGTTAACATTAATAATTCTGTATTTACCAATGTAGACTTTTATATGTTACAATGCAGTAAGTTCTAACCATTGAGGGACAGTGGATTAACGTAATGCACCAAGGTCTATCAAACATTGCTTACCTCAGCGTAGTCCTGTTCAACATCTTTGGCCGCTTTCTGTGCTTCAGATGCCAAGTGAACTCTCTTTTCCAATGATCGACTTTCTGCTAAAAGACCTTTTGCTTCCTGGAAAGCAAAACACTCGTGAATGCTTTCCTTACTAGTCACAAACCATGACTACAAGGCTTACTATAAAAGACGAAACGAAGCTGTTTCATTTTGGTGATTATAGTTTTTCTGTTTAGAGCTGTTGTTCACTGGATTTGGTTCAGAAATGTTGTGCTTTGAAAGGTAACAGACATGATAGACTTCTTGGTAAAGTGTGGAACTTTAATGATCGATCAGTGAGTTCTTTTGGCTCCTACTCCGTGTACCGACACAGATGACGTAAAACAAAGACAGACAATAAAAAAGTTGTTACTGAATAATTTGCACACAATGGTGAAACAATGCATATGTCACCTGTTCCGGTACACGGAGTAGGAGCCGTTCTTTTTGGCATTACATGAATATGGGTCACTAACTTCGTACTTTTCCCCTCATTACCGGACGCCATTGTTCTAAACTATGTTCTTGGCCATAACAATTAATATAAACAACGAAAGGAAAGGAAATGAAACCTTTTGGTTTTGTTTAAACTGTTAACAATGAAATGAAGTGAGACCAGACGTAAGAGGAGTAAAACTTTGTACGCGTGAATTCCAATGCTGGTCCGTGTAATCAAATGGTAGCTGGTCGTTTCACCTACAAGTCATTTTGCCTGCAAGTCGTTTCGCCTACACTTGAGTCGATTCGCCTACACGTTCCGAGATGTTTCACCTACACTGAAGTCGATTCGCCTACAACCCAGTACCCTAGAAAAGTAAATTAGTATAGGAGAATTATCACTTTTAGCGACTACAGTTTTACTTGCCTCGTAGTTTGTTTGCATATCTGAATGCAAATTCCGATCTTTTTGTGTTACATGTGATATGTTTTCATTGTCAAGGGAACCCACTTGAACGCAGTTTCGAAACACAACACGATGCGAGAAATCGTCCTGTCGAGTAAGGGAACTTATCGAAAATTTCTCGCATCAAGTTTAGAATGTATGGGACGGGTGAAGTAGTTTTGCAATAAAGCTTACTTTTTTTTTCAGTACTCAACAGTTCTGATCTTTGCACTAAAGAAAATACAACTTTTTATTTTCAGCACTCATTAAACCTATAAACCTACTTATTGATAACAGTTCTGATCTTTGCACTTAAGAAATCCCTACTCCCTGCACTGAGCGAATGCTTTGCATGGTCCATTGAGATAAGCACATTGCCTAAGTAGTAAAAGTGAGCTTCGATGTAGGCAAAACATCTCACACCATGTAGTGTAAAGATCAGAACTGTTGTCAATAAATAGGTTCATAGGTTTATTGCAAAACTACTTCACCCGTCCCATACATTCTAAACTCAATGCGACAGGACGATTTCTCGCATCTAGTTACAGTGGAACCTCGATTTAACGAACCTCTATTTAACGAAGTCCTCGATATAACGAATGATATTCTTTGTCCCGGCCAAAGTTACAGTGTGAATGGCACATGACCCACAATCTGCGACGTCCCTCCTCTGTGTTGCAACATTATTAAATCACTACTCTGAAAGTGTCGTTCTTTGACTTGTAGGCGAAACGACTTGTAGGCGAAACGACCGACATTCAATCAAATGACGGTTACAACTCACCATCTTTGGCACCACTACATGTGCCTACTCACCTTAACACAAATATTTGCTAATTATAAGTTGAAATCCTGGACCAAAAAAATTATTGAAACATAATTATTGTACCGAACTTGAGGGTACACTAACACTCACAATTCCACGTTTTATTCTGTTACAAACGGTAGCACACTTTTTCGCCCCGATTCCTTACGAAGAGTCTTGCACAACAACTCTACTCCGATTTCAAATGTCAATCAACAATAAACATGTATTTTTGTCACATCCGGTCATTATTATGGCTGTTGAGAACAAGGGCATCTGGTAGCAAACTGGAAAGCACGAAGTTAGTGACCCATATTCGTGTAATCCAAAAAGAAATCCATTGATCGAGCATCAACAAAACAGCAAACGTTACTTCGAGGTCAATCATATCTTTTACCTTTCAAAGTACATCTCTGGACAAAATCCAGTGGAAAAAGATTCCAAACAGAAAAACATTTTGTTTCCTTGTTTATAGAATCCGAGACGCAAACTACAGCGCGATTGACAATATTTACTAAACATGGCAGGCAAGAACAATGTGTGTTATCTTTTTCGAGGATAAACAACAGTATTTTTTAAAAGTGAGTAGGTAGATATGGTTCTTACTCTTTTGGCCTTCACAAGCTCTTCTTCTGTTGCCATGCAACTTTCTTCTTTCTTTTTTAACAGCATTTTTAAGTGCTGCACCTCTCGAAGCGCTTCATCTCTTTCTACTCGTATTTTCTCTACATCTTCTGCACTCTGTTTTGCGATGGCCTCTAAAGATGCCAGTTGTTGTGACTGCTGCTGCATCTGTAAAAAAATGGGATGGAATGAATTCAACAACAGGACCCTTTTGATCAACATCCCTTATCACAGAACCATTGGTGAAAGATGGTGTCTGCATTTTATTACTCAAACAAACCTGGACAAAACTCTCTCTATCAGGTAAACTATTAAGATCCTGAACAGCAAACTGGACAGCTGAATTGTTTAAAGAATGATCATTCAGTTCCAAGGCAAAAACATCTCTGGCAGCATTCACAAAATCTGAGAGAAATAGAAAGGGAATTTTGCTTAACACATCAGTCAAACAAAAAGGGGAAAGAAAGTACAGTTCTAATGATGTGAGTGACTCAAATGGGTTATTATTGTGATTGTAATGATTGTTCCTACACTAAAAACAAGGGTATTATAAGGACTTGAAACTCTTACCTCCATATGACACAAAGCCATTTGAATCTGAAGGAAGCCTTTGTCTTAACTCAAATTGTTGCTCTTCTGTTGGTTTGAAGCCCAAATACCTCAGAGCCTAAACCATCAAATGAAAATCAAGGACATGTAACCGGTTAAGCCACACTAAGTTACATGCAACATGCAAAAATATCACACACTCCAGAAAACAGAAGAACTATTGTATACATGAGTAAAAGATAGAACCAACATGATTGCTTTAACAACAAAAATAACACTATCTCACCACTTCAAGTTTTTCTACTCTCAGCCTTGTATGAGGATCGAGAGAAAGCCGTCTACTGCCACGCGCATTCCTTCTGTCTTTTGGGCCACCAACTGATAGAGTTGTCAAAAGTGATTGCTGACTGGTACTGGGGTTAGGATTGGAATGTTGGCTAACAGTGACTCCTGGTACAGGATTCTGATTTGCTACTCGCTGGAGGGCTGCTAGGTCTTGTTGCAAGTAATATGGTACTGATGAGTGCTCAAATGTGGTTTGTACTGGGCTTATGTGAACTGGGCTAGCTCCTATTCCAAGGAAAGTAAATAGGAAATTAAGAAGATCTACATAAGGCATTTTGAACTTGTTTTTCTAATTCTCATACAATTTACATGGCAAGTAATTTGCATTTCAATTAATTTGCCTTGGTATAAGGAAAAACTGCATGATGATAAAGTTCATTAAATGAAGTACACATAGCTGGAAAAACTGAAGATAAATTTTGTTACATGAAGTACCCGTAGCTGTTATCTACATATTGGTCCAATGAGTGTGAATGACAACAAATACTGTAGGAAAGCCATTGTGAAATTCATAAATTGGTTCATGGGGGAAATATGCAATACCACAAACAGTACTTATCACAAAGAATACATGAAATGAAATAAATTGAAAAACAAAACAACAGGGTTGTTTCATACAACAAAGCAGTGCAGTGGTCAAGGATGTCTCAAACTATGAGCAGTAGAATTGTCTCTGAACTTATTCTTGGCATTTTTTTTTTTTCATGAATATTTCTAATGCTTGTGATTATCACTAAGAAATACCTTAGTAATAACACATGTTCAATTTACATGAATAAAAATTATTTCTAAGTGATGGAATTGGAATTGCTTATAAGATAAAACTATACTTAACCCAAAACTGCTTCTCAAATAGAAAGAAATGATAACAAATTGATGATAATAATATAATTGATCAAGACTGTTTCCATTTGCAGCTACAGATTTTGTTGGATTTGAACATGCTTGGTCTCAAAGTGTCAACCTTATTAATAAGACAAACGTTCTTTGTTTCATCGCAATTGGTAATAATTAACCTGGGTTTAAGAGGATAGTGTCTCCATTTCGAGGAACCTATGAACGTTGCCTTAACTGACAACACATGAGGTTTCTTCTGGGATCATGTTAGTACTCAAATACACTCTTTAAAATATAATGCAAGAGCTTAAAAGTAGAGTAACTTTATTCACAAAATTATAAAAATAAAATTATTCTAAATAAAAGATTATTTCTTGGTTGGTTCTGAAGTTTCAAAGTATTAAAAATGAAAAGTAAACTTAAAAGAATGTAAAAATCTCAACAACTTTATCAATCAACTTATAAATGTTTAATAGAACTGGTAAAGAACTAACAACCAAGACAAAAGAAGACTAGTATTTTAAAGTAAATGAAGGTAAAGAATGACAAAACCTGTTAATCCCAAACATACATGTACATGTATTTAGTTTAAAAACAGAATCCAGGCATTATCTTTCACAAGAAGGAGAGTGCTATTCAATTCTTAGGATAAGGCAATGAGTCACATTGGGTTAAGTAATGTAAAGCTTTAAACTCTAGTAACCAAACAAAAACGTTTATGCCTATCCTATCCAATAGATAGCCATGTTAAAAGAAAAAGTGCACATTGCAACCAGGTGGAAATAGGACATAGTTTGATGCTATGCTGGTTTGAAATAATGAATGTGACTTGAAAAATTACAATTCAGAGACCCTATGTTTCCACACTCCAGTCTACTTTTTTTTTCAGAGGTGGTTGGGCAAGTCTGGGAAGCTCCTTTTAAATACCTGCGATAAATGGTGTTGCTTAATTAATAGGTGCATAACACTCTAGTACCCCAAATGTAATTAAACTCATTCACTGTAATTAAACTCAACAGCATAATACCACAGCAGAAACAAACATACCATTTCCATTGAACAGCAGAGCTGTATTGTCATGTAGCTGGCTAATACCTCTGCCATTCAAATACACATGGTTGAATGATGGTGCTCCATGGCCATGAAGTGGAATCCCATTTGCTACAGTACCATTAACTGTGGGGGTGGATGACATTGCTGGCTGAAACCCTGTAAAGGTTCTCAATGGAATTGCTGCTGGTGGTAGTTGGGGGTTGCCAGATGACATGGGAAGATGTGAACTTGGTATTCCTCCAGGATTTATTGGGCTTTGAACTGCCTGCACTTGTTGGCTTATAACTGGTCGTATAACTGCAGGTTGAGTGTCTGAAATAACTGGTGGTGATATCATTGGTTGTGAACTTGAATGGTAGTTTCCAAAGCTGGCTTGGCTTGAGTTACCATTAACGGTAGCTGAGTCAGTTGAAGGTCCTGCAAGAAGCTCCTTCATAAAAATTTCAGTGTTACTTAAGTCTGCCTCACTTCTTTGAGATGATCTGCTAGATGAAGGTCTGGAGCTTGTGTTATCAATTCCATTCAGATTTAGCTGAAGATCTTGTGAGCTTGCATCATGTATCTCATTTTCCAAACTTTCTCTTGGACTACTTTGAGCAGAATTAAATACAACATTAGCAATTGGATTGTCTGGTCTCAGTCCTCCTCTGATATATGTTATTTCAGCATCTTGGCTCCTGCAATCATCAAAATACATATTTTAGCTATATGATTGTACATATATTTATTTTCAAGTACGTTTATAACAACTTGAATGTAAAATTCTTCCATGTGAATGTAAGTTATTTAGTCTCCAAAACAGATGACAACACATGTATTATGATTGATGAGACATCCACAGTACAGAACTATTGCAAGATTTGAGACAAGAAAAATAATGAGCTTGTTGGAATAACTAAATTAACTGAATGAAAAGCGTTCGCTGATGCCATGGGGATTAAGGGTGCCTATTTGAAAGATGAATCTTTGCTCTAGATTTTTTCAGCTGTCTGTAGTACCGTGATGTAGGGAAAGGCCGCAAATAGTCGTGTTCTTTAGAATGGTTAGGGAGATTAAAATGCCACCCGACTGGTTTGGATGCTTCTTAGTCATCTTTCTCAAAGTCGCGTAGGTGTTCTCGGAATCGGTTGCCTAGTTGTCTAAGTTCCTGTTTTGCCAATGTATAGCAGTGAAGCAACGAAGCAATGAAGAGAAGTGGAAGAAGTGCATTACAGTACTCAATGAGTATCTTCGATGGAAAAAAAAAAAAGGAAGGTGGTGGCATGAGGCAAGATTAATGGTTAAGACACAATTGTAAATAAATAGAGTCACTACGATTTTTTGTAATGTAAGTTGAAGTATATTAGTTAGTGAGAGTAAATTTGTTGTTTGAAATAAAGTAAGGCTGTTTTCAACATTAGTTGTTGTTTTTGAAATTGTCTTGTAAGATTCTGTTGTATTAGAGGTTGTAAAGGCTGTGAGTTGTGTTACGCAAATGCAAATGATTCAACTCTTGCTTGACGCATTCAAATTTGTGTATGTGAGAAAATGCACAAGTTAGCTAGGCAGTTGATTTTTGCTTTTTCAACAACGTGTTCAACTTGGATTGATAAATAGACGGTGTCCGATTTGTGGCATTTCATGCATACATGCATGCATTATGGACATGCATGTGAAACAAAATGCGAATAAAGATTGTCATATCGATTGTGTTTCTACTGGAATCTTGTCTGCAGGGTCCTTTCTTCCAAGTTTTTAGTACAAGTCGTATTTCCTCGGTGAATACAATACAAGCAAAAGTAATTGTAAGATGATAATTCATACTTCATATGATTAAGTAACTCGTGACATTTTAATTCTGGTAAGATATTCAAGACAATTTTTTTCGTCGCAAACCAAGACACCATACTGTAACTTTGAGTGGACATCTACATGTACAAACAACTGAATACTTGCGTGCAAATGGTTATTGTTTTTTTCTTTGAGAGTCAAATTCTCACACTATTCTGAGTTTATGAATATTCCAGATCTTTGATTCTCGATTCTCAATCCTTGATTTTTGAAACTCAGACATTTCCACCTTCATGACCCAAGATTCAAGTTTCGAGGATTGAGTTGAGATTATCAACTTACATTTGAGCACTTAACTGTATTCATTTATTTAGAAGTATAAGTACTGTGGATTCCAAGTGGAGACTATGAATATTTTTTCCTTAATGATCTGTCAAATAATAGAGAAGGCTAAATAAAAGGCAATACTGCTGCAGTCTGACCAGTAGACCCTTGTTCTTTAATTACAATTCAACCTAAGCTCTTATCAACAATATTCATTTTGCTAAAAGTTCTATTTTCTTGGGACGTAAAATGAAATTCCACAGAATCAGATACTCTGTACCTATAAAGCCTGAGGCATCACATTTTATGGTGGGGAAGTAAAAATTCATGGATAGAGATTAAAGGGGAAAACGGATATGCTTTGCCAGGTAATACAACCTTAAGGTATAAACATTTCATTTTTTTGTTGGCTGGGCAACAAATCAGATGTAATTATGAAATTTTCATGCACAATATAAGAAGCACAGCATTATTTTTATATTGTATCTATACTTGAGACTGATTGACAACCATTTTTTCAAGAGGTAGCTCAGCTTTGTAATCTTTACAGTGACTTTGTTATAGTATAACAGCAACATAAATGTGTTATTAGTTATAGAAGGCTAGAGTAAGTGTTTGGACAGAGCCAATAGCATGTCAAGATTGCAACTTTTAACAAAAACGAGGCATCTTGCACTTATTGAAAACATTCTGAAGTAATGTGAATCCAACTTATTCACTGTACTTAAGAGATATTGCAGTGTTTTAAACAGTGATTTTTCAAAAATTCCCAATTCTTACTAGAAAGTCTTCCTGATGTGCAATTGAACTTTAAGTTGAACTGCATAATTTAAAGGAGGAGCCTTTGTACAGAAAATTCCTCTGCAGTTTTTCAACAGGTATACATCAAATAACAGCCTAGTTTCCACTGACAAAACTTTATTTAAAAGCAAAACAAAAACAAATATACACTGTAAATATGGGAGATGCCTTAAAATAAATAAAAGAAAGTACACCACGTTAAATAAAATCTTAATCAAATGTTCTTACCGAAGTTTGAGTCTTGTTAAAAGTGACTTAGCTTGCTCATGGGTCACACCAACAAGAGTTTCTCCATTGACAAACATCAGTCGATCACCTCTCTTAAGTCTACCATCCTAAGAAACACGAAATGTTTGAGTGGGCATTGTAATGCTGATGCAAAGTTTCATGTTTACATTTTCTGTAGCAGGTACTAGCAGGTACCTGGCTAGGTGCTATATGTACTCTATGCAGCATGTTAATGGCACCAGCTTAAAAACCAACACATGCAAATTTTTCACATTCCAAACAAAGGATTACCACAAAAATTCCATAAAATGTCACATACATGTATAAATATGGTAAAATGGGAAAAATAGAAACTTGTACAAGTTACAAAAAATTACAATTTTTATACACCATTTTCTTCAAAAGTTCACATAATATTATTGAGAAAGAAAGATTTTCCCATTTTGCTTTTTTAAAATTGGGTATCAGGCTTTTTAAAAAAGAGGGTACATGCTGACAAGACACTATTCCGAATACTGTTTTGTACAAAACAACCCTAATCAGTCTATATTTCTACCAATCGGACATACATGTACACCACCATTTTGATCTTTACAAGTTCAAACTTTCCAACTCCATAACAGAATACATATACATTCATGGGTTCAAATCCTGTTCAGGCCTGAGTTTTTTTCAGGCTTTAATTTCACAGCTGCTTAAGTTGTGTACATAACTGCAATGATCAGTTAATGTCATTACATATTACTCTGCAGTTCAAATATATGGTCTTTCATATATTCATTTAAATCGTTCTTCTCCATTTACATGTATATTACGAACTCACAACAGGACCAGATCCCAGCTGGCTTGATAGCTAGTTCAGTTGGTAGAGCACTGCTCTGGTATCGCAGAGGTCGCGGGTTCAAATCCCATTCAGGCCTGAGTTTTTTTCTCCAGGCTTTAATTTCACAGCTGCTTAAGTTGTGTACATAACTGCGATGATCAATTAATGTCATTAAATATTACTCCGTAGTTCAAATATATGGTCTTTCATATATTCACTTGAATCATTCTTCTCCATCTACGGGTATATTACGAACTCACAACAGGACCAGATCCCAGTTGGCTTGATAGCTCAGTTGGTATAGCACTGCTCCAGTATCGCAGAAGTCATGGGTTTGAATCCCGTTCAGGCCTGAGTTTTTTTCAGGCTTTAATTTCACAGCTGCTTAAGTTGTGTACATAACTGCAATGATCAATTAATGTCATTACAGAATACATATAGTAAATAAACCAGAACGCATTGAAAATTTAAACAAGGAATTACCTTGTGTGCATCTCCTCCTTCAATTATATCATCAACATAAATGTGTGGCCCCTCAGTTCTATTTGTGCCACCAACAATACATAAACCAAGTCCTCGTGAATGTGTAACCTGGATGCTCTGTAATTCCCCAGTAGGATGGTCAAATGCTGGGGAGGAACTTGTTGAATGTCGATCAGTTGGTAGACCTGAATCACTTGTGACTTCTGATGACACACTCTGCTGCTCAACAGTTAGTTGGCTGCTGTTGTACATGTAATTTGGTGACCTTTCCATGGAGTGAGCTAAGCCATTGCGCCGAGGAGGGTACATTGTGCCTGTTGAGGGTGTGGATAGTTTTTGGAGAGTGGAGTTGTAGGAAGGTGGTTCATGGGCCCCTATAACACAATCAAAGTTGGACTACTGTGAACTCGTGGATACATTGTTTATAAAATAGAAAGTCAGATGATAAAAAAAATAATAATTTTTAAATTAACACAGTGTTTTGTCATAGTTGTGATTGAATGAAGTTTAAGAATATTTTCAATAATCTGTAATCACAACATAAAGGTGACCAGGGAGCTAAGTTGCTTTTCAAAATAAACATACAGTGAGTACACGATGCCAAACATTTGACTACGTTAGGCATCAGTTATAAGGCAGGTGGCAAATATGCAGTTGTGGCAGAATTATTTTGGTAAGTTATCATTAAGGTACAGGATTTAATGGAGCCAAAACCAAATGTAGTTCTGGTATCCTGCTGCTTGCTGTCTGTGTGTTTAAAGTTTCTAGCACATGTAGCAGGGTCCTTCTCATTAAGTATTGTGGGGATAGTTTCTAAAGAAACTGGTGCTGCGTCGGTGGGAAATTGAAACACAAGAAACTGGGTGAATCAAACAAGTTGATTAAGTAAGTTATACCACCGTAAGGTAAAAGGGAGGTTCTTATTAAGGTCTGATTTTTGTTAACATGACATTATCAGTTTCATCATTATAGTTTTTGTTGTCTATAAGTCTATCCAATGTTTCTACCAGAAATATCCATCTTGTTTCTGCGGCTGATAATGAAAAAACCATGTAGGATTGCCCAGTTGCTGAATCATAGCAAACAAGTTTTTCTTGCATTTTTCAGCCTGCACCCAGTCTCTCATCCCCACAGCCTAGCATCATAATAGAGGACGCAACATTGAACAATGTAGAAAACTTCACGTATTTGGGGAGCTGCCTGTCCTCAACCTGACACTGTACAGGAAACAGCTGAGGACCTTGGATCAGTTTCACCTTTGCTGCCTTCAAAAGATGATGGGCATATCCTATGGATATGGAGGACAGAATCTCCAACACTGAAGTGCTTCAAAGAGCCAATATGCCTGGCATCGAGGCACTCATCATGAAAGCGCAAATGAGATGGGTAGGGCACCTTGTATGAATGGACGACATCAGCAAGATGGTTTTCTTCTCTGAGCTGGCTACTGGCGCAAGAAACATTGGGCAGCCACTCAAGCGCTACAAGGACTGCCTGAAACCATCGCTTGGAGCCTGTGGCGTTCAACTTCGGGGCTGGGAGGCCCTTGCCTTTGACCGCAGTGCCTGGCAACTGAACGTTCACAAAGGTGTCAAAGCCCTTGAGGAAAAACGCCTGCAGGACCTGGACCAGAAGCGCCTATCCCGCAAGGATAGAAGACCTGACTCGACGACTGCTGTAGCTTGCCCGGAGTGTGGACGTATCTATGCGTCCAACTTTGGCTTGCGTTTTCACTTGAGGATTCCTTGACGTCTTCATCGCAAATGATGGACTTCCATCAATGAATGGTGATGTTTTTTAAATCCTTAAGACTCTCAATCCTTCATCAAGTTGAATTAGTTTTTTTTTATATAATCATCTGATTTTAGGTCATCAGTGGTATATTTCTTCCCTTTGGTTTTAAACTTTTTTGAAGAAATACTTGCAGTTTTCTGAATTTGCACCTTTTTTTTCATTTATAAAAGATGTTAGGTACTTTATTGTGCAACTCTTCCATCTCATTTCCCATTTGCATACTGTACTGTAATACACAGATGTTGTTGTTTCCTTGTTATCAGCTCTGCTTTGTCAATAGTAAATTGTAGGAAATGATTGGAATTCAGATTCTTTGTCAGTAATAGTAGCTTCAATTGCTCAGTTTTGATTGGCAGGTTCTTTGATAGAGTCCTTCAGTTGGAATACGGTACATCCATTTGTGAGACCCCATTAGGGGGTGTCTGAATATCCTGTATCCCATTAATTCCTGTAGTTTTTATCCCTGTGATTCAAGTTAATACTGACGACGTCACTGCATGTGATAAGTCCAATTACCAAATAATGTAAAACACATTTTCTGGTGCAGTTTCATACTTTAAAATAGAAATCGAGTGCAAATAGGGTTTGAAGGATGATTACAATGTTTTTTTTCACGGGGAAATACATTAATTCGCATTTTCAAGTACTTTTTTTTGCTTTTTCCGTCTTTCATATTGATCAATTAACCTGTTTTCTTCTGTCAAAAAAGAAAACTTTGACGTTTGGTATCCCACTATCTCTTTTCAAAATATCCTGTATCCCTATAATTTTATCGCAAATATCCCGTATCCCTAAAACCCCTAATGGGGCCTCATTTGTTTAGTATTGAAGTTAACAAACTCTTCCTAAACATCACGTTTATTTATAGCTATGCTTTTGACATATTATTTAGCTACTACTCCTTCACTTATCACTATATGCTCATTTTGAAACAGTTCGCTTAATTGTTTCAACTTGGTGTTTTGTTGGTTTCAACATGTTTTTGGTCTACTACTTTGAAACTTATAATAGTGCTTGTGTCTTAATTTTCTTTTCAATTTGATAGGAATTGCTTGTGATTCATTTATAGGTCTTGGTAGAGTGTTAACAACTGAATTTGCATCACACTTTGTCACAGATGATCTATACCACAACTGATCACAGCAATTACACAATTTATATACCGGTATTCATGGTTGCAATTAATACTATTAAGTAATTACCACACCAATACATCTATATTTTAATGCTTATTAGCTCCTGTTTTTACAATGTAAATATGATGAGTCGCAAAATGGTAAGCTAAACAGGTAAGACTGTTTTTTCCAACACGTCTACTTCTAAACAATCTAGTGTCAAGGTAAATTCGGAAATTGTAAAGCCTTGTGGTGTATTGTGTATAATATAACACTTAATACATTTTCTACATGACTTTCTTACATTGTAATCTTGATGGTTCTCTGTCACGGCGGGTGCCTCAATATTTACAAGTATACTTTGACATACTTCTTGACCGTTTCAACTCCATTTGTGTAAGTATTTTAAAATGCTTAAATCAGTAGAAAAGTCTTCCAAACGATGCTTCTTATCCTGGTTGGCCACAGAAGTTCTTTGGTTTCACATCATGGACTCGTCATTTGCATCATGATCAATGTTTATCGCGTTTCCAGAAGTCATTTCATTCAATACAAGTGCTCATTTCGCTCATATAAGTTCTCATGAAAGCGCTCATTTCGCTCGTGTAAGTTCTCATCAAAGCTTACGAAATTACCAAGAGATTTTCTCATTTTCAGATCACTTTCCAGGCAGCTGAATTCATATACTTCCTGTGATCTTGGGGGCAGTTGATGACCAAATGGTTATCTTCTCGTCACATTTAGCACCTGGATGAGTCAAAGGCTCAAGAAATTCAGTCTCCAAGTTGGCCATTGTCCTAACTGGAGATATTCGAACTCCTTTTGATTTTGTTTAGACCCTTAATCATCCTGTTAAACTACAAAATCACCTTAAACTCTAACTAGAACTATTACTAAGTTAATCTACTATATGATTACGAAACTACCGACAGGGCATTAAAATTGAAATCTTTAAAATAGGATCTATTTATAACATGCTTTCTCAGCTTGCAAAAGCTTGAAAATCTTTTATGTTTTTCTTGGTATAAAACAATGTTCCAAAGGACAGAACCCTTATATCTAAGTGAGTCCTTCATAAATCGCGAGTTACATCGTGGTATAGAAGAAAATTGTTTCTCTCATAGCGAATAGCCATGACTGGAGTTGTCAAGAATCGATTTCATCAGGGGCTCGGGCAGGTTGTCACTGTTTGCCTTATAAAACAGCCTAAGGATGTCGAGCTTATAATACAGGGAAAAGGTAGACCACTGAACATATTTGAGCACATCATTTGTCGGCATGTCCTTGGGCAAGTTAAAGATAATTCTTGCCGCACTACAATGTAACCTTTCTATGGAATCAAGTATGTCAGAGTTGCAACACGATCCCCACAAAACTAAACCATATTTTACAGAGGGTAGTATCACTTTAAAATAAAAATCCTTTAGCATGCCCTTTGGAAGAAATCTGGATCATTTCAGTAAGTTCAGCTTATTAGCAAAACGTTTCTTGGCCTCAAGTGCATGAGGTACCCAGCTTAAATTGCGATCGACAGTCATGCCCAGCAGGCGCATTTTTGTAACGCATCTAAGAATGGAGGTTCCTAGTTGTATTGGTTCATGTGGCCCCATCAGGGTTCCTTTACTAAGTAACATCACTTCACTCTTTCCTGGATGAGGCATTAAATGATTTGTTAGACACCATGTATATACTTCCTTCAAGGTCTTGTTTAGCTGCGCAATAGCGATGTCTATTGATTCTCCTATGCAATAGGCCGTTGTGTCATCTGCGTACATGTACAGGGACTTCCATGACGACAACTGTCGTCTTCATATCGGTGCTCTTGAAGTTCTATCCGACTAATTACAGACAGTGTCTATGTTGTAGTTCAATTTTATCCTTGGTTCAAATTTTATTTTCATTTGTTTCAAACTCATTATCATACATTACCATACCAGAAAACAAAGGAAAATAAAATTTGAACCAAGGAAAAAATTGAACTACAACATCTACACCTGAGTGAGTGAGTGAGTTAGTGAGTGAGTGACAATTTGCATATCGCAGTCCCCACAAAAACTTGCATCTACACTTCACATACCCACAAGTTAAAAATTACAAACAACAACCTGATTAGCCACACTGGAAATTATGGTAAATTTTTAAACAATCAAAGCGCAGTAGATTTTAAATTAGTATAGGCCACTAAAACCCAGACTGGGTAAATTCAAAATTTGTAGACTTTTACTTTTACAGCTTAGCTCTAAAGCCCAGGCACTGAAGGTGGAACAGACAATTTAATGCCATTTGAACCATGCCATTGTTAAGACCTGGCTTGTTGGTTGTTTTCATTTCAAAAATGTTTGTAGTAAGAGACATAGTATTAACAAAAGAGCCTCCACAAAGATAAAACTCAAAGAAGAAACAAACCAGGGGTGTGTTGAACAACTGTTGGGCCAACAGGAACAGTAGGCAGGTCCATGGAGTACATCCTCTGTAGGCTTGCAGATGGCCTATCAATTGAGTTAGTTGGTAAAAGGATGGGACTGCCATGACGACCACCAGCTAGGGGAGACATCCTACCTTCATTCATTACCCAAGAACGTTTTCCTGATATTAAGGAATGAAGACTTTCAAAGTTAATTCTTAACTCAAAATATTTTAAAAGGAGGATGACCAAAAGCTTGTATGTATTTTTTTAGTTTCTAAATAAAATTAATGTTATGTAAATTCATTACTGTGTTACCATAATTACAAGCAAATTAAAGTTTTATTACAATTACTAACCAATAGCAAGACAAATTTTGTGATGCTTTCAGTTGATTATAAAATTAATTGCCTTACCCAGTGTTGGAGAAGGAGTTGATGCTCTTGAGCTAGAGCTGCCAAAGCTGCTGGTCCTTGTCAGTGATGACATAGGGAGACTGTTCATGAAACTGGATGGTAATGATGACACTTCACCACTGAGTGCTGTCATTAATTTACAAAACTGTTCTCTACAAATGAGCAAAATTAATGTTCTATTAATTCATTTACACCAAATATTCAATAAGACAAACAAAGAAAATAAAGTTGAAGATTCAATCCTCTCAAGGCAGCATTTCAAAGCATGTCACAACCCCACAGCCAGGCTGGTGTAGCACTTCTGCAGTCCTAATTACTGGCTGGCACAGAGAAAATTTACCTCACCTAAAGGGAATGGACATAGAACTTGGGTTACATTCACACACCTTGCTTGACTATCTCTGCTAACCAGTAATTTAGCCTCATTTGACTGTGCAGCATTCCTGAGAACTGACATTGCCCTGTGTCAAAGACAAACCACCAAGAACAATTATACTCAGCGCCATACATTGTTGTAATTTACTAACCAACCTTACAGGTCTAAAAAACTCAGTTTCATCACACAGAAGTCAATTCTAGTAAGCAAAGTAACATTTTTAATGTTTGAATATTGATAACTTAAGTTATCATAAATATGATTTTCAACAGAGGATGCCATACTTGTCATTTGAAATTCCAACCAGACTGCATCCATTCACCTCAAGAAGTAAGTCCCCCTCCCTCAAGCCTCCTGAAAAAAGGTAAAAAATAAAGGAAGAAAAAGAAAGGCACAGACAAATCAGTTGCTGTTTTTAATGTTGTTATTCATTGTTCAAAGTATCAAACAATTTACTGGCAACAATAACATTACCACTGTTTACTTGTTTATTTGGGTCAATGAAAGGGCTGACATGTATAGAGATAACAGCTGTTGTTCCAAAGTACGACTTTTAACAAACAAACTCTGCAGGGGAATTTACTGGACTGATAGCGGCAGCCAGAGGCGCCTTTACATGCTGACGTCCGATCTCACCCAATAGAAGAGTAAAGCGCCTTTGAACATATTCATATGAAAAAGTGCACTATATAAATTCATTATCATTATCATTACTCACCATCTATATCAGCAGCTCCACCAGTCAGCACTTTCTTAACAAATATTCCAAAGTCCGTTCCTAGAGATGACCTCCCGCCAGCTATCTTGATTCCTAATTACAGAAAAATAGTACAATCTCAATAAGCTTCATATAAATAACCCACAAATTAGGATGTAAGTTCTGTCTCTTTGAGATAACACCCCATTCATACTGCAAGGGGAGAAGAAGAGACTTCTGTAAGTAGTGTAGCCTATACCATTTTTGTATTTTTAACAAAATATATTTTTTGTAGTTATATTGATAGGGGAATAAAATAGAGTCAGGTTAAGACTTATCATATTCCCTGATTGGCATGGGTAGTTCTCTTTATTTTAACTTAAATACATCTTGTTTAATTCTCATATTGGCATTCTCAGTGTCCATGCAATCCTATAATTATTGGAAATCTGCCTACCATTCCAAGAGGCAAGTTATGTTGCTAAGTTCATTGAATCAAATTTGATAATTATCAGCATTTTCTATCTTACAAACTTATGACTTACAAACTGATTTAATACTAAAATCAATAGAATTTCCGACAGTGTTTTATAATGCATGATAAAAAAAAAATTATTATCAAATTATCATAATTATATCTATCTATATCTATCACAGCTTGACAACAACAAAACAATCACCTAAACCACTCCGGCAGTCTCTGATGTTGATAACTCTGGTTTCATGTCTTCCTGTTAAATCAGTCAGGGATCTAAAACCAAATGAATAATATAGACAAGATTTAATTATCCATAGATGTACATTTATCATCTTCAAAAATAACAGAGAAATACAAAGAGTACTCAAGAATAAATCACTTACTTAACTGTAACATAAACATTGTGAAATTTTAAAACACATGCTGAAAAATACCTATCAAAAAGTCTTAATTCCTAAAATTTTAGCGACAGCAAAGTACTTCAATTACATCTTGTTTTGAGTGCATATCATTTTGAGATCACATAGAGATCATTTTGAGATTGAATTCTGATTTTTTTTCACTTTGGTTAGTATGGTAGCATGATGATCATCTACCCAGTAGTCTTAGCACCTTACCTCGTTGAAGGAACAGTTTCCGAGTTTAACATCAAGGGGCTTCCCATTTTAACAAATATGTTACATCACATTCTCTAATGCTAAAAAAACCAAATGCAGTATTTCAGAACAAGAATTCTAACAGGTTTCTTGCAAAAAACACCAAAGAAGATGGAGCTCCTTGATGGACCTGCATTAGAACAATAAGGCAAGTTTCCTTGACAACACAGCTCATGCTTTTTCTGCAATTGGAAATAATAGCTCAAATTACAGTAATTATATGTAGTTCTTTGACAAAGGTCACTGACAAATTGAACTCTGCCATCATATACACCATTTCAGTTAAATCTCTCCCTAAGAAACCCTTAATTCACATGTGTATCACAACATGGAACAAGGAAAATCATAGAAGCCATATATTACAACAATAATATCATGGGTGACAAATTACTCCTTAATTTTGGCGCAAAATTTCAGCATTAATTTATTATTTCACATGTGAGCTTACAAAGTTACAAATCGCTTCTTGTGAACGTAATTTGTCACCCAAAATATTAATAGGTAATCAAATAGTGAACTCGTGAAATTAGGGAATAACTTCACTTGCGTTTTGTCCAAATCCTAATAATTTCCCTTGCCTTTTTACACATACTTATACCAGCTGATTATGTCAAAGATAGTCTTGTACCTTAAATTTGTGTCATTAGATGCAAGATCAGTCTTCACTGCTAAAAACATATTTTCGGTACTGGATGCATCACAATTATCAAATAAAGTGTTATATCGAAACTATAACAATTGCGAGGCCAAAAGTGACATCCAAAGTGTCAAGTCCAAAAGAACCGCCATATTAGTTTCAACATACCAAATACTGTACACTCAATCGATGTGCACAGGAGAACCTCAAATGACATGTACGTGTTTTCTGCTAACGACGTAGCATGACCATAAAATAAAGGATAACCCTAAAGCATTAAAATTATATCCAAGAACCACTGAGAAGAGTAATAAATGTTAAGATCGTAAAGTAAACAACGCTCGAAGCAGACAAAAATTTTGTACTATGAAGCAATCGAAACTCAATCCTGCATTTGCTGTCAACAATGCTTTGTTCCTGTCCAAGATGCAGGAGTTCTGCAGTCAAAGTATCCGCGGTTTGTCAGCCAGTTTCACAGCCGCATAAAAAACTTCGTTTATCAATCCATAATCAAGTTCCAGTTTGTTGTAACATGAAAGAAATTATAAACGCAAAAGACAGAAAAAGAAATACAGGCCAGTCAGTCTAACAAAGTGTCATCGACGTTTCTGGAAAGCGCTTTTCAAGGGACTAAATTTTTTGTAGACAAACAGCTGTTATTCGTGACCAAGAAGAAAGACCGATTCCAAGCACACGTCAGGAGCCTAAGTGAGTATTAAAGCACCTCACAAGAGGCGAACAACCTACGTACATACAAAGTATATACGGTAATACATAAACTACGGCGATTATGTATATCACGAACGTGAAACTTCACCATAGGCAAACAAACTGCATGGATAATCTTGCATGGACTGTTGACGGAACGACAGAGGTCGAGTTTAAGCGCCGTCACGAACCTGCCACAATTGCGGTTAAACAACCAGTCGTAAAAACTGACGCTAAAGCACTGTAAACTGTATTGAAATTCGCCATTTACAGTGGCTCTCCATTATTGTTACAATATTTTCTTCAGATTTCGACGAAATGTCGAAATCTGAACGCAAAGCTACTTTATCGAACGAACCTACCTTTAGGGTACACAACGAATTCCCACGCCATTTGTAGGGCAGAATGTCTTCCACTGTCGGAAACTATGAAACTAAACCATGTTTAAAATATGTGTTTTTTGAAGCGGTTCCAGTTATCAAAATTGTAATGCAACTCGAGTTCGTTGTGTGGAGCAGTGTATGTTATTATAATGCGAAATGTATGCAAGGTTAGGCTCCAATGCATTCCACTCGTCAAACGTGTTGGCGCCCCTGTGTTGCTTAGTAGCAACCGCCGATGGTAGCAGATTGATCTGTCTGTAAGTACTTCGCAATCTGTCCTGTATTTGGTTCTACACCAAAATGATTTAGGTTTAAAATCACACAGTTCCCAGAAAACAGGTAGAAAGCAATAAAACATTCAGGCTGTTTTCTCTCTTTATTCACGGTTTTGTTTATCCAACCACTGGCATTTCAAGCCTCCCAGTCTCCCACAACTGTCTAAGGGCGTAAAGGGAGCATGCGTCACAGACGTCATCGAACCCATTTAAAAAAAAACGCAGGGCGTTTTAGGCTGCGTTTCTTTGGTATTATCCGGATCCGGATTCGTGATCCAAGATCACACGGATAATGGCGTATCAAATGCGTCACAGATGTGATCTAACCCCGATGAATCCACTCTGGACAAGGATTCATCGGTTCCTTTGACGCGACAAGATCTTAGTGATCTCGGATCACAAATCCAGATCCGGAGCACGCCAAAGGAACGCATCCCCGAGGCAAGGCTACATATGTTGTTGTCATGGTAGAAGATATCAAACGGTGGCGCCATGATATGGATATGAACTTAATTTTCGTGTATTTAAGAGCGCGTCTCTGCAAAAATTAAACACTAAGTGCCGACAAACTTCGTCATTCATCGTCCTGTGGATCATTTATTATTATTATTATTATTATTATTATTATTATCATTATCATTATCATTATCATTATCATTATTATTATTATTATTATTTATTTCCTCCATGTATTTATTTTACAAGCCATTTATATTGTATTACAAGAATCAAAGAATTATTAATGGAATATCTGATGACAAGGATGAGTGGAGAGGGCAGAATATAGTTAAACTAATTACATGCCCTTTGATCAAATTACAATTTTATTCCCCTCGTTCCTTAATGATATTCTCATTCTTTTTCGTAGCGTTTACTGAATTCATGAATCTCTGTGAGGTTAGTAAACGAATACTATCACAAATGACACAGAATAAGTAGAATTCTCAGTCTTAAAACTTGAGAAGCACAAGTTACGTAGTACGGTGGCTCCACTTTTTAATACAACAGTTTAGCTCGCTGTTCATTGGTTACTCGCATATTATAATTACTTACTAGGGAGGTTTTGTAGTAGTGAAAGTCAGTTTGTACCTTTTGCGTAATTAAGCCTGAAGTGTTCAAATATCACTTTTGAGCAAGTGGAAGTACAGTAAAGGACAATTGCTTTTAAATAGTGCTGTAATATAGTGATCGAGTTACGGTGAAATACGCAGCAACTATAAATAGAATTCTTTTCACTCTGTCACGCAATGCACTTTTTGATTGAATTTCAAACTTTAGTGCTATCTCACAATACACGCTTCGGTTTCCCCGAAAAAAAATTTCCTATCAGTTAAAAGCCCTATTCGCTCCAACTTCAATTTCAAAGTTTCATATCATTTAATTGTGGTAAAGGAAGTGGGGTAATTTATTTCCTTGAAAAATACATTGTTTTTTTAAAATCAACAAAAGGAGGGCTTTTAGGGACTGGTCATTATTTATCGAGAGGGGGGGTGGGGGCTGGTGCAAATCGGGGGTGGGCCACCATTTTTTTATGCTTGGCTTAAAAAGGGGACAATTAAAAAATATGTAAACGTTTTGCCAGCAAAAATGTTAAAAGCTGCATCTGGATGCCATCAACAAACACAGCCTATTAAAATAACTTTATAAAACAACTTTCATTAACACTTACAAATCAGTATTTTACAACATTGATCTCCGTAGGACGAGGGAGGGGTGGTCAGCAAAAAATAAAGCATGGCATCACTTGGACCAGCCCCCACCCCCCACCTTCCCGATAAATCATTCCTTATTCCACGATTTTTCCTGTTTCAGATGTTTTGAACTTGATAGAAACAACAGAATGTAATCAGGAAGAGTTAAAGAAGAGTAAAAGTTTAACAAGTGCAACTTTCCCGGCTTTTTGTCTTGGACAGGCGGGTGGTTTGGAAATACACAATTTTCAGACGAAATTTTCACTCATTTCGCCCCTAAATTTATTCGCGCCCTTTTCTGGCGAATTAACAAATTGTTCAAGAAATGACACACATAGCGATGCATGACGCAACATGAACTACAAATAACTTAAGTTTGAACAATTTTGAGTTTTGAGATTTTTGCCGCTTTTTTCCCGATTTTGTTTGATTTTTGCCGACACGCGCTCTATCACGGGCAGATAATGTTACTTTCATTACATACTCGCCTCTACTGTCAAAATAAAACTTATGGAGGTTCAATTCTCCTAGCATACGTAGAGTTACAAAAGCTTCAAACTAAATTGTCTTTATTACAAAAAAAGAAGTGATGCCGAGCAGGAGGTACTAACAAACTTGATTTCTTATTCGATATAAAATATCTTTACTCGCTCCGACGAAAGGCTAACGCTCGAAACGTTAGCACCTCCTTTTTACCTTACGGTGGTATAACTTACTTAATCAACTCGTTTGATTTACCCATTTTCTTGTGTTTCAACTTCCCACCGACGCAGCACCAGTTTCTTTAGAAACTATCCCCACAATAAAATATCTTTAGTTTGTACTAACTGTTACTGCCAAATAATTTCTGGCTTTTCGTGTCTCCTTTTCCAGTTCTAATAGTCTTATCGTTTTTTGTGGTTAACACAACGGACATAAGTTACATATTTGCGCACCCACAGTCGACCGAATGAACAGATCTATTATTCTTTGTTTTTGGCCTATACTTTTGTGAACGTGCTTAGGAAATTAGTTCAGTGTAGTCAACGTTTTCAACGTGTTAAGATCAAGAGAAAGTCTCAACGTTAACGCCGTTCATATCCCTAACGAGGACACAGAAGTAAGTCTCATTACTTTATTTATATGATCTCGATTTTGTGAATCGAATTTACCAAGTTTCTATTTCATTTTCTAGTCCGTGATATTCTTCCCTTTGTATCTAGTCTAATTAGTTCTATTTCGTTATTTTATTACTTAGTTTTCGAAACCGCTTCACTTAGGCAACGTTTTCATCGTTTATCCAGGGGCACCCAACGAATGATTTCGGTAAAATATCTGTTCGACTGTAAGGTCGCCTAAATTTTTCGGAAAATTTCTCCTCTAGGGAAAGAATATGTTGTCTTGATTTTCGGAAAAAAAAAATTGCCCTAGAATTTTCGTAATTTAGGTGGTCGAGGAAAAGTTGTCCTAGACTTTTCGTAAATAGATAGTCAACAGAAAGTGACCCTAGAATTTTCGTTCGAGTTACAACTCGCAATTTTCGGACGTCGTCCGCAAGTTAGAGATGTATATAGCATGTGATTTCTTCCCCTGATACTTTCGAATAAAAAAGTTACTCCCCTGCAATCTTCGGATGCGCGTTACGGTTTGCCTAAAATTTTCGGAATCTTTTCATAGACGCAAGCTTTTACAAAAAAGGTCTCCTAAAAATTTCTAACGACAGCAATGCTAGCACGAGTCCTTCATTTTTCGAACAGACCTATAAAGGTAGCTAAAACTTTCGGATGAGCCAAAAAGGCCGCCTAGGATTTTCGAGACGAATACAGTTCCCCTAAGAAATCCGAACAGATAGATAGTTTTTAGGGCAGCTCCAAATTAATGAAACAGGCTTCTAAAGCATAGAAAAATCCATTTAAGGCACTTCTGAGGTATTTGGAAAAATTTGGTCGTTGGGTGCCCCTGTTTATCGCTTCGCTACACGTCGTTTCACCTGTTACCGTCTCAACGCTTCGCTTGAATAAACTTCTTTAAACCCTTACTTTACGTGGTGAATCTCCTTGTGGCAAGCAGTCTAAGCGCGTTCCGAGTTCTGTTTACAACGTGGGATGAACGCAAAGTTTGTGCATGTCCTGTGAGCAACGCTCTGCGCTCACACTAACCAACTTCTATATTATCACTCCTTCAATCCTACTAGCTAATTTAACCTTTATCTCTTTATGAGTTTTTTTTTTTCAAGTAAAAACAAAATGTAACTTAATAAGCAGTACGGGTGGTATAGAATCTAAGAATACATGTAAGTTGGTTTCTACCAAAGCATGACCACTAGTCCTCATTTATGAGTCAATTAATCAGCTTGTCGTGGACTACTGACTTAATTGTCAATATAAAATTCATGGTCTATTGTTATTGATTCTTTACACTGAATTCGTGGTACAAAAAACTTAACTCCATTACAGTTTCGATTCGTTAATTTCCAAGCAGTGTTCAAGTAAGAGTGAGTAGATCATAACCGCTCGCCCTCTCTCTCTCTCTCTCTCTCTCTCTCTCTCTCTCTCTCTCTCTTCATTAACCTTTGCTTGCTCTTGTTTTCTTCCCATTTGACAAACCTGTCTTCAAAAGAACTGACAGAAAAGAATTTGTGAAATCCGAATAAAATCGTTTTCATGGGCGTAATTTACTTTCCCTCTGACAAGACAAGACATTTATCATAACACTGCCTGTAAAATTTCTTTCTTGAGTTCATATGATAGTTTCGCATAAGAATATTTTCACTTTATAGGTAGGTCTATGTTAG
This sequence comes from Ricordea florida, assembly GCA_949710005.1. Taxonomy (NCBI): domain Eukaryota; kingdom Metazoa; phylum Cnidaria; class Anthozoa; order Corallimorpharia; family Ricordeidae; genus Ricordea; species Ricordea florida. Next base: position 170,704 of record OX453278.1, read on the forward strand.
TGCATCAGATGATCCTCGTTTCTTTTCGACTGTTTCATTAAAATTTGGGACACTTGCGAGAACTTTGGTGCAAATAAATGTAAATGTTTTTCTTTTTTGTTATGCACGGAGTCTTTCCGCTTCTCGGCGCTCTTCGCTAAAATTTTGTCTGTTTTCCACAGCACAGAGTCTTTCCGCTTCTCGGCATTCTTCGCTACAATTTTGTATGTTTTCCACAGCACGGAGTCTTTCCGCTTCTCGGCGTTCTTCATTAATGCATCAGTCAATTCCAGCAGGGCTCATCCCCTCCCCCCCCGGGCAACCGCAGTGCATTTGCTCACGTTGTCAGTCCCAGGGGTGGGGCATTCGCAATTTTCTCGCGGCCGGGGGGCTGGGCATTTACGTACCCCGGGGCGACCCCCGGGCATTTGACACGCGTGTTTTTGAAAGTGCCATGGATGAATTCAGCGGAAAAGACGAGGCGTTTGCCGAGCAATGGCTTGTCCGTCAGGGACTAGAAAAACTGGTCGATGTTTTTAAAGGTATGTTTTCTCAATTTTGGATGTTTCTTCATTATTTGTAAGCATATAAATATAAGCGACAAGGTGAACTATATTTTGTTTTAATATCACAAAACGATCACTGACGTGAACACGACTATTTCGCATTTGGCATTCAAAACTAGCCTAGCATTTTTTAAATTCGTGAAATGTGGAGTTAAAATACTTAAGGTTTGCGAATTCAAATGATGCGATATTCAAGACAGATCTTGCGAGCTTTATAAAATGCAATGCATCATCATTTAAACATTTAAAATGTGTTGATTCTTCACAGAAAAAAAAGCCTGCGAATACAGGCGCCTATCATCGCTCGCGGCTCGGGTCAGGTCCACCGCAGTCCCAGCGCAGTTTTCGAAATAGGTTTTAGAGCAGTACGAATTCAATGATTGAATTCGCACTGCTGTTTAATAGGCATATGCGCGTTTTTAATATTACAAGGTGACAACGCAAGACAATTGAAGCCATTTAAATTGCAGTGAAACGTGATGAGCTACAAATCACCCGCGTAGAAATCTATTTATAGTGGGGCTCCCACGCGCGCGATACTCATGGAATATGGTCAACCTCTTTTCGTTTGATTGTCACGTGACTGACCGAGCGTAACGTACGTACGCGTCTACAGATTGTACGGGTAGGGTAGGGGAGACTATCAAAAGGAAGGGAGAGGTATATCAGGCTTGTCTTGGCAAATCCACATATTTTATATTGGACATTCACAATATGGTCAATTGACAGCTGTCAAAACGGGATAGCCACTGACCAGCATCACATGACCATATTATGGGATCATGTGTCAACTCATCGAGGTGACGTGAAAGATGTTCTGGTAGGCCGCGTATTTTTGGCGGGAAATTGCGTTGACGACTGAAAAAGAAATTTTCAGTTCATTTAACAAATTGACGTCAGTTTTTTATGCGTCTGTCCTCTTATTGCGGGCCCAAGAGTAAGCATTTGCCGATTGTGCTAGTAAAAGTGGCATATTATGCTAGTGGCAGTGCTCGTTTTTTGCCCAAATTATGCTCAAATTATGCTCGCTTTTCAAAATTATGCTACTTTTTTAAAAAATTATTCTGTGCACAAACTTCACAACTCACAAGACAAGTTTGAAAATGTATTTTATTAAAACAAATACAGTGAAAACTAAACCATGCAGTTTCTGACAAAGCCCTGGATAACAAATTTAACATTGAATAATCTCGCTCGTTTCTGAACCACGCAGTCCGGCTTGACTTCTCTAATTCGTTCTCTAACAGTTAATTAGCGCTTGTTATATTGAAGCATCACACTTGCTTGCAAGTAATCTGCAAGTGCACGATCTTGTTGATCATTGAATGAAGCTGCCAGGATTCTGAATACTCTCTCTGCGGCAGCAGACGATGGTTGGACCAACAGTATTTTCTTCACTGCCATGGACCAATTTGGGAGACGGTCTGCGTGGGCCTGCCACCACTCCACCTTCTTTTCCTCTTGTTCAATGACCACATCCTGAGCAGCAGCGACGTACTGTGGAAGCTCTCTAATTAGGCCATTGATAGTTGCATCATTGTCGAGGAAAGGGAAAATCCTTAGGGCTTCTACTGTAGCGGGTGTAGGCCTCATCCATTGAACGGCAACTGGACACATGATTCTTGCAGCTTTGAAGGCCGTGACTGTGTCATAGAGCTTCACGTTAAACTTCTGCAAGAACCAAAGTATAGCCGGCTGTACACAAGCTTTTGCCTTCCGTTCTAGATCCGCGGCTCTCTGAGTAGCATCTTCGTTGGCAATTGCGGCAGCAACTGCGCGTACATTAGGAAAGTGCGGAGCTTGGCATGCCTCGGCGACAGCCTTTAACTTCTCGTAGCATGAAAACACAAGGGGCCCGTCACCTTCCAAGTAGTATGTAGCTTTGACAAAATGCTCTCCTACATCAATGGTCACAGCCAACTCGAGCTTAAGATCGACAAGGCGCTGAGGATCTGAGGGTATAGCTCGAAGCTGTGCCACAATCTTTGGAGCAATGTTCTCTACTTCCGCATCATTCAGGAATCCAGCAACGTCTCCAAACTGCTCCAGTAGCTGCCTGTAAACTTCCCATTTTGACCATGCACCAGCGTGTTTCGCTATACGATTTCGGCTTTCGATCGGTTAGATCCTGCCATGCCAACTTTGCTTTATGGCTGTGACTGAATAAGCGTACCCACAGGTTTCCAAACTCCAAAAGAGTAGGAATTTCCAGATGTTTGCCAACATTATCGAGCGTGTGGGAAAAGCAGACAATGTGCAACATCTTCAGTTGGGAAGATGAATGCTATCCGATCCAATGCTGCTTGATTGACACTTGCTCCATCCCTCATCGCTGCAAGCAAAGAGTTCGCCTTGATCCCAAATTCAACGCAAAGGGCTTCGTTGAGAACTCTTGCTAGTTCTTCTGAATTCACCGACTTTGAGCAAATGTCAATTCTTATAAGACGCTGTGTTATCATCCAGTCATCATTAATAAAGCGACGGATTATCGCAATAGCCTCACCTTGCCTGGTGCTCCCGTCAAATATTACTGAAACGTCCCTTGTCATATCTTCTCATGGCAAAGACAGTTCCTTCTTTATTCTCTCAACTTCTTGCTTGAAAATAAGAGAAACATACTGTCCGAGATGCGCACTATGAGTGAGGCGATACCCATTTTTCTCTAGCAAAGGACGTAGCCTGTCTACCTTCCCGATTGGAATCCCTGCTTTCAAAAATTCCTCCACTACTTCCTGTCGGTATGCTTGCTCAGCCAACGGCAGCGTGTTGTCTTTACGAGTCTTCTCTCTGCTGAGTGCTTCGGCTATCGTTTGTTCTCTTAACCTTGATCTCTTCAGCGCATCTCTCCCTTTGGCATGTTTTCTTGAACTACAATGTGATGCTAAAATGCTCTTTTTGGATGATACAATTTCTCTGCAGGCATTGCAAAAGATCGTTGTGCCTCTGACACTCAGGTGCAGATCAGGGAACTGATTAATACGATCTTGCAAAGGGACATTTTTCACATTAGTGACATTACTCGTCCCCCTCCTCTTGTATTTTCCAGTGGTGGATTCGAGGCGCCTATCCCGGGCAAGTTGTGCAGGCTTTGGTCTATCCTCTCTGTTCTCGCTTCCTTGTAAACTATGTAAGTTCACTGCACTAGACTCGTTTGGCGTGGCGGCCGCCATTTTGAAACGAGCACTGGGAGAAAGACTAAGGAGTCTGGGACCGAGACACAGACTTCCGGTTCCGTTTCATCGAATTCCCGCGGTATCTCAACACAACTAAAAATAGGTACCCATAGGGTACATGTGTGGGCTACAGATGTGGAAGACAAATGTACATGTCGGAACAAGACAGGTTATCAATTTGCACTTGAACTTAGCTAACAACTTTTACACTGCAGTGAAGTAAGTAAACTTTGTGATTGCCACTTCTCTCTGTTTTGCATTTTATTGAAAAAGTTTCTCGTTAGGTTAACAGTGTTGCAGGGCAGTAAGGTTGCATCAAGTCAGCATAACATTGTGTCCTGCTTAAACGTTGCAGTATAAGTAATTGTATTTCTCTGCATTGGACACCTAGTGACAGCTTATTTGAGGTTGGTTAGACTATGCTTGCCTACTGCTTAGGGCCATTTTCACTTGAGTGTCGAGAGTAATTTGCGTTGACTTTGGTTTTGCATTGCCATGCTGAGCGTTTGCCTTAAAAACTTTGCGCCACTTTCTCAACCAATCAGAAGAAAAACCAAAACCAATTGTGACTTGCTTGCGCAAGTTTTCCTGTGTTTTGTGTTATTGTTTTGAATTTTGATTGCACAATGGATTGCTTTGCGACCTATGTGATTGGCCAGAGTAAGTACTGGTCTATTAGGGTAAAGTGAGACAACAGTCCCATTAGCTAGCAATGAGGTTTTGGAGAGTCACAATATTAAACTGGTTAAAGGCATAAAACTTGCAAGAGTGACAACAAGAAAGATAATGACTTTGCACTATGCGTTCAGTACAGCGCATTGTTTAGCGTTGTTAAGAAACCTCCTTGATATTTTATCCTTGTTTAAAATACAATACAAAAATAATGAGTAAATTATTTTGTTTAACTCAACCTTTAATAAGAAATGACTTGAGACTCAAACGACACTTGTACAACAAAACATGCTGTCTGAAACAGTTCATGGATAAACAGGAACGTGTCTGTAACCGATTTTTAACTCGAACTTAAGATTTTAATAGAACAATTGCTCAATATGAAAAACGTATTGACACTGTAAAACAACAATTTCAAGTTGATATTGAGCACTTCATTAGTAAACATATTTTTGTCAACATCTGGCAGGTTCTCATAAAATACTAGTCACAAAATTTAATAATTAATATCAACAGTAATTTATAACAAAACAGTCCATGTAGTTGCCTTTACGGCAATATGTTCATAGCTTTTATGGTCTTGTGCATTTGGCAACAATGACCTATGGCAATATTATATCTGTTATAACTCTTGATTTCTTATGACAGGTCACCTTTAGTTGTTACGGAAGGTACAAAAGCAAAGCATGGATTGATGCTTTATCCATTGTTGATTCATTTCTAGTTTTTTCCTTGATGATGTCAATCATTTCTTGGAAGAGTGTTAACTTCTTTCTTTCACTGCTGCAGGTTTGAAATAGAACTTGTGCAAACCAATTTTGTTTGCATGCAGATGCCTTTGGGACTATGTGACAATTTTTGCATTCTGCCCTAAGGGTTCCTTGGCTAAGTTCAATCTTTTTTTGACATTTGGAGCAAGACAGATAGTGGTCAACACGTTCAATGGCTATTATTTCGCCCACTACAGTGGTGTTAATGTATTCATCTGGTATGAATTCATAAGATTAACGATAAAAACAAAGGCAGAATTGCTTTCTTTAGGAATTACCACAGTTTTTGGAGGTGCTTCGTGTGCGAGAGCACGTGGCATGACACGGTCCAAACTTGCTTCACGAACGAGTGCATTTATCCCATCATACACAGGGGTTTCAATAGAAGCCGGCAACCGGCGAATTTCGCCGCCTACTTCCCAAATCGTCGCCGCCTACTTTCTAACATTTAATTTCTTTTTGGCCCCTTGAGTTTCTCGAGTCACAGAATTTCTCACCTGTTACAGCCGCCTACTTTAATATGGTCAGCCGCCTACTTCAGAACTTATTGAAACCCCTGCATACACATATGATATGAGCTCATTTATCCCGTAAACGGACTCATTTATCCTCCGAAGAGGCTCAATCATCCTCCAAAGAGGCTCAATCATCCTCCAAAGAGGCTCAATCATCCTCCGAAGAGGCTCAATAATCCTCCGAAGAAGCTTGTTTTGTTCGTGACCTGACAATTAACCTGACAATTAACCTGACAGCATCTGGTTCGCGATTTTAGCCCGTTTATGGCTCCCTCCACGTTGCATGAAACGACTTAAAGTTGCTGCAAAATAAACACCCCTTTCTTGTATTCGGGAAAGATTCATGCTCTGAATACTGCAAGTCGAAATCACTGTGAAAACAGGAAATCTGTTCGCCATTTTCGGTCCACTTTGCAGAAAGCGACCAAAACCTGCTGCGAAATAAAAACTGCTTCCTTTTATCCGACCGACATTCACGCTCTGAACACTGTGATAAGTGGAGAAAGCAATTCTGCCCTAAATCATTGTGAAAAGCCGGCAAATCTTTCTCACCAACTGTGAAGAAAAACGAAGAAAACGACCAGCCAAATCACGAAGAACACGAGCGAATCTAAAATCCACCAGCGAAAATGACGATGGTTGGGAGAACATGGATCATCTCGATTCTTATTGGCCGAAGGGAGATCACGTGACGTTTACGGACGGACACACCATTTCGCTAGCATAAGTGTGGAGCTACCACAGGTAGCCCACACAAAAAGCAATCGCAAAATAGGAGTGGAACCAACTGTTAATAGTAATCTATCGTTTTTAGTAGCTGAGATCTTCGTTTTCTTGAATTATTCTAAAATTGTGCTATTAAGACAAGAAAATATACGGATTATGCTAGCAGTGCTACTTTTAAAAAAAGGGCAAAAATTATGCTCAATTCCTCAGATTATGCCAAAAATTATGCTAGCACAATCGGCAAGAGCCTACCCAAGAGAGGCCCGCAACCCTAATCTTGACAGTGACCAGCGGATTGCGTTTTACGCGTGCGCGCCACGTTAATAACAGGCAAGCACAAAGCGGAAGTTTAAAATTTTGTTCTTCCACTAAGAACGATCGGAATGCAAATAATGTGTCAATCACGACAGTTTGTTGTAACACCGGAAGAGAAAAATCCGTTCTCCAAGAACGATAAGAATGCGAAAAATGAGTCAATCTGACAATGCGAAAAATGAGTCAATCTCAACAGTTTGTCAGATAAAATCGAGGCATGGAAGATTGCAAACGTTACGTTTTGGAGAAGTTCTTTTATAGGTGTTGCCTTTGAGACGATTTGCTGTGAATGTGAAGATTTTTTTAAATTCATATTGCCGTGAAGATACAACCTCGTTCCCAGGGTCCTCTCCTACTCGGCCGAGTAGGAGAGGACCCTGAGTAGTATGTAATCGTGTTTATAAGTTCATTTTTAGCTTATTTTTAAATTTTGACTGGAAAATCTCTGTCCTTTTTTAGCTTACGGGTTATTTTTAAAATTTTATCAGAAAAAAAACATATATTTTTCTAGCTTACAGGTTATTTTTAAATTTGTCAGAAAAATCTCTGTCCTTTTTAGCTTACGGGTTATTTTCTTTTTTATCAGAGATTATAAAATAAAAATGATATTTAAGGATTAGAAAAATACTCATAGAGAGTAATTATGGATCAATTAAATAATTTATGTTTGTATGAACTAAAAAGAATTGCAAGAGAGTTAAAAACGAAAGGAAGATCAAAAATGGGTAGAATGGATTTAATTAATGAGTTTAAAAAATATAAAGAGGAGGAGATTATTGATTTAATTGAAAAAGTTACTACTACTACTAGTGATTATATTTGTATTCATGGAAAAATTAAATATTTTTGCAAAGAATGCGGTGGATCGCAAATATGTGAACATGATAGAATTAAGTATGCTTGTAAAAAATGTAAAGGATCAATATATTGTATGCATAATAAGCAAAAACAAAAGTGTAAAGAATGTGGCGGATCACAAATATGCATACATAATAAACAAAAACAACAATGTAAAGAATGTGGAGGATCACAAATATGCGAACACATGAAACAAAAAGCCTCTTGTAAGGAATGTATAAAATTAATTTATGATTTAAGGATTAGGAAAAAATGTAAATAAAATGAAAATAATAGTAACAGAAAAATATAGTGGAAAAACTTCTATGAGTTTTGAATATTATAATGAAAAAAAACTTGGTGTTAATGATTTTTTAGATTCAATTAAGGAAGATTTATTAAAACATATATCAAATATTAGGGGTTTTATTGATGAAAATTATGAATATTATAACTATTTTGGGTATGATGAAGATTCCGAAGGGGTTGAATTTGGAATTTGGCATGATGATAATGAAGAGTATTTTTATTTTTCTATTTTTGGTATAATGGGTTTATATTTAGATGGTATATCTAATAATGAGTTTGTTAGTGATTTAATATATTATGCTAATAGAGAAAAAGATGATAAGATGAAATATAATATTAATAATTTTATTATTGATTCAATTTGGATTTCTATAAATGTAAATGCTGATAAGTTGAAACATAAACATAAATTTTATAAAAAATTATATGACGAATTAATGGCTGTAGCATGGCACCCATCTAGATATTTAGATTGGTGTATTGATTTTGAAGAATTAAAGTTTTTGGAAGAAGAGGTATTTGGTGAAGAAGATTGATGTTATATAACCCAATAAATGGTTACATAACAAAAATTTATTTAAATCTTAAACTAAAAGTTACAGATTCTCCTTTTAGATCAAACTTTTTCCAATCAGAGTCTAAAATGGTTAAATCAAAGTGATTAATCATGTTATCATATTTTCTAATTGGAATAGATGGATAATCTTTTGATGGAATGTTTGCTAGCAATTGGGATGGTTGTATTTTTACAAGGCCTCCATTTTTACCTTTATTCGTGTATGACATTCTATTATCAACTATGCTGCATAAAAGTCTCAAGGGTTCTTTTATAGTTATATCTATTTGAAATATTTTAAATAAAACCTCTGGCAGCCCTAAAGAATTTTGCAAACCCTGGCTAAATTTAATGTTAAATGGTTTATTGTTGATTATGTAAGCAAAATTATCTCCGATAATCATTGTTATATTTTTACCCTTTTCGCTGAGCTCAATTAATATTTTTATATCATTTATGGAATATGTTCCTGGATTAAATATTACTAAAGGTTTATCTTGTTCATCAGTTATTTTTTCTTGATTCCTTAAAGCTATTAGTCTTTTTGTTTTAATATTACAATCTAAAAGTTGTAATTCACTAACGTATTTCATTGGGGGGTCTAAATAAACCCTAGTTTCTGAATTATACATTGTAATGCTAAACATTTTTCATTTAGAAGGTATATGTTTAGATTATTTTTTATCTAAATAAAAACCAAGATAATAATCCTCCAGCAAATATTAAAACAATAAGAGTATTTTGATGGGAAGATGTTTCTATATTACTAACTTCATCTGTTTTGTTTGATTCATCGCTATTGTTTGATTCATCGCTATTTTTTAATTTAGGATTTATATTTTTTCTTGGTTGAGCATTAGTATTAAATAAAACCTTTGATGTTCCTAAACTATGAGTTATTCCAACATTTTTTGTTCCAATATTTATTGAATTATTTACCCCAAATTTCATATCTTCTGTTGCTATTTTCAGATTATTATTGTATCCAATAACGCTTTCTGTATTTATAATTAAATTGCTTGGCATCAATAAAACATCAGGGGCTATAGCCAAATCAAGCCGTACTTTTGATTCTTGAACCGCCATTTGATATCTTTGATTTGAATTTGCGATATCATTTTCAATCACAGAGCTTTCAAATAAATCTATAAATTCTTGCTGAGTTTCAAATGCTCTTCCTCCATTACCAATAATTGAATTCCTAGTATTAACTTGGGCTCCCAAAACGCAATAAACAAAAGCTTCAACCGATCTATTTATTCTTCCTAATCCAGCATTTGTTAATCCATATCCAGATTCTGGTATAAACCAAGCATATTGAAAATCAACAAAATAATCATTTCGAAGCATAGATATTAAATTCCCATCTATTTTTTTACCCCCATCATCGGAAAATCTATTTGAACTGCTTGGCCAAATATTTGCATCAGGATCGTAGCTCCTTATAATTCTGACATCTTGATTTCCACCACCTATTGCTTGCCCACTAGCGCTTCCAGGAACGCTTCCGGGGGCTACGTATCCTTTTCCATAATCAATGAACACATCTCCAACTCCATGGTTTGCTCCTCCTTTCCATCTAAAATCGGCCAAAGGTTTATTTAATCCTCTATAATCTTGACTATTACTCAAACCAAATTCTGCACATAAACGATTATAAGCATTTTTGTTGTATGGATTATTTTTTAAAGAAAAAGTTTGTTCGCCGGGTAATGGTAAAGATAATTCATATAATATTCTTCTTATAGTAAAGTAAATGTGAAATATAAAAAAACTTCTAATAACTTTGGGGTAATTTAAACTATCATTTAAACTTACACCGCATCCAGATGTTGCACACCAAACCGCCATGTTTAACTGCTGCGGCCAGTGATTAATATTTGGTTTATTCAACCAAGCTCTAGCTTCTTTACCACTAGTAAGTCCTACAGTCTGATTTTTAAATACATTTTTCATTTGCGCAGTGAAGTTATCTTTATCTGAAACATATATATCTAAAATAATTAACATTTCTGTTACATTTTTTGCAGATTCATCGAATTTAATACCGGGTATTGGATATGTTTTGTTTTTAGATGATAAACTTTCTGGAAAGGAACTATTTTCTAACCCTAAATCTTTCCATAATAATGTTTTCAAATTAGTAGGAAGATCATCGGTCCATGTTTTTCCAGAAGGATCATCATCAGACATTACAGTCATTCCATTAACTTTCCACTTTATATATCCCCCATATGAATCATTCACAAATGTAAATTTATCAAGGTTGGCGTTTGGGTATTTATTTTTAAAGTCTGTGAGTAACATTTTATTCTTTGTGTTTTTGTAAATCAGATCTTTAGATCTAGAATAAAATGTTAATTAATTCCTGCAAAACAATTGCAACCAACTTCAGTTTTCTCATATACAAGTTTTAATGTTCTTTCCCTCCGGTAAGTTCTTTTAATAGATCTTCGCGCACTTCTCTCCTTATCATGGACATATCCAAGTTTTTTTCTGCTTCTTTTCTAAATTTTTGTCGTATTTCAAGTTTTAGTTTTTGAAACTTTTCCAACTCTGCTAAAATTATAGAAAATTCTTGATCGGATATAACATTATCTTTCAAAGCTTTTGAAACTAAATCGTTAATTGTGTTTAATTTTGATTTTGCAATTGCGGCGGTTTGTTCGTGTTTACTAACTTTACCAGAAAGTTTTTTAGAAGCAATACCAAATCCAACCGATAATCCACCAAAAAAACCACCTATAACTCCTAAAGGCACACCAACAATAGCACCAAAACCCGTGAGAGAAGTTCCTAAACCGCTTGCTGATAGAATAACTGAAATCAAACCACCAGAAACACTAATTTTTGTACATATTCCTCTAGCCCTATTATATTTTTTCCTTACTTCTTCGTAATGTTTAATTTCTTTCTCAAGATTTTGTAATACTTCGCTTGATTTTTGTAGTCTGAAATTAATAGGATCTGGATTATTAGGCAATACAGGGTAAATTCTATTGTATTCATCCATATTGTATTTTACTACTCAACATGATATCTTTAGATCTACTTTCTCTTCTTTTTTATACTTTCCACAAAATATAGAACCACAGCCATTATCAAAAGCCAAGCATTTTCACCTAAAAATCCAATAACTTGACCGGCTGTTTTGAAAAGAAAGCTAACTATTGCTCCAACCATTCCTGGCAATATTTCACCTAATTTTTTACCAAGAGTTTTTAAACCATTACCTACACCCCTACCCAAAGCAGATAAACCCCTTGAAAGATTAGAAACTATAACCCCAATAATGACACCCACAGCACTTAGAACAGCAAAAACTGTAAAACCATACTTTTTGAATATATACTTTAACCTCTCTCGCAATGGTAAATTTTTAAGTATTTCATCTTTTCGGGCATCAATATTTGATAATTGTTCTTTGTCTGAAATTGTTTTATTTCTAATCTGTTCTCTTAATTTATCAACCTCAGATTCTAATCGTTCATTGCTTTGTTCTAACTTTGCTAAATTTGATTTACCCTTCTTATATTTATCTATTTCTTCTTTGTATAATTTTGTTTCATCCAAAAGTTTCTTTTCTTGTATTTTTAATTCTATATTCTGTTTAACGGTTTGATCAAAAAGACTTTTATTTTCAGCTTTTTCTATTTGTTGTCTCTCTATGAATTCCCTAAGTTCTTTTTCTCTTTCTTCATATCGGCTAATCTCCTGCGGATATACTTCTGCTGTTGCTTTCAATCCTTGCAATGCATTATCTAATTCCTTATTTTTTTCAATGGATTTTTTCAATTCTGAGGCGGTATTATTATATTTTTCCAGCATTGTTTCATAATCAACACCTAGTTCTTTTCTCATTACTTTTGGTAAATCTTCAAGCTTAAGATTTTTATCTTTATCAAGTATTATATGTGACGCAGAATTAGTCCTATTACTATATTCTCCGATTATACTTCCATCTTTTCCATATGTTACATTAAATGTTGCATCATCAGGATTGAAGTCTGGTAAATAACGTTTGAGTTCTTGACCCGCTTCTCGCCTTCTATCATATTCCTCATCTCTTAAAACATCACCCAGATTCCTTCTTTCAGATGGTATATCCCATTCTGCTCGTCTTCTTCCTTCATCTTCATCATAACCGGGATATTCTATGTGGCTTGTAGATGTATTTGGGCTTTGGTAAAATGTACCATCCCCATCATCATTATCATCATCTTTTGGTAAATCTTCTAATGGTATATATTCTTCCATGATTTTTTTACTCATCAGTAAGAAATCTTTAGATTGAAAAACAAAATTAAATTTTGATTTAAAGTTTAAAAAAGAATATATAAAAATAAAATGATGAACGAAACTACACAATTAATAGATGTTAATAGTTATATTCCTAAAGTAAGCATGATTTTTTCTAAACCAATTGTTGGTGAAATTCCTGGAACAAAACCAAAGGTTGAATTTAAAAGAATTAAAATTTTTACAAAAAATGATGATGGAACAGAAGGAGAACTTGTTATTCCAACCGGTAATTTATATTCTTTTGGTGTTTCTACAAACACAAATCAACAAACAGGTGCAATTTCAGGATATGTGTTTCCATTATGTTTATGGAGTGGAAGCAGTCCAACACCCGAAGAAGAAAAATGGATTGATTTATTCAATGAAATAGTTGACAATTGCATTGATCATTTGCTTATTAATAGAGCAAAAATTGGCAAATTTGAGTTGGAAAGAAATGAGCTTGAAAAACAAAAAGGAGGTTTAAATCCTCTATATTGGAAGTTGGAAAAATCTTCAATGGATAGAGTTCCAGATAGAGGTCCAACTTTATATGCAAAATTAATTTGGGATAAAAAACAAGACCAAATTTTAACTAAGTTTTATAACTCTAAAAATGATAAGTTAATTGATCCATTAAAATTATTAAATAAAGGTTGTCGAGTTGAAGAAAGTGTAATAAAAATTGAATCAATATTTATTGGTTCTTGTATTGCGCTTCAAGTAAAACTTTATGAAGCAGTTATAGAACCAAACAAAGAAATGAAAAGATTAACTAAATTTAGATGCTTAACTATTTCAGATAGTAAATCTGCGGCTGAAGAAATGGATGAATATTCTGATGATGAGAGTCTCATGTAAACAATAATAAATATACTTGTGTTATATAACCAAATTACTGGTTACATAACAAATAATAATTTATAATAATTTACTAACTGCATAACCTAAACCTAACATTCCAGCTCCAACATATACCATTTCTCCTGTTTTTTGTTCATCGCTTGGTTTGTAATAATCAGAGAATTTTGGCTCTTGCATTTGACCATATAATTCAAAAGCTTGATTTGTAGTCGAAATATTTTTTGATGCTTGATATTTTTCATCTTTTTTCTTCATTTTCCAATCAATCATTTTTTGTCTTTTTTTCTGATATTCAGCGTAATCTTTTTGATATTTTTCTAATGCTTTATCGTGTCGTATTTTTTCTGCATCTACATTATGTCCTGATATATATTTTGCAAGATAACTTCCGCCAACAAATGCCGTTGAATTTAATATTGCTCCACCAACCATCATTGCTATTGATACTAACGCCATTATTTTGGTAAAATCTTTTGATCCTCTAAATATGTTTTAAGATACATACTTCCTGATAATACAGCAACCCATTTTGCATAATTTGTAATACTTGAGGATGGGTCGCTCAAAAATGATTCTTTCATTACCTTTTTAGCTACATACCCAACTCCAGCCCCTAATCCGATAAGTACTGCAGAATCAGTTACAGTTTTCACAAGTTTGTTTTCGTTTGACATGATTTTTTTACTACATCACTAAGAAACTTTTAAATGACTTTATGTAGTAAAAAATAATTTGTAATTACATCATTCCAATTTTTGGGCGGTCTGAGGGTTGCGTTTGTGGATTATGAATCTTTATGGGCGGAGGAACTTGAGATAAATCGGGTATTCTGTTTTTATAATATCTCATAAACATATCAAATGCTGTAAACCCTATTCCAACAATTGATAATACAGTTGTAAAAGATAGCTCTGGCAGCCACGCTTTCACTTTATTGTTTGACTTTTCTTGATTATATTCACTTTCTATATTTTCATTTCGTTTCATTTCCCTGGCTAATGCTTCTTTAGCTTTTTTATTATATTCAGCTAATTTCTTACCGGCCGCTACTTTTTTAGGATCTTTCTCCCTCTTTTTAGTATCTTTATTTTCAGGTGCGGGATCTGCCGTAATTTGTTCAACTTCTACTTCAGATTGTTCAGACATTGTTATTTATATGCTAAAATAAGTTTTTAGATCTGTTTAATATACAGTATCAATACCTTCAGTAGATTGCTTAGTTTCCTGATCAGTTGTGTTAGAATTTACTGGTTTTTGTTGTATTTTTCCTATTTTAACGTGTTTAGCTACTTGAAATAATCCGCTAGCAAGTGCAGCCAGTCTTCCTGATTTTAATGCTAATAACCCCACAATGTTTGTTAATTCACGATTAACCAAATCATCATTCTTCAAATCATTACAAAGCGATTCTATATCATCAACCGGAACTAAATATGAAATAATTTTGGAAACTAATTGTAGGGATGAATCTACCAACCCGCCGTTAATTTTCTTACCCATTACTGCTTGGTAACGATTAAAATATTTTTCTACATTGCGTACTGATAATTTTTTTACATCACCCAGACTCATATCAACCCCTAAATATTCCTTTGTTGTTCCGAACACAGCTAGAATAGCAAGTGATTCTTGTTTTATTTCAAGTTCATCATTATCTTTTCCCTTCGGCTGGTCTGTCTTTTCTTCAATATAATCTTCAATATTTGCCATCTTTGTTAAATCACTTCAGGTATCTCTAAATAGCAATTAAATGGGTATCGCAAACTCAAACATAGTCTAGAATATTTTTTTGTTTTCAGGAGTTGAACAAACTTTTTACCTAATTCATAATCCAAATCACCACCATAATCTTCAAAAAACATTTTCATACCTTTCTGCGACGGATTATGGAAAGTAACAACGCAGGCTACATTTTCCCGAAATGGTTTTGCTATTGATGTCAATTGCTGGGTTAGAACCCACATTGATAATCCGTGATGTCTGCCAGAAAATGCTAAATCTATAAATTTATTAGATCTTTTCTTCAGATCAGTGGATACAGCGCAATCATCTAGAATTATTAGTGTATTTGTCCCCGAGAATAAAGTTTGACAATCATTTAACAATTCATTAATCTCATCTACATTACTTGCATCGGGTGATAATACAAAGAATCTCTTGTCCCCACGAGCGAAATTATGATATGTTTTATTTTTAGAATAGGTTGGACAAATTAAAACAATATATTCAAAAACTTTTCGGAAAGGACCTCGGAGCTGTTCAATTAGGTACTTTGTTTTTCCACAATTTGTTGGTCCAGTTATTATACAATGAAATGGGATTTTATCTCGTAAATCTTCCATGATTTTTGTATCATAACATTATGTTTTTAGTACTTAATTGATCTCAAACTTGAATTCATTATTTCCATCATTGCATCGGCCACAACAAACATATGACATGTTATTACTACTGAGCTTGATGAGCCACTTTTTTTCCTTTTAATTTCTATTTTTACTCCATCATGTGTATTATTTAGAGCTAGTCCTCCACCATGAATATCATTATCAGGGTGAGTTCTTGTATCAACCCAAAGAGCAAACTTATTTGTATAAAAATCCCCTTCTTTTAAATTATACTCTACTATTTTTGGGAATCGTTTTTTAACAGATTCCCAAAGATCTGATATAATCATACCTTTAGAGTATATTCTATTTGGCACACCATCAACATCAATATTAACAGAAGTTATTCCGGGGTAAAAAAAATTTTCTGAATCTCTTGCACCGCCGGCATATGGAGCAATAAACAAAAATAATATTCCACTCATTGATCTTCTAGGTAAATTAACATGTTGATTAATAACTTCATCAGCTCCAGTTAAAAATGTAAAAGTTTTGTGTAAAGTAACATTTTCATAAAAGAATCCTTTACCAATTTGATAAGTTGATTTAGCTTCTTTAGCTAAATATTCGCTTGAAATTGATGAATATTCTAACTCTAAATTTTTGAGCGAATATGATGGTGTTTTAGTTGTATCAGAATAAACAACAATATCAGAAACAGGAGCTAATGTAATCTCAAATATTAAATGATTTTCTAATGCTTTGGGATAAAAAACCCCATGATCTTTTAAAATGGGATGATTTATTGGTATTCTATACTTTGTATTATGAACTACAGCAAGAGATACTTCTTTTAAATCAGAATCATCCTTATCACCCGCATTTGTTCTAAGTTTTCTAATATTTGGGGAAGAAATACCTTGTTTTAATCTATCTTTTCTATCTTCTTTGGTTAAGAATAAATCATGATATGTTTGAAATAGATCATATCTTTGAGTATCTTGCAATGTTTCACCTCCAAAAAGAACTTTTAGTCTGGATACAAGATTAGCCGCCAAATTATTAACAAATGTATTATTTGCATGACCTTCAACCTCTAAATCAAACAAAAGAGATACACTTCCAGGAACAATCACCAAATTCTCAGAAAGTTTTGGAATATTTATATATAATGTTTCTCCTGGACTGGCTGTGGATGGATTTAGGGTAATTCGATTTAATGTTGATTCTGCTTTCAAACCAAATGGTTCTTTTGGAATTCTGTTTGGATTAATTTTTTCAGACGTCATACTTGATTTATAAGATACTTTGGCTAACCTTTAAATGAGTTCTACCTTTACAAAAATATATTATTCGGCTGAAGGGTATTGGAAAGGATATTCCGCGATTCCTAAATTAGCTGAGAAGGCGAAAGTAAGTGAAAATGAGGCAAAACAATGGTTACAGAAACAGGCAATATGGCAAATCTATCTTCCAGCTCCAAAGTATATACCTAGACCACACTGGACTGTGAATAAACCAAATCAGATTCACCAAGCAGATTTATTATTTTTACCGCATGATAGAGTTGGAAGAAAAACATATAAATATGCGTTAGTTGTGGTTGATATCGCCTCGAGATATAAAGATGCGGAGCCATTAACTTCAAAAGAAAGTCGAGAGATATCAGAAGCTTTTACAAAAATATATTCTAGAAGATTGAAATACCCTAAAACATTAATGGTTGATCCTGGAAAAGAATTTATGGGTGAAGTTAGTAAACTCATGAATTACCATAATGTAAAAATACAAAGAAGTGAGGCTGGTAATCATAGAGCTCAAGCATTTGTAGAAAATGCAAATAGAATATTGGGAGAAAGATTATTTAGTCATCAATATGCGCAAGAAATGATACAGAATGAAAGATCCAGAGTATGGGTGAAAAGATTACCAGCTATTCTAAAAACTTTGAATAATACAAAAACAAGAATAACCGGTAAAGAGCCTGATGAGGCTATAAAAATGAAAGATGTAGATATTGAAACTAAAAATTATCACCGAGTTGTTGGCCTTGATGAGGTTAGACTACCAATTGAGGTTAGGGTTAGATATTTATTAT
This sequence comes from Ricordea florida, assembly GCA_949710005.1. Classification (NCBI taxonomy): domain Eukaryota; kingdom Metazoa; phylum Cnidaria; class Anthozoa; order Corallimorpharia; family Ricordeidae; genus Ricordea; species Ricordea florida. The sequence continues at coordinate 188,689 of OX453278.1, forward strand.
CTCCGGGAGAACTTGAGGGTGGTGAAAGAAGAAGAGCCACAGATCCTATTTGGAGTATAAAAGTTTATTATATTTCTGGAAGTAGAATTTCTCCTAATCAGCCGGTTTTATACTTTTTACAAGATGGCCCAAGACGAGGTTTTGTAAGGGAAGAGTTACAAGTTATTCCTTATGATACAGAGTTACCCCCTAATTCTGTTTTGAAATGATCTAATACAATGGTTTTGTGTGAATTCCATCCTCATAAACCCATCTTTTATCATTATATGCATTCAATCCTTTTTTATTTTGTGTATATGTCACAATTTGGTTATCATTGACCCTAAATCCAGTATTTTGTGCCATATCATTTGCCCCTTTTAAAGCTGACCAGTAACTATCCCAATTCATTTCATTTTGTCCATGAATTATTCCTTTAGCACTATACTTTGCTTTTCCTTTCTCATCCTCCGCGTAATAACATTTTGAAGAAAGTGCAATCATTCGTACACCATCAAACTCTTTTTTGAACAAACCTGGGGTCCTTTCATGATATTTAGATGTTGATAGGAATTTTTCTTTCCCTCCATTAAAGTATTCTTTTCTCATTTCAGGTTTTATAATATCATCCAAGTTTTCAGCTGAAATTGCCATGTACATAGAATCTGTATCCATTTGTATCAACTCAAAATCCTTTCTATCTATATATTTATCTAGAAAATCGTAATAGAATTCCAACATTCTTAATTTTGCTAGCTGATACACCGCGATGCCGCATTGATAGGGTCTATCTATTTTTATTAGTTTCTTTCGTTTTACTATTTCATATGTTTCATTTATTTCTGTAAGATCTTCAAAGAAAGCAGATCTTAAGGCTTTTTCAACCTCTTTCTCATCCTTGGTATACCTTGTAATATTATGTTTTTCTTTATCTTCTATCATTTTTCCGTAGAATGAATTTCCTTTCAGTTTGTTGGTGTCGGCTAGTTCTTTACAACCTTTATATTTTGGTTTTAGTTTTTCAATCAATACTTTAATATCTTTATTTTCTTTACATATACCAGGAAATTGGTTTAATTCATTAGTAATTTTTACTACATCATCAATTTTGTTTTCTTCAAAAGCTTTACTTAGTTTTTCCAACAAAATCTCAATATCTCCATCTCTTCTTGCGTCTGCCACCTCTTTTGGAAACCATTCAAAGGGCCTTCCCGATTCATACTTTAAAATATTATGAATAGCGGTAATCTCCAAACCATGATTAAGATACCATTTTATCATGGGTGTATATAACAATATCTTTTTTGCCCTTGTAACACCAAGCAATTTTTTATTATCTTTTAGATGTTTTCTTCCTGTAGCTTTTTGATATTCTTTCATGTGCTCTGGTATTAAATATTCAGGAACGGCATCTACAATAAATAGAGGTGAGAACTCTTCAAACTTTTCTTTTAGATGATCAGGGGCATGGATATCAACTTGACAAAATCCGAAAAGATTACCATCAAGAATCTCTTTGCAAATCTTCTTAATAAATTTAGGATCTGATGGATTTTCAACCTCAATACATTCTTCTTTACCGCATGGCATTTCTTTTCCTGCACAGAATAGATATAAAGAATTTGCATCATTACCCTCAATTCTCACACATTTTTTAGGGGATTCATATTTATGAGGGCGAATCTTTGTTTCTTCTTTTTCTGCATAGCGAGTAAATACAATACTGGGGCCTCCAACCATACCCGTTTTCAATAGTTTATAAATCTTATTTTTGTCGCATATTTTACAATCTTTCATTATCTTACAGCATTTTTTGCAAAACTTTTTATTGCAACATCTATGAATACAGTATTGTCCTGGAGCGTATAATTCAGGATCACCTTTCTTCTTCATTTTTTGATATTTATTTAGAACACACATCATTGATACACCTGGGATGGAAACTGCATCTTTTAATATATCTATTTCATCTGGATAATATAAACGCCTTGTTTTTTCTAAAGCTTCTTGAAAAGGTATAACATCGTTTAAGTTATACTCTTTCAACCAGTCTAACATTGTAACACAACCCCTCTTTTTAAATTCAATCAAATATTCTTCATATTCTTCTTTGGAAATGTTTTTCTTTTTCAAACTAGAGTAAAAGTCTTCATGTTTCACCGGTCCAACGTGAGAAAGCTTATCATAACTATCCAAAAATTCATAAGGAAGTACAAGTTTTTTGGCTTCACAGTTGTTTGCTTTACACCACCTATCAAAAGAAAGTCCAGGTGCAAGGTAAGACATTACATCCAAGAATTTGAAATGGGGTGTTGAAAAAAACATATACCTATTCTGTTTCTTTGCAACAAAAATATCCTTTGTTTTATCGGTCATGTGTTTTATAAAATATCTTTTAATCAAATTGATATCATATTTTCCACTATTAAACCCTAAAACTGGTACTTGATTACACCATTCTTCATATTTTTGTAAAACATGTTTTTGTAAAGAATCTTGATCAGGTAGCGGATATTCTTCTTTAACTTTTTCAATAATGGTTTTTCTTATTTCCTCCAATTTTTCAACGAATTCTTTTATAAGCTCATCAGGGTTTTGGTTGTAAAGAAAAACTCGTTTGTTTGTTAAATTATCGATTATTGCAACACTAACTGGGGTGTGGATGTGTGTAAAACTTAAATCATCAGTAATATGTTTATCTTCTTTTTGTAATATTGACTCAAAATCGAAAATAATATTATATGGATATGGAAAAAATTTCTTTTTAAACCATCTATTGGACAATTCAGGATTTTCGCACTCCCAAATTGATACTAGATTATAACCCAAGCTTTTTATCATCTTTTCTCTTTCAATAGTTTCATTATATTTATTTTTGTCGGTTGTTGAACACGGACACCCGTGCCATTTACAACCATAAAACTCAAAAACAGTATTTGTCTCAGGTTCGTATCCATCAAACAAAATCTCATTCCCTCCTCCATCCCTACCACACCTTTCACCACCGTGACCACAAAGCTCGTGATGAATGTGTTTCCCTATATTTTCAGATTGCTTTTCTATCCACCTACAAGCTTTATAACTAAATTGGTTTTTACCCCCATAAAACACTTTTTCAGATTCATTACTGATATGTTTTATCTTTTCTCCCGTGCATAATATTTTTGTCTTTCCTCCTGTGCATATTTCATTAGTAAAATGCCTTTTTAAATCTTCGTGTCTGGTAAATTTTTGTTTACATCCTTGACATACCCAGTTTTGAGTAAGAATGTCTAGATCAATAATGAAAAACCCATGCCCATTATAAAGCCCTAAATTTAAAGTTGGTAAATTATCTTTGAAATTGTTTTTTCCAAACACCAGTTTCCAAACTTTAAAATTTGTTATATTTTTCTGCTCGTAAGCCCGGATATTTATGGAAAAAACTTTTGAAATTTTCTCAAAATCAACTAATTTTGTTGATCTAACATCTGCTTTTTTTAGTTTTTTGTTGCCATAAAAAGTTTTAGCTAAATTTAGAGCTTGTTTCTCTATGTATTTTTCAGGATTTTGTTTACCAGCAATAATATTCATGAGAATAGCTAAACACCTCCATACACATAGATTATCATCTTTATCATCTACAGAGTAAATACATCTTTTCTTGCGTAGCTCGTCAGGTAATCTTCCACACCCAATTAAAGGTTGTCTAGTGAGAATAACTTTTATTTGCACTTCCCTAAACTCAACCCCGCCCTCATGAACACCTGGTTTATTAATTTTCTTTTCCGCGGGTAAATATGCCCTACTCCAAGCAGCTCCTTCTAAACTCAATCTCTCACCCTCACACCTTT
>OX453278.1:197500-210000 GCA_949710005.1 Ricordea florida
TGTTGGAAGGCGACGATCCCGGGGGCAGGGCATTTGCCCTCATTCTTCGTCCCCACCCCGGGGAATTTGCCCATTTTTTTAAAAAGATGCTAATGCCCGGGGCTTAGCCCGGGGGGGGGGGGGGATGGGCACTGCTGGAATTGACTGATGCATAACATTTTGTCTGTTTTCTCAAGCCCGGACTCTCTCTGCTTGTCGGCATTCTTCGCTATAATTTCATCTCCTTTCTCTTTCCCGAGAGCGCCTTCTTTGGCGATCTTCTTTGCTCATTCTTCCCCAGCTTCGCGCGCGTGGGAGCCCCGCTATTAAGGGGGGACAACCTAAAAAAAGGCACTTTTTTAAAACAGTTGTCACATCTATATTTTTCATAGAAACCATATAAAACCATATATCACTGGAAAGCTAATGAGTTTTAGATTACAAAAATTCTGATTTTTTTGAAGCAGAATCAATTTGTAACCTGATACTAGCAAAAATTGTTACCCCATACTGGGCAAGACCCACTTGAACTCAAGAAAAGAAATCTTTCCCTGGAATGCAATTAACTCTATTTTTTTTTCATAACTATATAGCATATTGATAAATTGTGAGGATGAGCATAGAGCTTTCAAAAATATTAAAAACTCTGGTCCCAGCCCTCACTTAAAGTGATGCAGATTTTTTATGGCAAATTACCATCACATTTTTTTTCAAAACTTCTGCCACAGTAGAGCTACAGAAAAACCCTATGCTCATCCCAAACAACTCTTTGAGAGCAACAAATAGTGAAAATTTCAAGCCAATCGGTTAAATCCTCGGTGAGATATCTTTTCTTGAACGTAGAAAAACTCAATTCGGAGAAAAAAGGCATGAAAGTTATGTTAATAAAAAATATATTGACTGTTCAAATTTCTATGGACAGAAAGTATCAAGAATGATTGGAAATGTTCATTTAAGTCATCTAGAAGCCTCCTGCTTCATATGTTAAGCCCTCAGCCTCCCGCGGGGCTTCTTCTCAGCGTGTTCGCAACAGCTGCATTCCTTGGCGGCGCTTTTTTTCTTTCGTTGAGGCCTTGAGGTCTGATTTTCTTAACCGTCTTTGGTCCTTTTCAAGACTGGCCTTTCTGGTATGTGCTCCTGGTGAAACAGACAATCTCTGCATTATTCTTGCCCTACTGGCTGCTCCACTGTGGAAGTGGCAGACAGCAGAAGCAACTGAACAGCGGATGACCTTGGCACTGTGGTGCTTATGTTTTGGACAGCGTGCCCACACCATTGCGTTGATGCACTCATTGCGATTCTGGGTGGCGCCACGCACACATCTTTGAAGTAGCTTTGTTTCACTCAAAGCCATAAATGTGGGCTTCAAGAGATCAAAAAATACTTCAGGCAGGCATTCATCTGCTTTAAATGTAGTTGTTCCTGTGGCAGCATCTTGTTGCCATTTACACCATGAAGTCTCACCGACGGGACAGAAGCGATGCTGTTTAGCAGCATCTTGTGACTGAACACTGTGGTGGAGGATGGCAATTATATTTTTCTTCATGGTGTAAACAGCAACATCAACCTCTCTCTGTGTTGGGTTTGCCATTGACAATGTGTTTTGTCTTATGGCAAGTCCATAGTACTTTTGAAGGCGTTTGATCCGGCTCTCACTTAGTCTGCCCTGTCCACCAATGGGTTTGTTATCAGCAAGTTTCCCTTTCGTCTGCGATTTAAGGTTCATAAGATGCTTTCCCATGCGCTTTTGTACGTGCCCCACACAATCCAGCTTTTCCACCTTGCAGTCATCGCCATATATATTTTCTACAGAGTTAAAAGCCTTGCTGTCTCCATCACAAACCATCCACTTGTATCGGATATTGTGAAGTTCGACAGATCTGCTCCAAACAACTGTGGCAACTTCAGCTTCCATTGCAGGTGAGCTTCCATTGAAATTAATGTCACACTCATTGGAGGCAAGATGTTCTATTTGCCACTCTTCAAACTCTTCGTCACTTTGGCATTGAGACTTCTTCAGGGTACACTTGCGGCATTCTTTGGAAAGCACGTGATAATCCAGAACCTCTCCAGTATCTACAGACATCACAAATACAACTCCATTCAGAGAGGTGAATCCTCTTTTTGCCCATGTCCCATCAAAAGAAACAGCTGCATCAACCACAGCTTCACTGGCTTCACCTCCATTTTCTTTCAAGATGTGCTCTCTAACTCTTATCCCTGCCTGTTTCATTTCCTCTTTGGCTTCAGCTTCCAAAGCCTCAAGAATGGTATCCACTTGTTTATAATATGCAGGTGGTGATAGACACGGCATATTCATTATACTACAAAAGGATACCAACCCTTCATAGCCACCTCCTGTCTCCAACGAATGGTAAACTGCACGAAGATTCACATCAAAAGACTGTCCTATCTTTGTTATTGTAGTTGATGTTTTGAGTGGTGTAGCTTCAAGGCAGGAGGTACACTCCAGTGAGAGATCTGCCATAAGCCCATTTCTCCCAGAACAATTTTCCTTGACAGCTAAACAACCTAACATGTAATAAATGTGCAAACCAAGGTTAAATTAGGTATGTACTGTTTGATATTTGCATTTAAACAGACACAAGATAAACACAACTGACAACTGTTATTTTTTTTGTTGTGATCAATTCATAAACAAGTTATAATTATGGACAAGGAAAGACTACTCACGAAAAAAAATAATTCTAAAATTTAAAATAATAATTGAACGCCGTTAACATATGCTATGTGACACTAAATTAAAAGGAATGGGTAAAGGAAAGGTTAGCAGAAAAATATTGGCTCACGTTTCTCTCACCTTCCTCACAAACATGTGCATTAGACAACGTGGAAGATAATTCCTTCAGGTCAACAAGTCTGTATCCCTCTCCCTGTAAATTTGTTTCGCCATCAGAAACGTTCCTTGAATTATCTTCAGAGTTTTCTGGCCTCATTTTGAGTCTGGAAGCACTGATCCCTTGATCACTTTCGGCATCTGATGAAGTGTGATCAGATGAAGAACTCCATGCTGGATCGGCGACTTCTCTATCTTCTTGCGGCGTTTTTTTTCGCTTTTTTCCCGTATCTCTGCACTCCAGAAAAAGGCCTTCCTTTTCTTTTTTTTCTATATACAGAATTCTTCTTCCCTCCAGGCATTTTAGATGAAAACTTTCCTGATGTAAACCAAAATCTCGCTCCCTCACGATATCCAGTGTGTCAAAACACGCTTTGTTTGATCCGCGAAGGCCTCGGAGACAACTACACGTCGTGTAAGCTATCATATTGCTTCCTCGTGGTCTTGCTTCGGAAATTCTGGCAATTGGATGGACTACTGACCTTCTAATCGGCCCACAACGGAAAAATGCTACTTTGCGTTGCCATGGTAACCATGAATATTTTTCCACTAGCGTACGGAAAACGTATCTCACACGCCAAAAACGGTCAAATTGGACTTTAAAACACATGTTATCGCGTTCTTCTATGTCTAAAGCTTTAGATTTTTTGAAAAACAAAAATTGCCTTTTGGAGTCAAAATTTCGGTTAAGTCCCCCCTTAAGATACTCTCAATACTACCTTAGAATCTTTGACTTTAAAATACCTCGTTTTGATACTACAGGTTATGGAAAACACACAATAAGATACCAGGGTCCACATAGTTGGTCGAAATTTAGTAAAAAAGTGACCTTTCCGATCTCATTGACAATCATAGTAGTTGCTGCAAACTATATGTAAACGCAAACAAAACAATTTTAAAATATTTTGTTGTATTAATTATTAGTAAAGGTAATCATACGGTTTCGAGTTCAATTTGGAATTAATTTGCACGAGTGAGTTTTTCAAAAAGCTGAAATTGCACGAGCCGCTTCGGCGAGTGCAATTTCAGCTTTTTGAAAAACTCACAAGTACAAATTAATTCCAAATTGAACGAGAAAAGCCGTATGATTACTAATTAATAATATAAACATGAAAAAATTCGCCTGGAAGAAGTACCGGAAGATCTCATTGCGGACAGGAGGTAAGCATTTGAAGCGGATTTGACACTTTATTTACTGATTGGCTGATGAAGATCAACTGATAACGCTACGAACTCAAAGCGATTCGTTTAAAAATAAAGAATATCATAATCCAGAAAATCGATTTGTAATTTGCACTGGTGTTACACTTTTTGCACTGGTATTACACTTTTTGCACTGGTGTTACACTTGAACTGCACTGCTCTTAGCCAATCAGAATCGAGTAATTTTTTCATGTATATTATTATGCTGTAAACAAGTACTGATTAATTTCAACATTTATTTATTAATTTTTCGTACACTAATTGTAACCTATTGATTCCAGTTAGATTTCCCCAATTAGCTAATTTATAGCTAAATACACTGATACGTAAATGAAGTTTTCATTCGTTCATTCATGTAGATCTATCGGCCTGCTATGTCAGCAGGGGCTGGTTCTCCTCTTCTGAACTTATTTCGTTGTACTGAGATGGCAACTTTTTCACAGGTTCTTTTAGAAGATCAAATGACATAAACAGCATAATCTAAAAAGAAATAATAGAAACAAAAGCATTAGAGATAATATTCCTACACATCAATCAGCTTGTACATATACTATCAAAACGAAGTCTGTTGTTTCATTTTGCTGATAACCAGTATTATCTGCACTGGAGTTTCACTTTTCATACATGACTTATCTACAAAATACAAGTAAAAAGTATTGTTGTTATTGTTATGTTAAGCAGAATGGATGTAAGAAGCAACAGTCACTGAAAAGTCACGTGTAAGCAGCAAGAGCCCCAAACAATTTACTACATTATGTTATTCTGATCAATAGCAGTTAATCAAGTTGTCACTATCCTTTCACAGGTGTGCTAGTACTCTGTTTGGAATGTCACATTGATACTTACGGCTAAGACGATTTCAAGTGTCAACATGACACCCATCATGAGATAGAGACTCCGTGTCAGAGACCCACCCCAAAGGGGACCCAAGATCATAGCTACACCTGTGGTGGACCGTTGAACACCTTGAGCGATGCCTGCAAAATGACATGATTTAGCACAAATAAATCACTCATCATAAAGTACACACATGTATGAATAATTCTGAGGAGTCTGTTCACAAAATTCTGCAGTGCCACTGCCAGTTAGGAAAGTTACATGGGGATTGTATTTACACCCCTCACACTCCACATACCATCATTAAAAGAAGAGGAAGACTTAATTAACTTCCATAGTTTTCCACATCACCACTTATCAGCCTTGACTTGAGGTTCTTGTTAATTATTCACCAGTGGAAATATGTTGAACACTGATGCAACTGAAAGACGTATTTTACTTGGAGAAAGTTACATAGCTACAGCCTACAGTCTCCCATTTTCTCTACTTTGAATATTTTCCTTTTTAACTCGTTCATATGCGCGCAGCGCAGTGAATGAGTTGTTGTGGGGGCCGGATTTGTGGACAATTAATTGCGTGGACAATTTATTGCGTAGACAGAAATCAAATTGATATCAAATTCCTTCTGGCTCGCAATACTTGCTGGATCCACGTTCTCTCATGGCAGCCATTTTTTGGAGGAGTTCTGCTTCCAGCTGCTTTGCCGTCTTTTTGGGTGAGTAACAATTGCTTTATTGTGCTTTAAATACCTGGGCTCTAAAGTATACAGCGCACACATCAATCATAGTGGCCTGCAGTCACACTAAAACCTTAAAAGAGCTCCCAATTCGATCAGATTTGATGGTCGCTGCGTTCAACCGCTATCAAACTGCGAAACAATACCGCATCAAAATACGAAATAAAGCCTTCTTCATAGATGGGTATCAGTCACATTTTTTTCATTTATAGACAACGTTACAAAGTTCATGAAGTCCAATTTTCACCTCATTGTTGGTAAGCTTTCGCTCGTTCATTTGTCAATCACAGGGACATGCGAAGTCGAAAGAATCTCAACACGGAGGTGAGGACTTGATGACAAACTCTGAAGATACTGATAATTATGGTGACAGGCAAAGAAGTTTGCGGCTTTTCTGGTCCTCACAAGACTTTTATATTCCTCAGAATGTTATTGTTGTTGATAGCAACTAATTGTTGTTGTTGTTGATCACAAGTTATTCTTGCAATTAAAGAGGACAAAGAAACTAAGACAATGATCATAAGTTGTTCTAACAATCAAAGAGGACAAAAACTATGTAAATGAAGGTATAGAACTAAATATACTTTGTAATCCTCACTGTTCCTGTTATAATAATTTAGTAATGCCACTTGAGGCAAAGAAGTATGCAGGTTTTCTGACCCTCACAAGACTTCTCTATGGAATGATTTCCACACAGGCCCCTACTTCATTATGCATGTTGAAGCTGTCTTGTCTGGTGCAATGCATGTGCAAATATTTCTTGTGTTCAAAGAACAAAATAGTATAGTTACAGAATGCGTAATGAAGTAGGGACCTGTGCAGAAATCTTACCCTTCTCTATTCCTGATATTATTGTTGTTGATCGCAAGTTATAATTGTTGTTGTTGATCTTAAGTTATTCTTGCGATCAAAGACAACAAAGAAATTAAGTTAGTAAAAATAAAAAAACTAATTATACTTTGTTATCTTCACGGTTGCTGTTGCTGTGATTTAATAATGCCCCCCCCCCAGGGGGTACTCCCTCCTATAAGCTACATAGGTGTGCTACTCCCTCCTATAAGCTACATAGGTGTGCTGCCCTAAAAATATGGTTTTTGAGCCGTTTCGGTTGAAAAACGCATAATATTATGGATTTTGGACATTTTGGTCTAAAATTGGGTATTTTTGCCTCCTTGTCTGAAATAGGGTATAGATCTGTGCCATTTTTAAGAGTCTTCTCCGAGAATGGGTAGGGAAAAGCGCATATTTTAGTCTAAAATGAGTAACTGTTTTAAACAAGCGGATGGCACAAGAATTTGTAAAACTGCAAGGAAGGCAAACAAATGGTAGTATGTTTCACTTCTACTCACTTTCAGTGAAAGGCATCACTCCAAAGCACCAAAGAGCTAATTCCCTGTGTGCATTACCATATCCTTCCACCTAACCAATTAACCACCCCTTCTCATTTTCAGCCCTCAACTATGAAGATCCATGTACACAGCATACTTATATGAACCTCCTAGCAATGCAAGACACTGCACACATTCATGTATTTCAATAAAGGGCAAAACTAAAGCAAACCATGAAGTGCAATTACACAAAAAAACTCAATCTCATCCCTCAAATAATATGAATGAGTTGGCTCACAGAGCCTTTGATTTTTTTTGCCAGGGTATACGTCTGATAATGAGTTTGAAACAAAGGAAAATAAAATTTAAGCCAAGGATAAAATTGAACCACAACGTGTACATTGATGGGCAAGCAATAAACATTGAATAATTTACCATATCAACCTTCAGTTACAAACCAAGTTAGTATAACTTCTGTAACAAACTTAACGGTTCACCTTGTGTTCTTTCCTCAGTTATTTTAGAGTAGAGAGAAACATTTGCAACTGAAAAGAATGGGATTCCAAACACAATAGCAATTGTTCCAACAATGATAGTAGGAAGGACGACAGAGTCATCTGTAGAGGAAAAAAAAGCAAAACATTATTTTTTTTTTTTTACTTTTTAATTTACTGTTATTGCTGGTAAAAACTTATCAACATTTATAAAACATTTTGGAAAACCCTGGGTAATAATTACTCACATGGCTTAGCATTTGCTAACAGAGCAAGATACCAAATCAGTGTAAAGCCTTCAAATGCTGTACCAATAACCATAAGCCATCTGCAAAACAGCAAATAAGATCTGAAATTAGATAATACATGGTAAGATGGATCCTACTTTGTTGCTTATGGATACAAGTTGTGGGTAAGCCTCTTTATAACAATACAAAACCACATGTATTACTACCAAAGATAAACTCAAGTAGCTTTAAATTATAAACTTTTATAGCATTTATAAAAATAGGTCTGCAATGTGTACATGTAGGGCTTACTAGACCATGTGACAGGCGCTTGACTCTCATGGACCGAAATAAATAAATAACAAGACGCCTAGGGGCATTTCCATGAGATGCACTGGCCTGTTAGGCATGGTTACCCATGGTCAAAATCGGTTGACAAAAATTGACCAGTTACAGTAACCTGTTGCGGTTAGTCAATGCAACCAGGAAAAGAAATCATGGGTGAAATAAGGGAAGTGGCGAAAGTTACCAGACAGATGAGCCTTCAGTTTGAAACCTATGTTAAAAACAATCGCTTCCTCTGAATACCACACCACAGGGAAAGCACCGGTGCTCTGCCGATCACCGAAGTTAAGCCCTGTCAGGTGTGGTTAGTACTTGGATGGGTAACCACATGAGAATACCCTGTGTTTCAAGTGTTTTAGGCTTAAAAATATACTAGTAATTGCCAAAGGGAAAAAAAATTAACATAAAGCTTTCCCAGGCAAAACCTTTCCAAAAACAAACAACACGTTTGCTATTAGAGGCATAAAACTTTCTATGTTAATTATTGCATTGGTGCAAAAGGCATTCCGTGTTTGTTCAAAGCGATTACTTGGCAGTAAATTGCAATGAAAATTAGAGAAATCACTGGATTTTGGTTCAAATGATCACTTAAACTGTTAGCAAAAGGCAAATCAGCATATGCAAACACCATTTACTGTGCTTAAGTGATTACCCTGGTCTTGTATTTACATGTAAATGTCTGTTTGAAGCCCAAGGTTCAGTTTTTAATGGGGCTGTATTTAGGTAGTGTCCGTGACATCACAAAAATCATAACAAAAAATGGCTTTGCACTGCTTTTAAGGCCTCCATGTCTTTTTTTGGTGATAGGTTATTCTTCAGGAATATACCATTGTGAGCTTAAAAAGGGATATATGTCCTTTAAAAGAGTTTAAAACCATGTCTTGAAAATTTAGGATCGATTCACACGCTGGGCCATGTTATACTTTGGCGCAACACATACATGTGTGGCTTACTAGACCACGTGACAGGTGCTTGACTCTCATGGAAAATAAATAAGTAAATAAATCAGACAATAATAATATTGTAAATGTCATAAGAGTTTGTAAGAGTTTACAACTACCTGTTCAACTACTATGCAATAAATAATAATTACCTGTCCGATACCTTGTGACTGAGTTTATTAACCAATGCAAAAACCAAAATTGCCTGCATGGGGATTCCAAAAACATGATAGAATTTTAGAAAACACACTTTACAAATGGAAGTTAAGGTATTAAATGGGGAAAAGTCTGATAAACAATACAATATCATTAACAGCTATACTTAGGTTAAATACAAGGATGGGATGAACAGGGTTCAAATGTGATACTTGAGAGTTGCTAGGGAGACTCAAACATTGCAGACTACTGTACAAAAATGTTATTCATACCTCTAATGCAATTAAACTATAAGCAATACTGTTTTCTACTTCCTTCCATCCTAACAAATGTTCTGATAGGGGTGTCACTATTGCCTGTATGAAAAATAAAAGAGGATTCCAACTATGATCCAGAGCTTTGCAAACACTACAGTCGCTTTTGTCAAAATAATAAAAAACTGGTAATCTCTGTGAATATAATTAAGACTATTTCTATCACTCACACTAATATTATTACTACTATTACTGTGATAGTACAGTTTCTTTTTTTCCAACAACTCAATGTTTTAGTTCTGAGAAATCTTAGGTCTTAAATTTTTGTCCAACTAACCTAATATCAATAAACATCTTTCAAACTACAAACCTCAAAAGCTGTTTCATTAAAAAACAGCATAAACTGAGATGCCAAGATGACCATGACTTCTTCCCGAACAAGATCTACAAGAAAAATGTTTTCAGAATGTTATAACAAGAAATGTTGCAAAAGAGACACTTACCCCGGTAATAGTATGAACAGTTTGCAGGACTATGAAACTTATCCATAGAAATAAGTTAGTTAATTCAATGGTTATAAAATGTAATTGAATGTATGAAATGTAAATTGAACACTTTGTCATTTTCTGCCATGTCATAGTTGTTTATTTGTGTACGTAATCATTTAGTTTACCTCTGTGGCAACCACACCATTACATGGCACATTGAAAATGATGCAGTATTTACAAAGACATTGATTTTATTCTCTTCAGTTGAAAGCATTATCTTACCACTTCAAAAAAAAATTCATGTCTTTACACCACTGAGAAATAACTTCTATTTAGAAAACAATCCTAAGAAAATACGGGCACTGATTGGTTAGCATTCATGTTTCTATAACTTGATAGAAACACAGGACTAGCACGAGCTGTTGACGTAATGATGACGCGACCAAAGAGAATTTACATTTTAGTCATCAAAATTAAAAAGTTGTTTTCATTTTTTTTGTCGCAGTGTTTTCTAAAAGAAATAGAAAACATGTTCTCCGTGTTTTTATCGAGTTATAGAAACACTCGTGGAAGTTTGGGAGAACTCGAAAAAGCTGTGGAAACACTTGCCTGCAGCTCTGTTCCCACAACATTTCTCGTTCTCCCAAACATTCACTTGTGTTTCTATAACTCGATAGAAACACGGTACATGTTTTCTATTTCTTAAATATTACATAGGCTCCAAAATAGCATACCACAGTTTACCACTTATCATCACCACCCAAAATGACAAAAATCAGCTGGACAATAACAACTGAAGTGTCTGTCAATAACAAGTACTATTATTTAATAAACACTTAAGCATATGTTACCTACGGGGTTCAGGCTAAGGAAAGCTATGTGTATTGATGCCTGAATAATTTTGTACATTTTAAAGTTGGGAAACAAAGTACACGGTAACAAAAGCTTATTATAAGAGAAGTGGCTTTAATCTCAGTTTCTTTATTTTAACAGACCTTTTGCCACATTCCACTTTTGCATAATTGCTGACCCAGATGAGATGCGTTCCCTTTGGAATGAAGACACCTCCTGTAATTTGTCACCTACTACACAATTACTTGATAGGGACCCATAGCCACTGTTGTCATTTATGCACCCATCTCTTGCTACACTAGAGTCACTGTTTCTAGAAGTATTCAAGCTTTTATTGCTCTCAAGACCACCATCAACTATACTACTATGCTCCATTACTTTCTTCTCATTCTCAACACTAGATGGCTCCAGCACTGGCAGATCATGGTAAAACAGAAGTATAAGGATTTCTAACAGCAGCCATATAACAGACATAAATATCTGAAAAGTAAATAAGGAAGGAGATAGGAAGTGAGATCAAAATAAACACTTGGTGTTAAAAGTGCAGAAGCATTTTGATTCAGATAGTTTTACATCATAAAATGTAAAACGCAATTAATGGAGCAGGACACTCATTGCCCTGTTGGGCTTTAAGTTGGTTACTGTTATGAATCGGTTCATTGTACCTCTAAAACTCTTTGTTGTTGGTTGTATTCTAGGGACCCATTGTACCATTTTGCAACTGTCTCATTGCAGTATATTTAAGCCTTTCTTTATCCTCATTCATGTCCCAGTTCTTACCTTGTAATATCAAAATTTCTATGGTAGAACTGGGCCAATTGGCTTAGGCTTCAGACACTGTCTAACTACAAAAATGTAATGTACAAGTTTCAAGTCACATTTCTGGCAGTTGAACTACTCACTGCAAAGTCAATCTTGTGAATTTACCCTCCCTCCCTCCCTCCCTTTAGGAGGCTATTGTGCAAATTCAATAAACCAGGGGACACTTCTTGCCAGGTAAAGTCTGCACAGCGACTTCCCCAAGCAAGTTCCATTGTTTGATTTTGTTACTTTTCTACTGGCTAACCATCTTGTCCGATTCAGCTCTACTGGGGAGATAGGTGAGGCTCAATAGATTGTTTAGTCACTAGGTGTTTGCACGTTGCTGGCCTGAGGTTTTAGCTTGTAGTGCTGCTGCAGTAGCACGTTGCTGGCCAAGGTTACAGCTTGTAGCGCTTGTAGTTTTTCCTGACCTGCTAATACCCTCCTTATTAAGTTGGCGCTTTGCTGGCCTCAGGTGTGCTGCTGCAGCGGCGTGTGGACCTAGGTTGCAGCTTGTAGTGCCAAGAGAAGTGAGGCCTTGAAATGGTCATGCAAGCAAGTTTTTAGTAATATGTGTAGGGGTCACAAAATAAGTCATGCAGATTTAATACAAAGTTGTTTACCTGGAACTGCGACGTTAAAGTGCTTCAGAAAACAACAGTTCTTAAGAAGAACTATAATTACCTATTACAGTTATATAACCTTGTCAAGTTAAAATAAAAAAAAAACTCACTCCTGGTGCAGTATAAGCATCAATTACAAATGGTCCAAGTTTTACATTAAGTTCTTTCAAAAAAAGATTGAATGCAGGTCCTGCAATAAAATATGGGAAAACTGTAAGCCTTGATTAAGACTTGACTTAAAGCAAAAAAGCTATTTAACAAGTAAAAATCTAAATATCATCAAATTGAATTGCTTGATAACAAAAACTCTGGGAACGCAGGTCAGTCTTACATCAAAAGAGTAACAACTCTTGGAAGCAACTGTGCATCATAAAAACAA
>OX453278.1:215000-235000 GCA_949710005.1 Ricordea florida
TACGCTCCAACCAATGATAGTGAAGACGATCTGAAGGACAATTTCTATCTCAGGCTACAGGCAGAAATTGAGCAAGTACCAATGCAAGATCTTATCATCATCATGGGAGACCTGAATGCCAAAGTTGGTGCTCATAACTCAGGCAGTGATAGGGTGATGGGAAGGCATGGCTGTGGCACCATCAATGAAAATGGAGAAAGGCTTGTAGAGTTTTGCACAACAAATGACCTGGTGATAGGAGGCACCCTTTTCCCGCACCGGGAAATCCATAAAATCACGTGGTGTTCCCCAAATGGCTGGGGTAGAAATCAAATTGATCATCTGCTGATCAATGGAAAATGGCGGAGATCCCTTCGGGATGTCAAGGTGAGGAGAGGGGCTGACGTTGGTAGCGACCACCATCTTGTGACAGCGTGCCTCAAACTGAAGTTAAAGAGTGCAGGGCGCCCAGCCAAAGGGCGAAGCCGTTTCGATGTGGGGCAACTGAAACAACCGAATGTGAGAAAATCCTTTATCTTAGAGGTGCGAAACAGATTTGAGGCTCTTGTGGGAATGGACGAAAAGGAAGATAATATTGAAGATGGGGTGAACAGGAACTGGAGGAACATGGTGACTGCTTACAGCAAAAGCAGCAAGGCATGTTCGGGCTACAGGCAGCGAAAGCCGCAGGAATGGATGTCACCTGACACCTGGAAAGCAATAGAAAACAGACGGAGATTGAAAAGGAAAGTCATGGATTCAAAATCCCAACGGCTCAAAGAAAGACATCAAGAGATGTACCGGGCAGCGAATAAGGAAGTTAAGGGTCGAGCAAGAGCAGATAAACGGAGGTACATGGAGAACCTTGCATCCCAGGCAGAGGAGGCAGCCGCACGCAATGAACAAGGAACAGTGTATAAGATTACCATGGTCATCAGAGGCAAATGCCATACACCCAACATGCTTGTAAAGGACAAGAACGGTACCTTGTTGACATCAGAGCGAGAGCAAGAAATGCGCTGGATGGAGCACTTTAAAGAGGTTTTGAACAAGCCACCACCAACTGTGGTACCAAATATCCAGGAAGCCACAATCGACCTTGATGTTAACACTGATGTTCCAACTAGGAGGGAAGTCATCCAAGCCACAAATTCCTTGAAGAGCGGAAAAGCTCCTGGCAATGACAACTTAAATGCTGAACTGTTCAAAGCAGACCCTGAGCTTGCTGCAACCATCCTGAACCCCTTATTTACAAAGACCTGGGAACAGGAAGAAACACCATCGGATTGGAGTACAGGAGTAATAATTAAGATACCAAAGAAAGGGTCTCTAAGTGACTGCAACAACTGGCGTGGAGTTACCCTTTTGTCTGTGCCAAGTAAAATCTTCTGCAAAGTCATTATCCAGTGTATCACCAAAGCTGTTGATGACGTACTACGAAATGAACAAGCTGGATTTCGAAAGGGGCGCAAATGTGCGGATCAAATTTTTACCCTAAGGAATATACTTGAGCAATGTTCTGAATGGAACAGGCAGCTGTATGTGAATTTCATTGATTATGAGAAAGCGTTTGACAGCATTCACAAGGACAGTCTTTGGCAGATATTGAGAGCGTATGGCATTCCTCAACGCATTGTTAATATCATCAAATGCTTCTATTCGAACTTCACATGCTGTGTTGGTCAGGGGGATTTGAGCTTCGAAATCAAAACCGGTGTACACCAGGGATGTGTCATGTCATCCGTGTTATTCAACATTGCTATCGACTGGGTCCTTCATCGCACTATGGAACATCAGCGTAGAGGCATACGATGGACCCCTTTCTCTACACTCGAGGACCTTGACTTTGCGGACAATATAGCCTTGTTGTCACACACTCGTCAGCACATTCAAGAAAAGACCGACCGGCTCAGCATGTTCAGCGCCCAGGTTGGCCTGAAGATAAGCTTGAAGAAGACAGAAGCTATGTGTGTGAATGTCTCCTCCCCGTCAAGGATCAGGGTAGCAGGACAGGATATTTCTTACACCGACAAGTTCACATACCTTGGACGTATGCTTTGCCAGGACGGCGGTACTGGTGTGGACATACAAAACAGGCTAAACAAAGCAAGAGGCGCCTTTATGAGCTTACGACCAGTGTGGAGATCGGCAAGTTATAGCACAAAGACAAAGCTTAGGGTCTACCAGAGCTGTGTGTTGTCAACCCTTCTTTACAGCTGCGAATGCTGGCGAATGACTGAACATGACCTGTCAAAACTAGCGTCCTTCCACACAACTAGCCTCAGGAAGATTCTGAGAATTTTCTGGCCACAGAAAATCTCCAACGACCAGCTCCTGAAGCAAACCAAGCAGGAGCATATTCGCACGATTGTCACCAGGAGAAGATGGAGATGGATTGGACATGTGCTTCGAATGGACAACAACAACATAGCTAAGACTGCAATGCGCTGGACACCTGAAGGCAAACGCAGAAGAGGGCGCCCAAAAACAATGTGGTGCAGAACGGTAGAAGCGGAGTTAAGGGAGCTCAATTACAGCTGGAGCACCATTGAAAAACTGGCTAGAGATAAGCAAGGTTGGAGGAACTTTGTTGCTGCCCTATGTGCCACACAGGCATGATGGGCAGTAAGTAAGTAAGTAAGAAAATCCATCCTTTAAACTACTGTAGTTAGCACAAAAATGGAGGTGACTTTAGAGCAATTAAGCCACTTTAAATTGCCCCTGAAAACGCTGGAAATCGCATTTCAGAGGCCCTAAAATTAAAAATTTGAAGAAAAGGAAAATGTGCACAGTGACCAAAGTAGCATTAAGCTTTCAAGTTGGTCACTGCCACAGGCAATTAATTGGCATGAACATGTACATTGACATCAAGGAGCAGTAAAAAGTAAAGTGCAGGTAGGTTACATAAGTGACACATATATTACATAATAATAATAATAAAAACTAGCTGGCTATGGGCAGAGTACTCTTAAGAAACAGATTGAATGTTTAGGAGATACAATTTATATTATTATATACAAGGCTAAAAGGTTAAAATAATTTGTAAAGTTAAAAAGTAAAAACCAAACGTTTTCGGCTGTTTGCCATCATCAGGGTTACAAATGAACGTCCGCACACGTGTATATATATCTTATGTAATTCCCGTTGGGTGCTGATTATATTGGGGAGACTGTGAAAAATTTAACAGTATGAATTGCGGAACATTCAACTCCTGCTCACACCTCTGAACCTGCAAAACACCTGTGAGAAAACCCACCACATTCTTTCACCTGGCATGTTCTCTCTTCAGAACAGACATTCCACAAGCATAGGATCGTTGAGGGGCTAATGATCCAACAATTCCGCCCCAGTTTGAACAAATAAGTAATTTCTTATGTGTCCAAACTTTTCTCAACGGAATCACATAAGATATATATACATGCATGCGGACTGTCATTTTTAAACCTGATGATGGCAAACAGCCGAAAACATTTGGTTTTCACTTTTAAACTTTACAAAAAATTTTTAACCTTTTAGCCTTGTATATAACATACCTTTTATCAAGCGAGCATTATGGACAACAATTTGTATTGTTTATAAAAATGTTTATAAGATAGTTTTGCTAATTCGAAGGGGATAGATTCGCAGATTTTTGATGATACGAAAGAAAATGTAGTAGCACCATAATTATTATTCATACTTTACCTGTAAATATTACAACTAGTCTCAAATCTGGTATTATGGATCGATCTCAGAGAACCTTAAGGCAAGATTTCTGCACAGGTCCCTACTTCTTTATGCATGCAGCTGATGAATTGTTTAGGGTAATGCACATGTAAACATTTCTTCTTATTGCAGAATGAAACAGTATGGCTACAGCATGCATAATGAAGTAGGGACCTGTGCGGAAATCATTCCAAGCTTAGTATCGTTATAGCTTAGCCTGGTTTGCTACAGGATCGATGCATATAGAGCAATACATCACTCTAGCCACGCATACATGCATAGGAAATTATTTACTACAAGGGTCTACAAAATAGCTTGTTAAGTTCCATTTGTTCTTTATCCTCAAGGTTTAAATTGTTTAATTGCAGTGAACCAAAGCTAAAAAAGATTAAATGGAGCAGGAGGAATTGTCTACAAGCACCCATCGGTCACGTGAAGTGTTGACAAATGACAAATTGTACCAGCTTTCTCGAAAATTTCAACAGAATGACCAGTTTCAAGGAAATTTTTGGAAAAGGCTGTGAAATAGATGAAAATCCATGCATTCTCTCTGCTAACAAAAGAAAACATCGATAATTGCTACGCGCGGAGCTGTCACCGTCTAGCACCTGGCACTAAAAACACCGGCAATCTGAAAGAACTAAGCTAGCCCCAGAAATGGTGCAACTTTGTCTCCTAACATACCATATTCGATTCCTCCCAGCAAAAAGAATAACCCTACACATATCCTAGTTGAACGTTTTTTCTTCTTTAAGTCCATGTCGAATACTTTAAGTTGTCATCGCACATATGACGCCACAGAAAGGAGACACGTACATTTCCGAACATTTTCCGAACTCAATTTATTTACGTTCGAGAGGTTTCTGATTGGTTTAACTTAAGTCAACACTATATTTAGCATTTCAAGATGGCTGCCCAATTTATATTTTGGGTGGAGGATTCTGGGTGAAAACACGTGGCTGTACACGGGAGCAAAACAAAATCGTGCTGGTTAGTTATTTCAGTTTATTTTCTTAAACAAATGACTGCCTCATTTGGAGAAGGGTTGATTTCAAAAGCTTGTTTTACAGAGTAAGTTATAAGTGAAGTTTTAGGTATAAGGATCCCGATATTTCCTAACGTCTGTTTAGAAACCGCGCGTGATGGGAAGCAAGACGAAACATAAACCGAGTGTTTCATTTGGTTTGGGAACGGCTCACCTTTCGTCCTCAGCCTTAGCAAGTTCGCCGTTTGGAACTGTATCTGTAGCTGGTCTGAAGGCTAGATCGACACCTGGTTCTTGCAAATCAGTACCCGCTATTCATCCTGACTTAGATTTGGTTGGTGGATTCGCGTTTCTCTCGTTCGCGTCGCTTGCCGAACTTGAGGCTCACATTGAACACAACGAAGGAACCTCTGGCTCTATTAGAATTAATATTGGAGTCAAAAGGAAAACTGCGAGTAACATGACAGTATCGAAGCTAAACACCGCCTCGTGTAGTCCTCATGAAAAGAAAAGAAAAACCGCGCCAATAAGCCGAAAGAAACCGGCTAGTACAAAGAAGTTACATAGTGTCACATCAGACGGCGCAGGGCTTAATCAGGAAAACAGTAGATTACAAGGTCAGCAAGCGAACCAGGCAAACTCGTTCTTAACAGATTTCGCGAAGAATCCAAATGCTTTTGGAGTGGATGGAATTGGAGAAGATAACAATGTATCTAGTTACACAGTAGATTCCGAGATCTCCCTTCTTTGCTCTGAAACGGTTGATTTAGGGGATGAAGATAATTCTAAGGAAGAAGGGAGGATTGGTTGCAACACAGAAAAGGTTGCTGTAAGTGAGTGTGCACAAACAGAGTTATCCCCTTCAGGTATTGTTGACATGTTGTGTCAAGTTGAAGGTTCTACTGTAGCTGAACAGACAAATACCAAGAAGAAAAAGAAGAAAAAAAGGAGGAATGAACACTGTGACCAAACAAGCCAAACCAAGTTTAGGATCAAGAAAAAGAAGGCTTCTTGCCAACTGGAAAACTCAGAAGAATTGTCTCCGACAATGCTTGGAGAATTTAATGACACCGAGCCCTATCTGACCAGTATTTCACCTGATGAAAAGATTAGCCCCCATCATAAAATTCAAATGAAAGGTCCATTGTACAAGTCTAGAATTGAGAAAATTGACTGGTGTGCACGGACTGCGGGTATCCAGTGTCTCACAAAATACCAAAGTTGGAAAAACAAGATTCTTGACGACTCAACAGAATTACCTTGCAAAAGGCTTAGAGAGTTGAAACAAAGCAAGAATTTCAATGATGACATGTCCCCAGACAGTTTCCCACCAAATGGAGATGACCAAGACGGTGACATTGGGGAAGACACAGCATCTGTCAGTTTGTACTCAGAATTGAGTGATCACTCATCTGATGGGGAACCTGTATATTTTCAAGGCTGTTTCTTATTGAACAATAAAATTGAAAAGGTTGAGCAAGAAGAAGCAGAAGGCGACGTCATAATAGATGTTGATTCTTCTGAAAGTCAAGTGAGAAAGAACTTTATTGTTGTCAGTGGTCTGAAGACAGGACCAATGGGACACTTCAGCTTCCATCCTGATGTCACTAAAGAGGGAACTATTGATACATCTATTCAAGCCTATGCAAATGAAATAGACATTTTCACACAATGTGCAATGATGCAAGAGGGAGAAGTTATTAAAGTTATAAGCCCAGATGACTCACATGGGTTTCACTCACTTTTTATGCAGAAATTGAATTGTGATCCAGATAGTGTTAAAGCTTCAAGAAGTGCTACAGAAAGAAAGCGTCGTCATCATATTGGTGATTTATTCAATGATTTGAAGTTAGAAGTATTCACAGACCTAGTGGATGCTGACTTGTATTTTAGTAAACAGACAATATTGAGCAAAGGAATAGGAACAATTGAAGAACTTGAGAAAGAGATAAAAGAGAAATGTTTGATGAAAGAAAAACTGATTAAAGAGAACAAAGAGTTGAAAAGGAAAAGAAATTTGCTGTTGTTTGGAGAACCTCTCGCTACCATAGATGAGGGCAAGGTTGAAGCCATTCTCAAACACTTTAATATTAAAGTTGATTACGGGAAAGACCAGGATGAAAATGAGGAGGAAAATGAAGATGCTAATTATCAAGGAGAGACACATGTTGATACATCCAGTCAGCCAATAGCTCAAGTTACTGCTGCTATAAAAGGACGTCCCAGAGCAAAGAACACTCTACTAGCTCCATGTCAGACTGTTCATGGCTCCAAACACATCACCAAAGATGATAATGCTGTTAAGGCAAACCTACATAGAAGAAGTAAACAGTTTTCTTCTGATTTCCCATCAGTGATGACTACCAAGTCAGAATCATCCCAAACACCAGAGGAGAGTCCTCTTCCTTTCATGTGTGTCCCATTTGGAAATCAGGCACAAAAGTCCAAAGATAATTCCACAGGTATTCTAAAGGCTGTCAATTCAAAAGTATCAGACAAGAAAGTTATGAAATACCCACACACTGATGCTGCAGTAGAAACTAAATTAGGTCTGATAAAAATTGCACCAAAGCCAGCAATTGTTCACTTGAATCCAATGCGGCAGCCAGTTGCATTTCAGGGCTCTCTTGCACAAGTAACACCACCTTCAAGTGATAAGATCATTTGCAATCTTTCAAGATTAAGCACCCAGCAGAACACTAGTAAGTCCTCTAACATCTGCATCATCCGCAGTGGCCATCTGATGAAGAGCATGGAAAGTAAGAATGTCATGCATATGAAAATAACAAGTGATGCTTTGAAGAAGACAGGTGACACCAGTGGAAACATTCAGAGGTCAGAAGCAACAATCAGTCAGCCAACTGCAGGCCCAGCTATAACACATGTTAACATGGTTGCAAGCTCAACACGAAATATCTCACAACTCATCCCCCAGGCGTCACACAGAAGTTTGGACAAGGCTGCCTCCACCTCATATATGACATCTGGCAGATTTCCTTCAGGAATCTTGCCTCTGTCAACTGTAACTTACCCTTCAACCACAAAAGGCAGTGCCACATTTTCAAAGTCAAACCAGACAAACCCAGATGCTGCATTAAAAGCTCTTACATCACCTAACAAGGTACAGGAAAAATCAGGAACTGGAAAAGTAGATTGCCTTGAAAACCCAGTGGAAAGCATTCTTAAAGGATTGAAAAATGTTGTGATGAAGGCCATTGGACCTACTGAAGATCCTTCTTACCCTTCAGCAGTACCCACTGGAATTCGTTCTACTTCCCCTACAGTTGCTGTCCTCCCTGGGAACCCTCTTTCCATCTCAGTTCCCTTCAGTATACTGCCGAGTACAACAGCACCATCAAGTGGATGTTTGGATAGTACAGACACTGTAATAACCACTTGCAATGTTTCAACCACAGCAGAAACCTCTGTACCAAGTTCCATCGGAATCAGTAAACAGCAAACAACTCCAACCTTAAATTTTATGTCAGGCAAGCTTTCTCTACCTTCAGCTGTACAAGTTGACAGTCAAATATATGAGCCTTTTATTGAGGCAAGTGCCTTGGTCTTGAATGAAAGAACAAGCCAATCACAGGAACCAACTTCCTGTGCTACAGTTTTAACTAAAGAAATGTTACCAAAGCAAGTAACAAGTCCAAGCTCTGTTTTCTCGTCCACTCTTCTTGGACTGTTAGAAACCAGTTCCCCAAGTGGACTCGGTGTCTGGAATAGAGCACAACATGGTTTAAGTACCATGGATGGATCAGTGCCTGCAACACTGGATTTAGCTCCTGAAAACCCTGTCAGCTTGAAAGTTGATGGAGAATCCCTCTGCTGCACTGAAAGTGTCCTAACAAGTTCACAGGAAGTCGGAGGTGATGATATGCTAAATGGTAATAACAGTAGGTTCAACTTATTCATTTGATAGATGTCACAGGTGACAAAACACTGTTTACCATGCTTATGAAAAGTGGGATCAAATTATTTCTTTCAGTGTCAATACCAATTATAGCCATATCTATATATATAGGAATTGAACCTGGGTCTCCAGATTACTGGTTATTCCTGGCTGAGCCACATTTTCACATATTCTCTTATTTCTGTTCCCAAATTAACTTTGTCTGTTTGTATTTCTCATAAATCCCTGATGAAATGCCATGAAATATGGTGAAATGTAATTAAACGGAGGCAAACCACTAAGAAGTTCACCCCACTGTTCTCATTTAGTATTTGTCTATTAATTCATGTGGTGATACTGCATCATTTGGATCCTTCTACTGGGAGCTCATTGTTTGTGTAAACCTTCATATTCTAGCCTATATCATATATATATATATATATATATATATATATTCATATATATATATGCTCAAAGGCCCTGCCTGGGATCTTATTACAGCTTATTGTTTAAGGGCCCCTCCAGGGATTTTGTTGTTTGTCAACCCTTTAATGCTCCAAAGGCCTCGATTTGGGATTTTGTTATTAACCCTGTCCAGCGTAAACGTATCTAACGTTTTTTAATTCATTTTTGTGGTGAGGCTTGGACTGTGAATCTTCATTGATCCTCCTGACGCAGTGGCATTCTTTGTTGGCTTGAGGCATTTTATAACCGTTTTTTATATATATATATATATATATATATATATATATTTATAATATAGCTACGTTCTTACGCGCGCCCTGATTGGTCAAAAACCTATGTTTTATCAGAGTATAAAACATAGAAAAAGCGTGTTTTATTGTTTTTCGCCACATTACCTTCACTCGATAATTCTCTAAGAGATGGCGAAAAACATTTTTCTTTGAAGAAATTCATGATGGAATTCTCTGCGAAGCAGCAGAAAGTTTTGAAGCTGAGAATAATAAAACAAATAAAGAAGAAGAAGCGAAAAAAGTCGCGAATTTGGTATTAATTGGCGTCGGTTTGTCGATCTGTGTGCTTTGTTGTTTCTATTCGCGGCATGTAAAATCTATATCATAAGGCGAATAAAGAAGCCGAAGCCGTGTATTACACTGTGATTAAAACACTCCAGGCATTTGAGAACACTCGAGAAATGTAGAAAACACTCGCCTGCGGCTCGTGTTTTCTACATTTCACTCGTGTTCTCAACTGCCCGTCGTGTTTTATCACAGTGTAATACACGGCTTAGGCTTCTTTATTTGTTAAATATAATAGATAGACAAATAGACAGATAGATAGAATGAAATCTAAGACCTGGAAGACGCTTATAAAGGAAAAATAACAAAAGCTAAACAATGGTATATCCATGACAATAAAATTTAAAAATTTAAAGTACAAAATGGTTTATTAGGTTTTAAAAAGTTACATCAAGGCAATGGAGGTTGCATTCCAAGGTACAAGAAAATCAGCTAATTAACGAGGGAAATAGTAATTTCAGCTGTCCAGCCTTCTTCAGATACATATTTAAAAATTCAAAACTATTTACAATGGTTGTGCATATAAAAAGGACCAGCTTTTATAAGTAGCATATGCCAAAAAGAGTTAAATTACAAACAGAATAAAACTTATGCAAGAAAAAGTGAAACAAAGTGATGTGAATTTGTTACCTTTTGAGTTGAAACATAACTTTCCCCTGACATTTAATGATAAATTCATGTGGTGGTATAGTATCCTTCGGATCCTGCTGCTGAGAGTTCATTGTTTGCATAAACACTTAGATATAAACAAGATAAGTGCTCAATACATGAAAGTAGAGCGAAGTAGATGTTGCGGGAGAAAAAAACACACAAACAAACTACACGTTCATCCCTACAAGCCTGTTTTGTGGTTGCATACTCGTCAGGGGATTAAATAAGAATTTCCTTTACCATCGCTTATATAGAATATAGTTAAATTTACATAATAATAGTAATCATTAAGTTTCAGGTATTGCATAAACAAAACCCTCTTATGCAATACCTGAAACTTAATGATTACTATTATGTAAATTTAACTATATTGTATATAAGTGATGGTAATAGACGTTCTTATTAAATCCTCTGACGAGTGGGCAACCACAAAACAGGCTTGTAGGGAGGAACGTGTAGTTTTTTTGGTGTTTTTTTCTCCCGCAACATATATATATATATATATATATATATATATATATGCCTATGTCTATATCTATATCTATTTAAATTACATATATATATATATATATCAACGCCACCCAACAGCCCCTGATGAAGGTAACTGTTGAAACTTGTTGGGTCATAGGGTTATATTCATCACATGTTTGTCTAAAACAAATGCAAACTCATTAAATACCTCTTATTAATCGAGTTTGAGGTCCGTACTGTAAAATACGGACCAAGTTTTTTCCCGTCGATTTATGGCCCAAGCGCGAAGCGCGCGGGCCATAAATCAATGGGACAAAACGAGGATCCGTATTTTACAGTACGGACCGAGAAAACGAGGTTAATAAGATATTTATTATATCTCTGGAGTCATTTTGGCGACCAAAACAAACTTTAGCGGGCCGTACAGTGAAGTACAGCCTGCTAAATTGACCAATCACAGCGCACGTACTAACTGAGAGATATAATAAAATAGGATAAATGTTTTGGAATGAATACAATGAAAGCCCATGCAAAAACAAAGTGTTTGTTGATCTCCCCTAATTGCAGGAAACTGTTTAAGTCATCGGTAATGGTAATTTATTGTCTTGCTCTATGAATAAGTGCACAAGAAAAACACCATGTCAAGCTTTTTTCACAGGAATGAGCATGCTTAAGCAGAGAATATTGGGAATGTTTTTTGTCATTTCTTGTATTTAGTGGTTATTGGTCTGCCTTAAAGAGGAGCCTAAAGTTTAGCATTTAAATAATACATGTATAGTGCTCTGTGCATCTTTGGGAAAGAGTCTGTTCTGGCCAGCCACATATCCACTAGTGAATAGCAATTAGGCATTAAATGTAAAAAAATTATGTGAAGCACTGCATAGTCTTGTCCCTGTCTCATGTTATTTTGTCTTGATAGAAAGTCAAGAGGAAAGTGAAGATGATCCAATGAAGGCACTGGATCATACATACAGCAAGAAGTTTAATATGGTCTGAGATCATGTAGCTGGGAAGCTTAATACAATACAATATCTAAATACAATAATTCCTTACATTATGAGTACACCTTCAGGCAAATAAATTATGAAAATTGGAAACTAAAAAACCTTGGCAAGGATAACTGCAGCCTAGGTCTGTAGGAATGAAAGGGTTAAAAGAATTGACCAAGAAAAATCATCAAGGATGATTGCAATTATAAAGCAGGAAGCAAAGTTTGGAAAGGTGTACTTGCTTCTTCTGAAGATAAAATGTAACCTCTCGGATAATATGAAATCAAAGGTCAAAGTTTAATAATAGTGCAACACAGTTTACTTTGCTCTATGTGTTCCATGAATCAACATTGATTTATTACCTAACCCGAATTATTTAACATTGAAGTTTGCCAGAAAAGGAACAGTTTTTAATTTGTAAAAGATCAGGCGTATCCTGAAGAAGAGGCTTCAAAAGGGTTGACCCTGTTATCTTTGTAGTAGTGATGCTAGTTACAGTGTATCAGTAGCTACAAAGCCATTGCATATTAGGAATAAGTGATGTTATTGAATGTGTGTGAAGTAAATATTTATGTTCACTATGGGTAGTAATATAGGACTTGACTCTAACAGGTTTTTATACATAACAGCTTTGTTATACCAAAATAATGACTTCTTTTTGAGGTAGAAAGTTAATTTTATGCTTGTGACTAGTTAAATTACAGGTTTGTATGTATTCATCAGACAGACCTGTGTATACAAAACTACAAATTAACCCAATCACATTTCAATGCTTGATAGCCATCAAAAGTGTGGTAATACATTCATGTCCTATATACACCAAACAATTAAAGCATTGTAATTCTTCTGCTTTTCAAGATATCACGGTAAAAAAATTCATGTAAACAAAGCATCAAGCAAGAAACAACATGTAGAAGTATCAGATTTTTTGCTGCAAACGTTTTCATGTAATTATTGATCGAAAACTCAAACAGGTCTGGAAGAATGGCTCCAAAATATACGACATGAATGTATTACCAAAAGTGTTATCAGTAACTTCAGAATAACAATTATTTTTCATTAGTAACTATAATATTCCATAAATTCTGTGATATGCTGCCCTGCTGATGAAGTAGTCTGTTCCACACATCTTGTGGTGCAGTGGTTCCCTTTGGGCACATATTGGCTATTTCTGCTATTAGAGTTGCTGAATCCTGCCAAGAAATTAACTTGTGTGAGTATGTTTTCTTCATATAATTTTCTTCAATGTGATGTCAATCAGTGTCGGAGACAATGGGCCAAATTTGCCGTGAAAGGTACTCATCCCACTGACCCACATTGCTTTATGTGTGTCAAGTAAGGTAAAACAGAAGTGTTTCAATGAACAAACATAACTGTCCAAACTGTTTCCTTCTTGAGAATAGAGTACTAAAGTGATGACATCACAAAAACTAAATTTCTAAAGTTATGGGATTTATTGAGACATTTCAAAGGAGCATGATGAAAAATGCCTACGTCTCGGTTCCAAACGTTTAGAACAGAGACAAAATTAGAAGGATTTGTATGGAATCATTGGAGCGTAAAAGTTGCAATATCTCACTCCAAAATTGAAATGAGAGGCTGATTTTTGGCCTGTAGGCATTTTTCATCATGCTGTTTGCAAACATCTTAATAAATCCCATAATTTCAAAAATTGAGATATTTGTGACGTCACACTTTAGTACTCTATAAAGCCTTTGTTGAGACTAGTGTTATCTCAATACAGCCAACCACCAGATTCAATTTATGGGATACAAGTGAATACAATTCTGCAACCAATTTGTTCAGTACTCAAACTCACCTTTTGATGATGGTGTTTTTGGAGATTTTCTAGGAACTCAGGTCTTCTTAAAATCTCTAGCTTCCTCTTAACAAATGCACTGCTTGCAATCTTGGATCTCTTGTTCCTAACAAGAATTTTCAAGAGCATAAATTGCCTACCTACAAAATATGCTTTATAAGTATATAGGTTACATGCAGTGAAAGAAGTTGCTAAATACAAGAGCTTATTACAATAAATCAAGTTCAAAGTCACCTGCATTCTTTACATTTCTTGGAGTTGTGAAATTCTCTTTCTTTTATCTAATTAGTGAATTGAAGAAAACGTTGATTTGCTTGGTAGAATTAAAAAAGCACCTGATCTATCTGTCAAACTCAATCCAAAATTTTTAATATTCATTGTTTTAAAATGGTAAGGATACATATTAGACAAACCTCTTGTATCTTTCTTATCAAGTTTTCAATCTTTAAATTCTCAATTGCTCCATTGCTTCCATTCACCAGCCTTGGGTTACTTTGACAGCATGTCTCAGTAGGAATCAATGCAGCTTTAGCTTAAAATAACATGATATCATAAGGTTGAAAAGATATATATGTCAAAATATGGCTCCAATAAGAAGTAAACATTTAACTTACACTGTATGTGTACTGCTTCTGGTTTTATGCTTCTTAAAACTTTTGTTTTTCTAAAGCAAAACCTGATTTCTTCTCTGGTATTCCCTTTACCTGTGAACAAGGATCCCCCAAAGTTAACTAGGTAACATAATGGGAATTATTGCTCGTCTTTGGTATTTTGTTCCACTGAGTACCCTATTAAATCTCCAATGCTGTCTAATTTTGCCTTAAATTTCTTACAGCCTTGTTGCCTAGGGTCAAGCTGCCCTGGAGGGGGGCGGTGGGGGGGGGGGGACTCCAGTTGGCAATGGACAGGGATGATCGTCATATCTTTTAGAGGTCAAAATCAGGGATCTGGTATCTTTTAATGTATTTTTTAAGATAATAACATATTACATAATAACAACGGCAATCTGAGCATTACAACAATGCTTTCCTAAACTTTTTAAGCCGTAAGTGTTTGAAGCTGACATCTTTGGAACTATTAAAAATGCATGAGATTTATAACTGTTCATTTTTAGCTGGTATCTTTTAGGGGTAAAAATCTTATGTTGCCATGCCCATGTTCATAAGACTCCTGTATCTTTTAGGGGTATTTTTTAATATTTCTGACAATCATACCCACCCTATGATACATGGGAATCCCCCCTGGCAAGCTGCTTGCTCTCACTCAAATAAAACCCTTACAAGTGCTTTAGAAATGTGACTTTCACTTAATCCATTTTTCTGATTCAAGAGATCATGCCATTTCTCAATTTATCTCCTCTAATCTCTTTCCACTGAGTATGCTTGAGTATCTTCACCCTAATGTATGAAACTTCAAATGAATCTGCACCATCATCTATTCTATCTTCACAATAACAGATGAAAAACACACTTGTAAAACAAGGTCTTCCATTTATGGTAACTATATCAATATCTTGAGAACAAATCAAAAACTTGGATCTTTTTCCAAAATTGGGGTTAAGGTGTGGTATAGCCTTCCTGTTGAAATATGTCAATTTCCAAAATTGGCTTTTAAAAAAATATGCCCATAACAGCCTGCTCTTGATTTTGGAAGCTGAGGATGACTACATTGATATGCCAATCATTTTAAAGTAAATAAGTAATAAAAATAAATAATTTCTTAAATCAAATTAATGATATGTGCCATTTCACTAAACAATACGCATACTTCTGCTTCATTGCCTTCTATATAAACTATTTCACCTTTTGAATCAATTTCTTTTGGCAGATTCAATGATACTTGATGAAATCTCTCCTCAATAACTATGCATTTTATTCATTAATTTGTGTTCCATTTTAATTCATTTACATATTTATTTCTTTGTTTTTTTAACAAAACTCAATTGTTTTAATTGTTCAGTCATATTAGTTTCTTCTCTACCTGCCAAGATTAGCCTTTGCTATTTGCAGGTAGAGCAGTGTTCAGAGCATTGTGAGATGCACTTGAGATAATAAAAGTATAGTAAGTTGAAATTTTTGTTGATCTCAATATTCAAAAGTACATCAATTGAAATAATAGTCATGACAATTGATTGCTACTTGTAGAAACTGCAGGTCTAAGCATACAAAAATCACTTTTTTCTTCCCTTTTTCCTTTTCCTTGTCAAAGTTGGTGAGACCAACTGTTTGTATTGCCCTATTAAACTGCACATACTTACATTTCGACATGCAGATCAGTGCAGCAACGAAACTAAAGTTACCTGTTGGTGGGTCTCTCGATTCCCTTAAATAAAGTAAATCTATCTTTTTTCTTATGAAATTTTCCAGCCCATCTTCAGAACTGTTGGTGCTGCTTCCATCCTTCATTGATCAAAGAAAAATGAACTTAGAGCTTATGCATACTTAGTAGATCTATGTGACAGACCAAAATATACTACAAAGATTAAAAGATACATTTTAGGTCAGTTTCATACCAAAAAAATTTTAACATGATTAACCTGATTGTCATACTAATATTCTACAGTTGCTTATGTATAACAATTAACCAAACCAACCATTGCTAGAAACCGAAAAACCGAAGTCTTTTTGGCACAAAAACCACAAAACCAAAAATCCCAATGCCACCCTCCTACAGCAACAGTGCTATCCATGTCTACGTACTTGCTGATTCATTTTTGCCTGTGCAGTAAACGATTCAAACTGTTCGGAGTATTCTTCGTCTCTTTCTGTATCTTCGCCACTTTCTGTAATGACCACTAAAGATCTGCTCCCCCGCAATCGTTTCTTCTGATGAGGTAGACGACTCTGTAAGGATACTTTCGTGTCTACCCCATAAAACTGGAGAATTTTCTCTTCAATCACTTAATGCAGATTCTTCTGCTGCTACAAAAGTATCTTCACTGTAAGAAAATTTACCGCTAGTCTCAGAGGAAGAAGTCATTGATCACTCACTTCAAAAAAGCCTAACGCCTGTCCACCATGTTGGTGAGAGATTTGCTCACTAGGGAGGGGAGAAGTAATTTGTAGACACATGCACAAGGCATTGAAGGATGAACATGGCAAGTCACATGTGAAGCCACAGGTAGCCCATGCTCACTGTTAACTTTGGCCTTTCTTTAATTTTGATTAAGTCCTTGAATGGGGACTTTTCCTCTTGCTTACAACAATTAAAAAAAAATTATGAGAATCTTCCAAAAGTACTCTCAGAATGACAATCACAGATATCATTGTCAATTCACTTGAATCAGGTGATGGGCTCCTGCTTGAATTGAAAATAATAAATAGAGGGAACTATGCCGTGCTAAAAATATGATTATGCCTTGTGTATTTTGTGTTCTCTGTTTATGGTTCAAGTGATTGGCTGGCGATTGTTAAGTACAACCGGGTCACCTAGTGCGATCGGTCCTTCGTTCTTTGAAGGAGTGGTAGAGGGAGTGATCGTGCAACGGACAATAGACGGTTTACGGTCGTTTCGCTACAGTCATTTCTCCACAAGTCGTTTCGCTGCATATCGAAGTCGTTTCGCTGCGAAGGAAGCGTCGTTTCGCTGCACATAAAACAGTTTCGCTTTGTAAAAAAAAAGTTGAGACATTACTCATAAATTTTTTTTTTTTTGCCAATGAAATCACCACCCTGAAACAGCAATAATAAACCCCTATTTTAGTATAATCTTTCTCGCCAGCCAGAGTATGTATTTCGCTACGCATTAGTCGATAGGTTTACGTTGAATATAGT
The DNA here is from genome assembly GCA_949710005.1 of Ricordea florida. Lineage (NCBI taxonomy): Eukaryota > Metazoa > Cnidaria > Anthozoa > Corallimorpharia > Ricordeidae > Ricordea > Ricordea florida. The sequence continues at coordinate 232,308 of OX453278.1, forward strand.
TCTAATAGTGTTAATTGTAAAAATTGTTGCTCAAGTTTAAAAATAATATTGAATTAGGCAAGGTCTCGTTCTCGTCATTCACAGTGGGACTCCCGATCCCGAGGACGTGCAACATAACTCGAGAATTCGGGTAGAATCATGTTATATGAAGAGTTCGATCAAAACACGAAGTTTCCGCCGGAAGCTTATATTTCCATATAACAACGAATATTTACAAGAATTAACTTGCAGCGAATCGACTTTTATATGCAGCGAAACGACTTCGATATGCAGCGAAACAACTTGAGCCGCTTATAATTAAAAGAAAAGAAAGACTATGACCAACAAATCAGAAATGGGTACTTCTATAATTACCAGGCCAGCCAAAGGCCAGAACCGGTCATAAATGCTGTCTATTCCTTCCTTTTTTTCAACGTCTCGTTTATGAAAGGATAGTAATGGAGAATGGCTGCTTTTTTCTTAAGACATTCATTGTTTGCTTGAACTCGAATTGCGGGACACAAGGCCAGGCCCTAGTCAGAAGAGTATCTTATAAATTGCATCCAATCTCCGGATTTAACTGTTGCTCTTATTTATATCATGTTTGTAAATAGATGCTCTTGAACCAGCGTGCACGTGAGGTCCGTACTGGACAAGCATGAGCCATGTATGGGACGAACAGGTTGTTTCCGTAAAATACGAAAATTAGCAACTGGTGACCGCTTAGGCGACCAACCACATATTTTATGCGTAAAAACACTCAAGCTATTCCCAAAGTTGACATTTACGACTACTAATGTATTGTAAGCAGATGTAGGTACTGGGTTGAAAATAAAGAAGTTTTTGGCATAAACCATCGGATCAAAAACTCGTGCAGGAGCCTCTTGCCCGCACGTGTTTTTGCACGAGAGGTGTAAAAGTTGTACGAGAAAAGTTTTGTGTTGATACTCTGTCTAAGACTAGTTTGACGGTCTTTTAGTCTCCTGCTCGATCAGTATAAAATAGTTTCTTTCTTGATCATATGTATATCCCTATATCTCGGAAGCGCAAAGGTTTTCATTTTACTGAGGTATGTGGGTCGTGTGATAAACAAGCATCACCGTGAAGTTTCACGAGTGGATGACCAAAAAACGTGAGTGTGTCACCGTTCAGGGGTAGTCACAGGTGACAAATAACGTGCGCCTGAAGCCCGCACGTGAGGTTTTATACGTTTACATGCTCGTAGACAAGCCCCGTCCAATGAGATGCGACCCTCCGATTACATCGGGGTCCGCTGGAGATGAGGCCTTGATACCTGATATTTACTTGGCACGTGAAAATGACTTGCTTTCGAGTTACCGGGGAATAACATTTTGGATGGTCTTTGATATTTGGAGGGATGTTTACATGCAGTAAGGAAATTAAACGCGTTGTAGTCATTCCATTTGCTTCCTGCACCGAGGTAAGGCAAAAATTTTATTTGTTTGCGAGCTGACAGGTCCTTTTCGTGCACCAAACAGAATTTCCGAATGCATCTCTCCGGCTAACAAGCTGTTTTCAATGTTCAATCCTAGAGATTTGTCAGCTGCAGCTATGAATCCGAATATACTGAAAGATTTTATGGATTTGGACGAGTTCCTGGCTGTGAAGGCGATTTGCAATGGTTTGTCGCGGACTGAAAGTGACTATTCGGAGGATGAAATTGACGAAGATTTCGTTGATTTTCAAGAATACGATGATAACCTTCTATCTCCCTTCACCTGCGCATTACCTACTCCGCAGACATCGACTCGACCTGCTTCTCCTCGTCCTAGTTTGTCCAATAGCTGTACTAGCGACGAAGGTAGAGGAGAAAGCATAGCATCGGAAAATATTTCGTCGCTGAGCTCAAGCGAGTCCCTAAGTTCAAGCGAATCAGACAAAGTATCCCGAAAAAGAAAACGAAAAACCATCAACGATAAAAAGCAGACAGAACCGAAGAAGAAAAGAAAGAATTCAGCCAAGAAGTCGAGCGAGTCGGAGAGGAGCAAGGATAACGCACATCCTGAAACTGTTGTAGAAGTGGACGGGGTTGCGTATACTTACAGACCGGGTGCTGTTACCTCACGAAGTAACCGACGATCAGTGGACAGTGAGGAAAAGGACGACAAATACTGGGAGAGGCGACGGAAAAACAATCAAGCAGCCAAGCGATCTCGAGACCTAAGGAGACAGAAAGAAATGTGTGTTGCAGAGAGGGCAGCTTTTCTCGAAGATGAAAACAAAAAATTGCGTGAGGAAGTTCAGGAGTTAAGGGATTATCTAACGACTTTAAAGGAAAAAGTGGACCAGCAGTCTTGACTGTTAACAGAATTCCCGTTATTTTGTTTCATTATTGACTTTTACAAAACAATTTCTTACCAATCTGCAAATTTGTCGTCAGAATGATTTCTGTAGGTCGATGCATATGTCCCAGCCTGCATAGAAAAACAGGTGCTTTGTATGGGGAAGGGGTAGTGAGGAAGGAGACTATTCCCCCACCTCCTCCTGCTGAAAGTTTTCACTCCTTCAACCCAAAGGAGGGAGGGGACATGCACACGTGCATGTACTTTGAGGATTTGCTTTCCTAAGTCAGTCCTAATTGTGTTATTTTTGATGCAGTCTCAGCTTGTTTTGTAGTCTGAGAGAACTTGTACAGATACCATGATTTTGAATGTTACCATCCTTTAGGATGGAGAGGGAATGTTATCAACACA
>OX453278.1:240000-245000 GCA_949710005.1 Ricordea florida
GCGTTTAAGAGTAAGTTTATACGACAGCTTGAATTTTCGGAAGAGCAACATTTTTCATACAAATCCTCTAAATTTTCCGAAAATTCAAGCTGTCGTATAAACTTACTCTTAAATGCCAGGGGCCTCAAACTTGGCCATTTTGGTATTTTTGATGTGCTCTTTCCATTTCTGGCATTCTTTAAGTTATAGCCCATAATATGGAAATTTTCTCGGAAAAATTTGGTCACGTGACCCCAGCTGCAAAGGGCCTATTAAGCCATAAAATCAAAAGTTAGTAAGAGGGAGTTTAACTTTTGGAGGAAAAACAGAAAAATAAAGAGACACCAAGCCATGGGTTATTCATTCTCCGAAACAGAGTGACATCATCTTCACACACCCTGAAGTATGCTTGACATATTAGTCAGGAAAATGAAAAGGACCGCTGTTAGATAAAACACTTACAGTAGTATGTAACAGGATCACCACTTACCACCAACCACATAAAGCTTTCCCACGGTGGATTTCCTAGGGGAAGTGCGTGAGTTTTGAAGCTGAAAACGCCTCTTTGGTAAAAGCTGATATTTCATAGCTTCCATGATTAGTTCCCGGCAAGGGACGACATCACGAAATAATGGTGACATCTCAACTTTATCCACAAGAAAATCCGGCGACAGCAGAGGCAGGCGTACAAGTCCTAGTAATCTTGGCAAAAATTTTTTTCTTTCCGTGTCATGTTCTACCCAGGTTGTCAAAGCATTAAAAATTTGCGATTCGGAAGACACATTTAAATCGTCACTAGACAAAAGCTGTGCAACACAATCAGCATTTAACAGTACAAACTCCTGGTTCTTCACAACTTCAACAAACCGCTCCTTGGTAAAAGCATCAGCAATCTTGAACAGGTTGGAGCAACCATGTCCGTCAGCAAATGCGCGAATTCCTAAACAGTTTGAGGGATGAAGTTGATGTTTCATAAATTCTGAACAGGCTTGTTTAACTTCATCAATCTGTAAAATGCAAGCCACCGAAAGAAGATTTTCCACGTTATCAACCCGAATTTCAATGTGAGAAGTATAAGCATACTGAATTAACGCCTCAACTGCTGTAGGATCCATGTCAGTGAGATAAACTACTCCCTGGTTGTTCTCAGAAAGATCACTCGTAAACATGGCACTGAAATAATCACTAAAAGCAGCGAGCACAAGTCGATGGGCAGTGATTCTCTTTGTTCCCGTAACTAAAACGATGTCACACAGTTTTGAATTTTTTCGAAAGCTTTCCATTTTCTTGAAAGTTTTAATCAGATGATCATTGCATGTGAAAACAATCGCGTCTCCTTCCTCTTCCATTCTGGCATTGGTTTTCGTTAGCTTAACCTTCTTCAGCCTGTTAAGGAAGCAACCACATACTCTCTTCGCTGTTTGCGAAATACCATAGATTAATAAAACAACATTCCGGACGCCTCAACAAAGACAACATGTCGGACAACGTCACACAGAAGCTAGAGCCCAGGGATTCTCAGTGCTTAAGAACAGCAGTTCTCAAGTACAGCGGATGCAAAACGTGCGTTGTATCACGAGACAAATCGACAGACAAATCCAAGAGGATGAATGCGAGGCGACAATAATGTTTATGTGCACTTGGGTACCGCGTATTTTAGTTCGTTTCTCGGTGAAATGTGGCCACTCACGCATACCGTTGACAACAAGAAACTTTGCTGCTATTTCAAAAACAAAATCAAACGATGAGGAAGACCCCAGGCTACAGCACTTGTTTGAGGGAATACTTAGGAAGGAAAGGGGATCGTTAGCTCAAGCCATAACTTTGGTGGAAACTCTACACCCTAAAAAGTATAATCAAGCTCAGAATCTACTGTCAAAAATAGTGAAACAGTCAAAACTTTCTTCGTTTTCAAACGGTCAAGACAGCTCTTTTAGGATTGGTCTGTCAGGGCCACCTGGAGGAGGAAAGTCAACATTTATAGAAACATTTGGTAATTTCTTGACCAAACAGGGTCACCGTGTAGCAGTTTTAGCTGTGGATCCTTCATCTTCAACCACTGGAGGCTCTTTACTTGGTGACAAGACGCGTATGACTGAGCTGTCACGCAATGATAATGCATACATTAGACCCTCTCCTTCCTCTGGAACTCTGGGTAAGTGACTGTCCTCTGTCTACTGGGGAATGATCGCTCAAAGAAAGGCTTAAATAATTATATCCTTTCTTTATTGTTGTTTTGTTATGCAGTAGATCTAAAACTCTATCCTGCTTTGTTTCAGGTGGAGTAAATCGGAGTACCAATGAAGCCATCCTTCTTTGTGAGGCCGCAGGTTACAATATCCTTCTAGTGGAGACTGTTGGTGTTGGACAATCAGAAATAGCAGTTGCTGATATGGTTGACATGTTTGTGCTGCTTATTCCACCTGCTGGTGGCGATGAACTGCAAGGAATCAAGAAAGGGATTGTAGAAATGGCTGATCTTGTGTTGGTTAATAAAGCTGATGGTGAATTGATGATTCCAGCACAGAGAATGCAAACTGAATACATTAGTGCACTAAAGCTCTTGAGGAAGAAATCATCTCACTGGAACCCAACTGTATGGTTATGATGGACAGTTATTTAATCTTTTTGTATGGATGGTTATTCTATATTCTCTGCCTGGAAGGGGCACAGATGGAGAAATGTATTGCAGAGTAAACTGCTAATGGAGGCCTTCAGATTTCAGATCTTTTAAGCTCTCACATAGGAGAAAATTTTTATTATTGCTTTAATTTCATTTTTTTACTTGGGAGATGCAAATTTTCAAAAAAAGTAATTAGATTTCTTATTTATCAATAATATTATGATATATTAAATATTCTTATTTTATAAGGTTATTTGCAATTTTACATTTGCAGGTTCTTCGAGTGTCCTCCCAAACCCGAGTTGGTATTGAGAAAGCATGGGGGAAGATGCAATTATTTTACAAAATCATGCTAGAAAATGGAGAGCTTGAACAGAGACGTTGCAAACAGCATGTTATCTGGATGTGGAATCATATTAAAGAACAAATAATGGGAAGATTCAAGTCAAATCCTAATGTACAAAAAGAGATCAAGAACTATGAAAGGCTTGTAGCTGATGGACTTATTACACCTGGGCAGGCAGCTGATATTCTGCTTAAAATATTTACCAACACTTAAAATTCTTGCTGTTAAAATAAAAAAACACCCTTAATGTAGTTTTTGCATAGAAAATATGTTTTAAGACTTAGAAGTCTTCATGGCATCATCATTTCAGTGTGGATGTATAAAATTAAATGAGAAAGTCTTGCAGGGTCCATTTGTTTCACAGTTTGTTTGAACATAGCCTCCAGCGTGTTATTTTTCTAGTATGAAATTATTAAAGGCATTTCTGAGAATCCCTAGAAAATAGCAAACATGTCAGTTCCAGTGAAATAGCAGTGGTTTGATTAGTTAATGTATCCATATCCTAGACAGGCAAAATGCCAATTTTCCAGCTGTCATTCTTTTAAACATGTGCAAGAGGAGAAATAAGACTAATAATATGTTATTTTAAGTCTATGTTCATCTGTGATTTCACTGACATATTTTGCTATTTTGATATTATTACCCTTAAACCATGGCAGTTACCCAAATAGCTCATATACGGCAGTGCGACACGTTACTGTATACATCTGTTGACAAAAACAAATAGTTATTTGTGATTTGCACTTTCTTCCTCACACGATATGATGGAGCACGGACCTACTCACAGTGACTTACAGTATCCTTACAGTACCTGCTTTAAATATAGGTCAGCGGCTTTAGGGAAGAATCAAAAATACTTTTCATACCTTGTGGGTGATTTACACTTCACCGCCCTAGAGATCTGTTCCGTGGATTGTTGTTACGTTTGCCAGTCATGCGAATTGCTGACTGCTTCCGCAGTGGTAGTTAATTACGTGTTTGTATTTGCTCAGATTGGATGATTTACATGCTTTTCTTGACAAATGGAGGATATTTTTTCTGCTTCACGCGATGGTAATCTTCGGTATGTTAAAACATGGCTTGAAAATACGACGAACGACTTGAACCAGGGGTAAGGTCGTGTTAATCAGTTCTGCAATAAGAACCTTAAGTTAGAAAGGTATTTTTCAAGTAAAAGGACTTTTTGGCTGTCACAGATGAATAGCGTCTTTGTGTAACAACAAGCCGCGTAATTAACAGCGCTTCTGTAACGCTCTGTTCGGCTGTTCTTTGCTGGACACGTTTATGTTTTACTGGGAGTTTATGGCGCATAACAGCTATTTATTTTCAGTGTTCAATAACTCAGCGTGTAGGTGTCACACGCTCAGTAATTTTAGATTTTTGCTATTTATGTTCCATATTATTGCAGGGATGATCATGGCTTTACTCCGCTTCTGTGGTCTTCTAGAGAGGGACAAACAGCTGTGTTTGATCTCCTACTTTCAAGGGGAGCCAGGGTGACCGCTTTAAATGATGGCGGCGATAGTGCTCTTCATTTAGCCTCAAGCAAGTCAAATAGGGAGATAATTCAAAGGGTAAGAGAAGTGCAGTTTTGAGCATACGAACCCAGCAACCGTGCCCCTGTTAATAATGACTGTTGCTTAGATCAGTTATTATCCCAGGCTGTGATGAGATGGAATTTTGTATAATGTAAGCAACAGTTAAAGCTAATCGACTTTAACTAATCGACATTTGATTATTAAAATGGGGTTGACTTTTCTGACAGAGCTGGACTCAGTGAAGTTGTTTTCGAAATAGAGTCAACCATACGGTGGCTTGAGTTGTGTTTTACACCGGAACTCACACTCATTCAAATAAACGGAGTCTTATAGCGACTTTTGTCTGGAAGTTTTTTTTAGCTCGATCGCTATCGCTGTTAAAATGCATACTATGTTGAAAGTTGTATGCGTTCCTTTAGTGTGGAATTTATCAACATGCTGTTTCATGGGAGTGCCCAGCCCTTCTTTCAGACCATGCTTCTTACTTCCGGTCATAACATTTTGGTATCATTTT
>OX453278.1:250000-487500 GCA_949710005.1 Ricordea florida
GCAGTAGTCTTTTTTGTGCATTATTGATAACTATAGGCCACACCGCAAACTTTCAATTGATTTTCATGGAAAAGAAATAGCGAGGTTGAGGAACCGGATAAGCAAAGCAAAGTTTGAAATTGGCAGCAGCTGATGTGACAGTATCAAGTTTATTTTAAACCATATGTACAAACATGAAACTTTTTTGGTGACATTCTATATACAGAGTAATCAGAGGTAAGCTTTTTTGTGCCAAATGTAAAAACATGAGTGAAATGATCTTATTTATATTAATAACAGAAGAATGTGAAGATGTTTATACTTGCTTATAAGCTGCAACCCTGGTTTTGATCCCATTTTTCCATTAAAAAAGTGCAGCACCAGTTTCTTTAGAAACTATCCCCTCCATAATAAGTATTTTTGGGTCAAATTGGACATCTTGGTAGGTATTATAGTGGACCATGCACAAGGGATGAAGTTTGCTCTTGATGTGGCACGTGGAATGGAATACCTTCATTCTCTTGAACAGCTGATCCCTAGACTTTATCTCAAAAGCACTCACATCATGGTATGTATAGCTCTCAGTTTTAATCCTCTCTTTTTTCTATTATTGGTAGAATTCTGTGAGTAGCCCAGTACCTAATACCAGTAAATTCTAGACTGTAATTTTATGTTTGTAATTTCATGGATTATCTTGTGCATTTTTTGGTTTGGAATTGTTTTGGTAATTTTTACCTCATGGTATGTATATCATACCATGAGGTATAGTAATGGTTGGATTTGTCACTCCATTCCCGTTAGACATTAATTTATGCATTAAATCCGCATTAAATGTAAATTAAACAGGTTTCCCCCTATCTCCCCTACTAGGTTTGGTTTCGTCCACAAAGTCGTGCAATTGTTTTATGTTCACATATGTGGGGGGAGGGGGTGAGACAAAGCGGCAGCACATGTTTACAAAATGGCGTCTGTTGTGTTGTGGCCGACGCAAAGATTGTCAAGGCGGGTTTTCGTTCCTTTCGCTCCATCTTTGATCAAAATACACTGTTGAAGATCTCGCGAACGAACAGGAAATGTGTTCAAGAATGCTCGAGGGCAAAGAAATGGGTTTTAAAGTCTTAAGAGTGACGATGTCTCCAAGTTGGACGACGAGTAATCGATCAGTCGTAGCAAGAGTGCACAAAACGAACTATTCGGAATGAACACTTCATGGTCTGGGGAAAGGACAGCACTTCATGGAATAATTACCACATACCATGAGGTAGCTCGAAGGAGCCTTTGATTTCTTATAGGATTCTCATCTCCTGTGTATAACTTCAACATTGTTCTGCCATAAATAATAATTATTTTTGTTGTAATAAATTCATGAGTAATATTTGTTTCATTGGGCAGTCAGTATCATACAATAGAACTGAGTTTGGGGTGACCACAAGGAAAAGAATCATTTATTTATGAGAGGGCTTGTTCTATATATATATATATATATATAGATAGATAGATAGATAGATAGATAGATAGATAGATAGATAGATAGATATACATGATAACGAAGTTAGCAAACACCCTAGTACCCAGGCTAACCAACCTAGCCTACCATACATAACAATATTAAAGCATATTTTGTTGATACAGATTGATGATGATCTTACAGCACGCATCAGCATGGCTGACTACAGGTTTTCTTTCATGAACCTTAGCAAAATAGAAAGTCCAAACTGGATGGCCCCAGAAGGTAATACTTTAAAATTGATCTGTTGTATCCAAAAACTCTAAACACAGCTGTAAATCTCAGAGTTCTTGCATTGAAAACTGTTCCCAAGTAAATTTCTGTGTAATCATATGGATGCCCAAGCACTAAAAATGGTAGTGGTCTACTGTAAGGTGCCATCCTCTTGCCTATATTGGCTTAGTCTGCCCATGGTCGCTGCTGTGATTTCTTTTGTTTTAGTTTTACAGAAAAGCCCAGAGGAAGTTGACCAACGTTCAGCAGACATGTGGAGTTATGCTATGATTCTGTGGGAACTCGTCACAAGGGAAGTTCCATTTGGAGATCTCTCACCCATGGAAGTTGGCATGAAGGTAAAGCTATTTCTTCTTACCTTGTTTTCTAACCAATTTACATTAAACTGATCATGGCTGCATCTCTTTCCAAAGCTTGTATAGTTCACACTGTTCCAGAATATGGACCTTGGTCATCACAGGAATGCATCACTTACCTCTGTCTCATTTTCAGGTTGCTTTAGAAGGGTTGAGGCCATCTGTGCCACCAGGTGTATCAACTCAGATGACAAAGCTTGTGACAATCTGTTGGAATAATGACCCAACCAAGAGACCAAGATTTGATCAGATCATTCCAATTCTTGGCAAAATGGCCATGTAGTTTTGTTTTCTTTTTTAACTCTAAGTCAGGGAAGGAGAATGGGGCTCAAAAGGGACCCAGACCTTAAAACAACTGTTCAGGAACACTTACGTATAAAACTAATAAACAGGCAAACCCTGTCAATCTTTTTGAGGAAGCCACTGCCATCCTTGTAAATGGCCTTCATTTACTATTTCTTTTGACTTGTGTCTTTGATAGAATTCCCAGGAGAAATCACTAATTTAGGAATAATTTCATTAGCCTGAGCTAGAAGAATCTTCCTTCCCTTTTTTACATAACCAGCTAGGCTGATGGGACTCATCACTTTTATCTCCTATTTTTTTTGGAAGTTTTTTTGTTTAAAACATGTACAGCTAGCCAATGGAAGAAATAATATCACTGCCCATAAACTAGAAACAACCTAGATATTCTATCTGGTGTACATGTTACATGTACCACTCATTTGATGAGTGGAAGAAATTAATAACCTTTAAAATATTGTAAATGATCAAAAAAATTTTCAATACAAACTTTTGTATATTATTGTACTTGATTTTGGGTTAAATGTCATAATGACCTTTCTTTATGCCAGCCAGTAATCCATCCATAAAGGAAGAACATAATGAATACTCAGATGTGTAATATTTGCTTATCTATTCTCTGTCTGAGTCTCAGTTATTTTTTATTTTATTTTTTTTCCATTCAAAATTAGTGATGCATCTTCTCAACTTTGCTATATGAAATGATTTAGATGACAGACAAACAATTCAAGAAAAATGCTTCATTTGTATCATGGTATGCTGTATATTTTAAAGTAAAAGGACACATGAGGCCCATGCATATTTGCATTGAAACTCAATTTTTTTCCACTTTTGACAATAAGTGTTTGTTCTTCTGAATATGCCATTTTATGTTGCACCTGCACCCAGCAAATACCTCCTCTGCCCCTTGAAAAACTATCATTACCACATTCCAGCAGTCAAAAAAGGTTAAGTTCAATTAATAAAACAACAGAGTTTATGTTGTTAAGGAATGGGTTGTTGTTTATGTTCGTGGCATAGATTTGATTTTGTCCCAACTCAGATTCAATTTAGCATGAGGTGCTAGAAAAGGGTTAAAATGGGCTCTGAGAAGGGCCCAAAACATAATTATGCCCAAGAACAAGCTGTATTATCATTTTTATCAATTTGAAGGACATCTTCTTCTTACAGTAAACCTCGTTTGGGAGAGTAAAGCAACTCCGAGAGTCAAATCTGCTGCAAGGTGACATCGGCACAACCTCTTGTCAGGGCTGTCAACCCCCCAGGTCTTCAAATATTGATAAGTGTTAGGGAAGGGAGACATCAGAAGGCAGAGATCTCATGTATATATCCACCACGAGTTCCATTGTATGTAATTGAATGGTACATTGGGGAATCATGGTGGGTATATACATGAGATCTTTCCCCATCAGAACGACACGTCGTCATCATTAGCATTGTAACATTTGATCTGATTGATTTATTTCCGACCAATTGCATTATTGCTTATATTAAAGTAGCAACGCTTGCAAGAACGACAGTTTGCGAGGACAGGTTTTAATTTTGTTATCCATGCCAACAGTAAAACAGTCAAACAACTCAAGTATTTAATATTTTATTGTTGTTGAAAATTGGGTACCACAAGAAACCGCAAACTTCAGTGACCATCCAAGGGATGTGAGACTCTGATCTGGAGACCGGGAGATACGGTCCAAAATTTGGAGTCTCCAGTATCCGGAAGGGTTGGCAGCCATGTATTGTGTAGAGGGGAAGTTTCTAAAGAAACTGGTGCTGCGTCTGTTGGGAATTGAAACACAAGAATTTGACGAAGGTCTAACGCTCGAAACGTCACCACCCCCACGGCTCCCAATCCCCCCTTTTACCATACGGTGTTATAAGACGTATAAGTTACTTTATCAACTTGTTTCACTATCCCAATTTCCTGTCTTGGGTAGCTGTTCGAAATGGCCGAGAGGCCGGAAAAAATCTTGTTGAACCGCTTAAAAAAAGACCTCAATTGCAAATATCCTGTAAACTTGAGCCCCTCCAAGGAGTTTTGGGAAACAGCAGCATTTACTTTCAGGGAACGTAAGGTACTTTTGAAGTATTTTCAGGGAACTAGGGAAACTCTGATTATGTCGATGATCATCAAATTGCTGGGGAGAAAGGGAGAAAATACAAAACTACTAAGGGAACAAGTAACCCCCGACCCCATCCTGGGAGGGGCTCGGACTTTGGAGTTAGTTACCTATGGTTTTCCCGCGACTTTGGTTTAGCACTAGGCTTTTGTACAAAAAGGCTTTTGTTTCTCCACTAAAATGCTCCACCTTAATGCTCCATTTTTCCCTCTAAAATGCTCGTTCTCCTCCAAAAAAGGTACTAAAATGCCCGGATAATGCTCATAATACAAACGGTTTTTTTAATTAATTTCAAAGTTTACACTTACAAAAATATGCAACAATAAAGAACACAATCCTCCAAATCATCTATGAGGCTAAGTACAGAAAGTACTCGACTCTTGAGTCCTGCAAGGTAAAACCGCTCACTTGTCCTCAGTTTCCACTCAGCTGTATTAGGTTTCTTCGTGAATTTTGAGTTTCAGACTTCATTTTCATTAAAAATGCAGGCACCCATGGCCACGGGCTCCTGCAAAAAAATAACATCCATTTTATTTTCTCGCAAAAAAAAGTGACTAAAATGCTAGCAAAATATACAAAAGCCTATTTAGCACCATTCAATCCGGTATGATCCACAAAGCACTGCGTTCCCTGTGAAGGTCATTTATCCCAGTTGCATAAAATGGCGTCCGGTATGGAGAAGAAAAAGGAAGATTCATCATCAAACAAAACCACAACACAACAAGGTTCACCAGCTTCTGTTGGACTAAATACTTTTGCTAATGATGGTAGCTTCTTAGAACTCTTCAAAAAGAAAATGGAAGAGGAATCTAAAAAACTGCAGAGGATTTCTGAAAATACGAGGCCCGGGGACGGTGAGAAGGAGGACCGTGAGGGAAGTTGGGTGGAAAAAACCGAAGGAAAAGTTCCTGCAACAGCGAATTTAATACAGCAGGTCTGGTTTAGTTCAACAAGCGAGTCTTACGACTTCTCCTCGTCCATTTTTTTGGGGAAAATCTTGTTCACGTTTCGTTTTCTCGATCATGCTATCCATGGTGTATATGTATATATAAATTTGTCGGTTTTGAAACCTTTCTATTTTCCCTTAGACGCTGTGATAACAAGCTTATTATAAGAAAAAAGTTTTCCACTGTTTGTTTACATACGCAAAAAGATTTCATCGGAAGTATTTTTTGCTTGAAATATAGAACTCCATTTCAGTCCTTTGCATTTTAACAAAACAGGTTTAGTTTTAATTAAATGGAGCGAAGTCCGGTCCGGTGTCATATATCAAGTGAATCCACTAGGCATTAACTGAAGTTACTGGTACCTAGACCAAACAAATTATATAAACACAAAGCAATATATGGGTTCTGTTTCTTGAGAGAAAAAGCAACATGGTTTCTTGAAAGTTTTTAAGTGGGTTAAAAGAAGATGACGGACAGTATGAGCTCGATGTTATCTTATGGTAGTAGTATCAATCTAACTAATCTAGGGAAAGAGAAAATTGGTCACTGGAAAGATGGGTGGTGCCTCCAGACAGCTGTATGCAAAGAAAAAGAAAGAAGAAAAGGAGGCAGCAGAAGCTGCAAAGAAGGCCGAGGATGAGGTACTGTAGAAAAATCAATTAACATTCATTTATTCATATTACTGGTAATAAGTTGAGGTTCATATTGAGAACTCATTCCTGCTTACCCACCTGATGTGAGTGATGCTATGCTGTAGTAACAATTAGTACTGCTGTGCAACACAATCCAAGATCAATGGAGTTATCATTTAACTCAGCATGTGAAGATAGCAACATAATTTTACCAAGGCACATGGAATAAAACTTGGGTTTCAACAGACCCTAGAGTCTGTTGTTTGTCTTCTGTTTAGTATCCTTTGGTTCGAAAACCCAACGCAACATATACATCAATGTTTTTTATCCCACTGCATTGCCCTGTACAAGACTCATTTATGTTTTGCTTTTTATGGTTTTCTTGATGGTGTTGCTTACATGTAACGTTCTGGGACATTCATGATAAGGGTTTTAGTGCTTAATTCCCTGGGCAATATTTAAACAAAAATGTCACCTTTATCATATAGCAAGCAAATAAAAAAAGTTTATAATATGATCAACATCATGTAATCAGGATTTATCATATGACCCATCTGGCCCTGCTCATGCAATCCCATAGAAAACTATAGTAAATGCTGGACGGGTGAGCCAATGTGAGCCCACTTGAGCCGGTCTGGAAAAAGCCATCCGGCCCTATTGCGCTTGTTTGGCTTTGTTGTGTTGCAAAAAAAATTAAAAGAAGACAGAAATAAGAATTTTCAGAACTTAGTCAGTGGTCATGCCATAAAATGCTTATTGACTCGGGTCGGCCAGGACAGGAAAATATTTGGCTCTCATTTGTGACACATGGACTGTGCTGTGCTTGGTCCGTACAGTATGACCTTGAACCAAATATTTTCCCATCTAGCCCTCCCACGTAGTTAATAAGCTCATGTTGTTTGTTTTCAGGCCGAGGGAAAGTCATCTGCATGGAAGGCATACATGGAGGAAGTCAAAAAGTACAGAGAGATGACTTGTTCAGATGATGTGGACAGAGTGCGACCTCTTGTCAAATGACACCCTGCTAGCTGTCATAAGCAAATTTACTATTCTTTGTTTATTTGTTTTTGTTCCTTTTTTGCACCATGTTGTTTGATAGCAAGTAAGCTCTTTTGCCTCCCAATTTCTTTTTTCATAACAAATCCAAAAGAACTAATTATGTAGAGTCAGTGATCACTGTTCTCAGTATAGTTTGAAACTACAATATTTAGTGGTAAGTCATTATATTTTATTTTGGTAGGTCTTTCCCTGTGGGTGTGGGGAGGACTGTGTGCCTTGGTAACAAACATAGCTTGAATCCCACGGCTAGCTATTCATGCTGTTTATGCTATCAAAAACATGGTGCAAACTTAATCTCCACAATTTGTAAATAAACACTGCAACTTTCTTTTCCAATAATGAAAATAAATATTTGCTGATTTATTTTGCCAAACAGATGGATTTAGAAAAGTCTTCAGGTAGAGGAAGCCTCAGAACAATTTTCTTTGAGGAATCCTTGTTCCCATCTGGATAATTTCTATTTCCCTGTCCCTTGGTAGATTCTATGACACAACCAATAGCCAAGGCATGACTTCGTAACCTAGAAGACCATAAAAAAACACACTTGTAATCTAGAAATCTCATAGGATACTCATTAACATTTAACTGTAACATGTTACTAATAAAAAGTTACATGGACTGGCCTAAGTTGTTATATACAAGCAGTGTTATAAAATGCTACCTTGTGGCATAACCATGGCATATTCCACATATGATGTTTTCATGTGAAAACAAGTAATTTTATTTTCAATGTATATCACAAGTAGCATTGTATGTATTACTCTTTTGTACCATACTATGAAAACCGGTTACGATGCATGATGAGAGTTGCAATTGGCATACCATTACACAAAATATTATTGGTTGTTTCCCCTATGTTATGCATTGTTTTAAATACTTTAGTTACAGGAAAAGTGAACCTCGTTCTTCTTGTTGCAGAAGGTGTTAAGTCCAGAAGACTCAATGGCACCCAGTTTCTGACAAAAACTGTTTACCTCAAATTTTATCATGACTAAGTATCCATCTAATGTCCAACAACAAAGTTCTAACACTGTACCTTGTATAAGACATTTTGAGCTCGTTCATCATTGATGTAAAATCCAATGAGAATTCATCTATCATGAGTGCTAGCACAAGTATGTAAGAAACAAGTTTGTCCTTTAGCCTCTTGGGAACTGCCCTGTGGAACACACACACAGCCTTTAACTTGGGGTGATAAGCAGGTACTTGATGAGGAAAGGGTAAAAACCTAGCTGACTTGTGATTTAATTTGTCCTTGCCTTGCAACTTATACATTTTACTATGCTTTACAATGAACATGATGGCAAAGCTTACAGTTGGGTAACCAAACATTTTTTGTTATAATATCTGCAAAGCCATAATTGTATCTGATTCTGCTGTGCAGGATCCTGACTGAAAGGTTGGTAAAGAGCAGCTGCCCTGATAACTAACTGCGTGCTTTTCCTCCCACGGATGTTGATGTACAGTTCTATTGAACTATTCATAACATATAGTCAGGCATAATTCTTTTGTTTAATAAGTAGACATCAATGAACAGAGGGGCTACACCTGTACCAATTACTGCAAAATCACTGAAACTACTGTTTGGAGGGAATAAGTTTGACTCCAAGTTAGCAATAATTATTTTTTACATCTATTGAGGAAATTCCACAAATTATTTATGCAAGGACTTAACGCAGTGTTAATGTTCCCCTAGCTCGGCCGATACTCCTTGGCTTTAATAGGGTGGTATAACCTCGACTTGTCAATTCTCTTAAGTTTATTATTGGTAAAAATGGAAAGGACTACAAAGGCTGTACACTCTGGGAAAACTGAAAAGCTAATCCTCTCTGTACCCCAAGAAAAGTTAAAACTAATAATGCTGTCCAATAGTATGCTTTATGCAGGTGAATAACTATTTCTTGGGTGAGAAAAATTATATCAATGACCTGAGAGGAGTTTAGGCTATAAATAACAGTTCTCTATTGTATAACCTCCCATGACTGTAAGGTAAAGGGTAGCCTGATGGCACAGTTAAAACTACCAAAACCAATGTCAGTCATGTAACTCCCAACAGACTAAAAAAACACTAAAAAAAACTTGCCTGGATTTCCCTTTCTGCAATGAAAACAAGGAGAAAAGTCGATCCTTAACAACAGCAGGGACGTCTGGCAGTGGATCTGCAGAAAAACTAATCCCTGTTTTTCATTTGTATTCAGGGTTCGTGCTACTCCTTAAACTCCTTAAAAACTCCTTAGATTTGATTTACATTCTAAAGGGCGCTTAAAAACTCCTTAAATTTACAAAATTCAGCAAAAACTCCTTAAGAACTCCTTATTTCTTGTCTAACAATCTTCAAACTAGAGTATTGCAAAAGCAGAGTACCATAAAAACTATGAAATGCGAATTACCGCCGCAAATACACATCATAAACCGACAAAAAATATGAAAGTTATTGCGTCTTTTATTAGTGAGGCGTTCCTGTTCCAGCTGTATTGGTCCTGGGAACTTTTTCAAAGAAACAAACAAAGAAAATACTCCTTAAAAATTGTATTTTGGTCCTTAAAAACTCTTTAAAAAGTCCTTAAATTCTGTTTACTCACCCCAGCACGAACCCTGTATTAATCAATTAAACCTACTTACAACACACTGAAGAACTGTAGTTCTCAAAACTGACACCATTCCATGGTGAATAAATTTAATGTGGACAGTGTTGGCTGTCCTGACTGAGCAACCCAAATAGCACTGGTCCTTGGCTAGTAATAATTATTGTAATCACTGTACCTTCAGCTCTTAAATCCTTGTAGTTGAGGTTGTAGAGCTTTATCATAAATGTCAGATACAAAAGGCAACATGACTGGTGCAGACGCTGTGATGGATTTACAGACAACACCTCTAAGTGCTGCAAAACATACTCTGGAAAGCTGCAAACCAATAGTAATAATAGTTATTATTTATTATTATTAGTTAATTCAACAACATAAAAAGGGTGCATTAATCTAATAAAAAAAACATTCCACTGACAATTATTATAATTGTCAGTATTCTTTAAAATTAAGAGCAGATTAATCAGATACAAAATAAAAAGACATCCAAATGACTTTCAAAAGAATGTTTAAAAAGCAAATGTTAATAGTAGCTTTCATATGTTGCCCAATTTAGCCTACCCTTCCTAAAATAAAAGGAAATAATAATCTGGAAGAAAAACATCAAAGAATGTCTGATTGCCAAGAAGCTGACACGCCAGAAATTAATTTGTCTGCAGCCAGTCGTCTAAATCAAAAGATTGTTGGTTTAGAGAACGTCTTGCCTTGAATCCAAAGTGATTATCAGTAATCTGATGTAACAATAGCAGCAATGGGAATACCATACCCTTAGGGGCAGACTAACCACTTTTGATCCCGCCAAGTCTTTATATTGCCTTTTTTAGAATCTTGTAGTTCAGTAGCTGACCTTTTCAATGCTTCATACTCCAGAGGAGTTATTACTGGACATGTTAAAGAATTGTTCTTCTTACCTTAAGAAACTATTATCATTCAAAAAGTAACTTATACTTCATCAGGGGTTTCAATAAAAGCCGGCAACCAGCGAATTTTGCCACCTACTTCCCAAATCATTGCTGCCTACTTTCTAACATTAAACTTCTTTTTGGTCCCTTGAGTTTCTTGAGTCACAGAATTTCTCACATGTTACAGCTGCCTACTTTAATAGGGTCAGCTGCCTACTTCAGAACTTATTGAAAATTTTATTTTTTTTATTTTATTTTATTTAGTCACTCACAAAACTTACACAACAGAACAAAAGGTGTTAATTAAATTATAAAATTAATGTGACAAGGAACCCTAACGAAGCTTGAAGCTTATATTAATAGGCTTCCTTTAACTACTAATGAACTAAATTCATGGCTGAGTGCAGAGTGAGCAAGATGGAAAAATTAAACAACAAATCGGCTATCAATGAGATAATTCTTTAGATTTTTTTTAAAAACAGATAAAGTAGGAGAACTAATTAGTGAAAAAGGCAACGAATTCCAGATTTTAGGTCCTCGGTAAAGGATACTGAATTGCTTTATATTTGTTCTACAAAAATGAGGTCTATACTGAGAGGCTAGTCGAGTTTCGTATTGATGGACTTGATTACTACTTAAGAACAAGTCATGAAAGCTATTAGGCAAAAGATTATGGTGATAAGAATACATAAAGGTAGCTACAGAAAATGAATTAATACTAAATATGTCAAGGACTTTAAGCTGGCTAAATAAAGGGGCGGTATTTGCTAGATAGTGAGCTTTTGTTATGAGTCGCACTAGACGCTTTTGCAAAAGGTAAATACAGTTTAGATTGGAACAGTAGGTGGAGGACCAGGCGACATTACAGTATGTTAAGAAGGGATATACAAGGGAGTAATACAAGGACATCAAAGTTTGGGATGATAGGTAAAAGCGGGCTTTCGCAATGATTCCCACACTTTTTGAAATTTTCTTTGAGACGAAATCAATATGTGGTTTCCAAGAGAGATGCTGGTCAATAAAAACACCTAAAAATTTTGTCTCCGTGACTTGCTTGATCACAGTATTTTCAAGAGTAAGAGGGACATTAACATTAACTTTCTTTTGTCTTGGATGAAAAATCATAAAATTTGTTTTAGTCAGATTTAGAGATAACTTATTCACTTTAAGCCAAATAACTATTTTTGCAAGTTCATTGTTAATAATAGATACGAGGTGGTTGGCCTCTTTATGGGAACAAAAGATACTCGTGTCATCAGCAAACAGTAAAGATTGAGTAAGACTAGAGACATTAGGAAGATCATTAATGTAAATAATAAACAAAAGAGGTCCAAGAATTGAGCCCTCCTTCATATCGGTATTTTCCTATCCATGACTGGTAACAATGTTTTGTAGCCTGCAAATGCAGACATTCTTCTAGAACTTGATTCTCTCCGCCCATTCTGCATTCGCAGGCTAACTGTTTTGATACTGTGAGAAATTACTGACAGAATTGATCAAAGGTGAGATTGAATGGATTAATGTTAATAACTACAAGTTTCAAAGGATACTGTTGTTAAACTTGTAAACTTCAGGCACAGTTTCTGCATTTGCATTAAATGGAGGAATATTTGAATTCTGCTGATCCGTGCCACCTAATTCAACAACAAGAAAATTCTCTAACTGTACTGTAACAAAGTATTGTAAGGAAAATTATATTGCGGATGATCACTAGAATTCCATTTAAGTTCACCTACATATTAGGTTTTTGTATAATAATAATTATATACTATTATTAAAACAATAGAGTGCTTCTGTCCAGGAACTATTGGCTGATAGTGGCCCCACGGAAATTTGATGCTGCTCTTAAAACAAATATTTTCCTGAGAAGCAAAGCTTCAAGGGCAAATATACTAGTTTTATTTTTAGTTTTATTTTAGTTTTATTGTTTGCCAATAAATTTTCTTTCGCACGCCAGTATCTTCCTCGGAAGGGCACAATGGGCTGATAGTGTCTCTCCGCTGATGAACACTATCATGTCACATGATCACTTTAAACCAATAAGAATCTGATTAAATTTAGTGGTGAACTATAAATATGAATAGTACAGCAAGGATCAAGAGAGACAACTAAACCTTCTCAAACATGACTACCTGTTTCAGTAACAAGGTTTTCTATAAATCCTGATACTGTGTTACTCAGATTTTCTTTTTCTATCTGATTTCGAAGACGAGATGACATTGCACGCTTCTTCTTGCTGCTACCAAAAGCTTGTGTGAGACGATCATTCTACAAAAGAAATACAACTGCATATTGGTATTAAGACATTTCCACTACATTTATCAAGTATTCTTTGACAGAATCAAAATAATGAACTAATATTTAGTAACATCCTAAAAAGATATAGATAAATTAAGTATAATATTGTTATATTAAAACCTTTATAAACTTTAACTCAGTTCTGCCAGGTGAGCAATGATTTTCTTTCCCTAGCTGTCCCCAGTCTTCATTATCTGTACTGTAGTGCAAAATGTTAGATGATTCTGGATTATACTGGCCTTTTGATATTACGCGATGATGCGATTTCGCACAATCGACCTCAAATCGCATCCGATCGCACAATTCACGAAAAATCGCATAATTCAAAAAATAACGCACAATGTTCATAAAATAAAGAATGAATCAACAAGTTTCTTTGGAATTCCTGCAAAAATACGCCATTTTCAAGATGATTTACCTTGGAAAAAGGCTAACAAGACTCTTTCACCTTCGACTTCGTATTCATTCGAAGTTAAGGCGTTATTTTGAATGTCAAGAACCTGGTACGAGTCTCATTTTTAAAGAGTCGCCTATTGGTGTAACACAAACACGCCCCTTGTTCCGATTAGCCAATCTGAATGGCTGTAATTTCCGGCCGTTTACCCGCACGGCGGACTACCCCCACGGGTGATTTTTGCCAAAAGGAAAAAGGGAATCGTCAGAACACGTACTTCAGATAACCCGCACACAAAAACAAAAGAAAGTTATGCAAAACAGTTACAGAACTCACAAAATTTGAAAATTGCTCTGAGCCTTTCAGGCATTTTTTAATTGAACTCGTATTTCTCGTAATTGAGTCGTGGAAACACTTATCGTATCGTATTAGAATCGAAGAAAACTTTATTCCTTGTTTTTTGCTTAACCAAACACTTTTCAGCATGCTATTAGCAAGTTTTCAGAACCACTGAAAACTATTGAGAATTGAACAAACTTGTAAAATTCGGTTCGCAATTTCCTCAAGAAACAATATCTCGGGATCTTTCGGGTCTTAGAAATTGCTTGAAACGGGATGCATCGAGTATTTTGGTATTATGTCTATCCTTGCAGGAGCCCATTACCCCGATCCTGGGCTCCTGATCCTTATCAGTGTTTTGTTTACATGCGTGCCGACAATTATATTTTTATCGCCTTGAACTAATTATGCGGCGCTATGAATTGAACAGATCACTAAAACATTTATTTATCTCAGGTTCTACTTAGTCTAAAAAATCACTTGAAACGGGAATATACTCCACAAAGTAAGGCAGTGCTAGCTAGGAATATTTCGCTGATCCGATGAGTATTCGTACATTATTTTTTTATCACAGACAATGTTAGGTTTGCACTGCACGTGTGTCGACAGACGTCAGCATCGTGTTTGGGTTTAGCTCCACCTCGTTCCCAGGGTTCTCTCTTACTCGGGGGCCGAGTGGGAGAGGACCCTGGGAACAAGGTTGAGTTAAGCTTTGTGTTTTACACAATAAAATTGTTTCAAATAAAGCAGAAACGCATTCAAAATGTCTTAAGAGCAGCAAAAAAGTGTTTTTCTTATCCTGAAACCTTATAAAACAAGCTTAAAATTGCTCAGAAAAAAATCGCACAATCTTCATTATTTATCGCATAATTGGCCTCTGTAATCGCATAATCTGCCCTGCAAATTTCGCATAATTTGCATTTTTTTATCGCACCCTATCAGAAGGCCTGATTATAGGTATCACCTTTTGAGAAAAGGACAGCTCCATGCTTTCTTGTTCGTCTTCATTTTCAACAATTTCACTGTCTAAAAATTAAAAGTAAACACTTAATAAATTTTGGAACTCCTTGTTCAACTTTCTTATTACAGTCAACATTAACTTGCATAGACTATTGAATGTAAAGAAATCAATCAACCAGGTGACAGAATGTGTATCTGTTGCAGGTAAAAATTAATTTCAGATAAAAAAATATAACCTAGGTTGAAAATTAATTAATTGTCTTCTAATCCTGATAATTATTATTATTATTAACCTGAAATCTATTTCTACCTGTAACATATTCCTATACCACCATTATGTTTTTCTTTTTTTTAAAAAAAAAAATAACAAGATCAATAAAGAGAATAGGAAGTACAGGTCAAAAGCAACAAGGTGGAAAACCATACATAGTATTTTTGGTTGTAAAGTTATCATCTCAGCATCATACATCTTCATCACTTCTGTCTTCTTGTTGTACACTCCAACAAGATATCTGCAAGGTGGTTGGTAATACAAAAACACACCTGAACTGTTATTTATATCAGTTAAAGTTTTGCAAAAAACATTGCAGAAATATTGAAAAACCCAGAAACACTATACCCATTTCATCTTTATGAAGCTAAGCTGAGGTTAATATCAATGTGTATTATGATTCTATTATCACTATTTTAGCAGAAGCATCTTTCAACTACTTCACACAGAATGATCATAAAAAGCTTTCTCACAAAATAGTTAATTTCTCGGTCAACAAAAATTTTTGATGATAGAGCTTTAACACCAATCCGTTAAATGACATACTTGCATAAGTGACTGGACCTTGAAAACTGACCAAAGTTCTGCCCAATATACTCCATTTCATCAGTTTCTGCCACCTGGTATGTGATGATGAAGATAAAATGCAATGCGTGACAAAACGAAATAATGTTAATGCGCTTTCTGAGGTTGCAGCTCAAATATAAAATTTCTGCTTTTTAAGGCTTGATTACTACCAGAACGTAGAGGCATGGCTAACCTGTGGTTATTTCGGTAGAGGTTGTATAGGCATTCCGTTGTAACAATACTTACCAACGTTAACCTTTGTCTCTTCCTTCTGTCTTCAGCGTCAGCCCATTGATATAAGCCAAATTTTACTTTGTCCTGTTGTTTGCGTTTTAGGCCCCCGTTGGTAAAGTGTACTGTCAGTGAAGGAGAAAATGTACAAGTGAAGTGGATTGCACAAAATCAATACATACTAACGTATTTTTCAGTATACTATTAGTATGCATAGCTATAATACAACATACACAGCAAGGCAGAATCTTTGAAAGTCCAGAGTGCGAACAAGTGTAGGTATTTTTGTTATGGTCACGCTTGAGTCTCACAACTGTTTTTATACCATCAGTAACTCAAGCATACAGGTTTAGCGGACAATTTCGACATATACGACTACAACAGCGATTTAGCGCAAGATTCGTCTGCATCTTACATTGAACGAATGCCATGCACAGGCCCTACGACTCACCAATTAACGGCTTTGCTCCGCTTAAAGAACCGCTCTGTATATACTCCAGCTTCGCAGCCGCCATGTTTCTTTAGCCCACGCGGAATCTGGTAGCTGATACCCCAGCTGATAGAGGTAATTTGATTGGTACGTGTGACTTAGGGTAGCCAATCAAATTTTGGTTGGCATCGCGTTTGACACATGCGACTTGCTGCACCGGCCGTGTGTTTACAATGTATCTGTCATTGGTGGTTTTATTCGATACACACAGGTCTCCAAACCCAAGATAAATTATTAATCGTTGGGATACAGACACTTACAGTGGCTAAAAAATTCTAAGTGCAGTATTCTTTTAATGTCACCTTGCAAAATATTGCAGAAAATGGAAAAATTAAGTGATTATAAAATATGTCAATGATAGAGAAGGCATCGACTTTCGAGGAAGATTTCCTGGAGTTGAAAAAACGACTACTGGTGTGTGCAACCCACTGGATGTTTAACTTTCCAGAACCAAGTCCATTTTTGATAATTTATTTTTGATATAATACTCTAATCGACTCCGATTTTGCTTATTTTTAAGGTCAATTCCTTTCCATTACAAAGCGTTATGTTTCGCGTTCTCTCATCAGACCTAGTAGATTGCCTAGGTGCATTCAGATTGTGAAAAAGCTGCGAAATTAACCTAACTTATTTCCAATTTGTGTTTGCCTTGCAGCCCCTATTCGATGCAGAACCTTTAAAGGTAAAATAACTTGTTTATTTCCCCCTACAGTTATTTAAAGGCTATATTCCATGTAAGTTACTGTGAGTATAGAGTTCGAACTTCATTTGCGATGTTTTCTTTGAAAGCATGTTTCGAAATGGTTAAAAATATTTTCTGTGCCCACATATTTTCACAAACAAAATTATCCCTAGAGGGATGTGGTAAGGTTTTTTTTTTTTCTATTCAGACAGATATGATTAAAACTATGCCACTTACAGCTGAATTCCCTCTTGCACAAGAAACTGACAGGGAATAATATTAAGACAAGCTTTTTTGAAAGTCTCGTTTGCTTATAGTTAGTTACTTAGTGCATGTCAGCTAAATCATGATGCCATTTTGATATTGCATTCGCATTAAACCAACCATAAGCCGGAGGATGTGTTACTGGCTGTATGTAATATTGATTTGGATCTTTCAAGAAGATTTTATATAATTCTATCTCTCATTTAGTAGTTGCCAATTAGGGGCGTGCAAAATGTAAATTTAACAAAGTAATTTTTGCAAAATGTAATCATCATAATTATTACTACGGTAACTTGCCCAGTAACTGATAAACAAAAGTCTCATGAAAACAGCTACATTGCTGAATTGCTCCAAAATTAAGCATCTTAGTGAAAACATTAGAATATTAATTATTATATCTTTAATACCAATATGGACCAGTTAGGGAAGTAACCTTATATATGCTCTACAGGTCATCTGCCAGTTCAATTCTCTGACCAAGGTCAAAAGTAATATTGTCTCTTCTGATTCCTAATGCTCTGTAAAATTTTTAGGAACTGATTTGTAGCATAGAAATTTACTTTCAGGATATTTTTCTCTCACCATGATTCATCAAATCTGAACTTACAGGTTTTTAGTGAACATTGTTATAATTATTTTTACAGTATATAATTTGTATTAGTATTATTGATTAATGAAATAAATCAAAGTCTTTAATAGCTGTCATAGCCTGCATGTCAATGTTGATAGCATATTACACGCATTTGGTGTGTTCTTTTATAGGCTCAAACAGACGCTTGCTTGAGACGATTCCTTAGAGGGTTTGTATCTGTTAATGAAGCATATGCTGCCCTCATAAAGTATATAAATTGGCGGGAAGAGTACGGGGTAAATTGCTTGAGCAGAGGTGATGATGACATTGAAGACCAGCTATCAACAGGCAAGGCGCAAGTTTTGGACTTTCCTGATAGAGCAGGAAGGTAAGTTCAGTCACTGCATTCATATTTATAGGTAAGGATTTTAGTATAATAATAATAATTATTGTTCATCCTTTCTATTTTGCTACAGTGAAGCCTTTAAGCAATAACAATTATTTGAGTTTCTCATTAGTCAGTGAATGTTTAATTGTCATTTTATTACAGTCGCTATGGTAACACAATGCCATCTATTCCGTACGTTTAAGACTTAAGACTTAGATAATGATTTCACACCTTAACTCTTATTCAATTGAAGGCCAGTTATTTTGGTGACAGTGAGGAATCATGATGCTTACAGCAGGGATCTTAATGTTTTGAACAAGTTTATCATCTATATATTGGTAAGGAGATATTCATCTTTATTGTATCATTTACAGGTACCAGACAGTAATAATTATCTATTACTGCACTTAAAGATTTTGAACTATCATTGACACCTCCAGATACAATGATGACATTGGTTGTCTTCATCAGACAAGATTAAGTTGCATTCAGTTAAACTGGATAGTTGTTGGTGATTTTTAATCAATTGCCATCTGTGCTTTTGGAATTTGAATTCCATTGCTGTTGTTGATCTTGATGCTATTGAAATAAGTGAAATATTAGAAACAGTAATTGTTGACATTTGCACCCTTCAATTCCTTCCATCCTCTACCTTTACCCTGCTCCAGTTATGCAGATTAGATCTATCACGTTAGAATCTTGTTACTTACTGGCAACAGTATCTTGTTTGCAAAAACAACCTGTCATTTCTGCCTTGACCTACCAGGCAATATATAATTTGCACTGGCTGGTTGCACTGAACTAAATAACTGCACTTTTGATTTAATATTTTCAGGAAGAAGCAACAAGAAGATGTGATGAGGATGTAATTGATAATCTTTGCATTGCTTTTGATTTAAAAGTATGTCTTTTTAGCTGTCACTCTATCTCAAAAGTTTTTAATATTGTTGCAATGAGTAGCCTGAACAGTTATTGAAATCAGTAATATTAGTTAAGTAATATCTACATGTTTCAGTTTGTTAGAATTATTAAACAAATGCCAGAAAATTATACACACTGTGGACCTAATATATCCTTGAATTAATTAACATTAATCATTAATGCTATTTAAATTTTTAACATTAACATCAAATACTAATAGTAATTTGCAGATTGACTTGGAGACAAGTTATTATGATCTATTAAATTATCATTTTTATTAATGCCAAATATACATTCATAACACCATGTTCTTATTTACAGGGATTCTCATTAAATAACATGGATTATAGCTTTGTCAAACAACTTATTTGGCTTCTTTCAAGACGGTACCCAGAGAGACTTGGAAAGTGTCTAATTGTCAATTCACCTCTTATCTTCACTGGCTGTTGGGCTCTCATAAGACTATGGTAAGTCATTGCAGGTCCTGCATTAAGTATAAGTGTAGTTTAATATAACACAAAATACCCAGAATACATGGCTCTCAAATGTTTCTTTCTTGTTACAGTTAGAGCTAATAATTAGTGCCTGGACTTATAAGCCTCAAAATAACATAAGCATGATGAAATACCAAACTTTGGATACTAGCACCTACAGTAACATTGCAATTTTTGGCTTGTCCTTCAGTATCTTTTGGATGATAGTCATTTATCCATTGGTCAGCACCATAATATGTATATCCACCCTCTAAACAACTGGTAGCTGCAAAGTTGTTCTATAGCAGGTGTAACTGGTATGTAGCATATATATACCAGTAGTTTTGTCAGTACATTTGGACTAGCTGCCATCTCACTGTATGATGCTGTTTTCCTAGGTTACACGAGGTGACTTGTAACAAGATTATTTTCATCAAGAACAAGGACCACTTGGCTGAGTATATCCCTCTTGGTATTTTGCCAAACCCACTATTCTGACAGTCCTTAGCTGGGGGTCATTATACTGGTATTTATTCACAAACTATACTTATTAACTGCAATGGTTATGTTAGTTACTAGATTGAGTAAGCATGTCATGAAGAAGTGGGGAAAACTTTACATTTGCTATGTGCATGTGTACAGAATTTTCTGTCAATTTTGTGTCACGAGAGGAGGCCATGCTTGTGCATATTTACTACGGCCTTAAAAATTAATTGAGAATGAAAACAATTTAAATGACTGGGAAAGAATCACTGATTACCATACTAAAACTTTATCAGATCTTGTGTTTTGGAGTTTCTAATAAAGGAACAGAAAGAAAGAAGAGTTAGTATTTATAGTAGGCAATATATAGTGTTATATAAAGAGATGTTGAAAAATGAATTCTCAAATTTTCTTGTCAACACAATAATAAATGAGCAAATCACATATCAGAATCATGCAGCAGCTCATATCCAAAACCAGTTGTTATTATGTATATAATGCAATATTTGATTCATTCAAGAAATCTGTAGGTGAGATCAATAGTAGTTGCCTTTATAATCAATGTTATTTCAGTAATTATTCTTGAAGTCTGCTTCAATCAACCAGGTGTCTTTAAGCAACTGAATTGAAGTACTGCTGTCAGCTTCTAAGAAGAGTTTGTAATGTGCTTCAAGCTTTAACAGGAGACTTAATAGGACAAAAATTTGATTTGATTTCATTTTTGCTCATTTCAAATCATGCAAGTGAATTTAAGTTGGTTAAAGGAAACTCAATGGCCAACTATGTGCAATATAATTTATTGTCTTATATGTCTTGACATCACCAAGTTGTGTTTCAACTTAAACCCACTTATAATGGGCAAAATTTTGTTGAAGCAAACTTCCACTCAGTAAAGAAAATTGTGGAATATGAGTCCACATTTTTGTTAGCAATAACTTGTAGCAGGCTAGCTGCCAATTTATTTAAAGATAGAATGACACTATGAACAGCTGTTGTTACACATAATAGAGGAAATGATCAGCAATAATGGACTAGGTTGATATGATACTGACACTGTAGACAATTTATTGGGCTTAGAATTGTGCTATTTTGTTGTCCTACTGGTAAGATAGGCTCTTAGTGGTATTTTTAGGCTTCCAGATGAGAGATGTCATTGCTAACTCTAAAGTGATTGCAGGTAAATTTTAGTCATTAGGACTTTTTAGTATAAAGTTGCCTAAATTTGCTAGGCCTGTATATTAGCTGGACAATAATTATTTATATACATCTTAGGCATTTGAGTGACAGGGGAAGGGATAATCACTTAAGTTTATTACCTTTTAAGGGTTGCAGTAATAACTGGGTAGCAGAAATTAAATACTAGGTAGAAAAATATCCAGCAGGAATGGTCACAGTACTTGCCCTTGGAAATTAATAAAGGAGATCATTAAGCTGCCCTGTACTCTATAATGGGATGTCATTTGGGTACTTTGCAAGGTGAATGTCAGAGGGGAAGAGGTTAATTGTCTTACTATTTATCCGAGACTTAGTAGAACTAGACGCTCTCGGGAGCGTTCACTCGGGCTACAATTGTATACTATATGGCTGGTTCCACGACCGCAAAAAACCCACCAGACTGTATATCGCACCGCAATTCTTGTCGACGTCGTGCTTAAGCTGAGCGATTTTATCAGAAAGTTTTCTAAGGTTTTATAGACTGATAGACTGATAGACCGAAAAGGTAAACCTAGACTCGGGCTACCTGTGGTAGTAGCCCGAGTAAAGACAAAGCTAAAATAATCAATGAGCAAGAGACACTTATGCACTGCGGTCACCTTTCAACAGTTGCTTTTAAATACCTTTCTATCATCAATCCTTGAATTAATTGGTAATAAAATGCTATAATTTTATTGAACTGGATGGTTCTTTGACTAGTAAAATTGCCAGTCTTGCTTTTGGATGCATGAATGTTACTATTCAATGATAACCTTTGGCTTAAACTTCAGAAGACATGTAAGCAGTGGCAGTTTGCAGCCTGTTTTTTTATCTCGCAGTCATGAACACTTGTCTGCTACTGTGCTGTTTAATATTGCAAGTCATCTGCATTTGCAACTGGTTTATGTCTATCTCCTTTGCTTACTTTTTTCTTACTGATTTGTTGTAAGGGTCCAAAGGAATTAGCTAGCCAACCAATAGAGCAAGAGCAAGCCCAAATATCAAAATGGAAAATTTTTGGTTCTGGTCTGTACAATGTACAAGCCTATTCCTGCTTCCCCTGGTGCACAATGATTTGCCCGAGTATAACTTGTCCAACCAGGTTGATACATAGATAACTACTTTATGTTCCTGTTTGACAAAGCTTGATGAAGAATCAAGGGACAGATGCAGAGTTATCTTAGTCAGTTTTAATGTTTACAGTGACCCTTAAAACATAATACATCAGTAAAACCTTAAAGAAGGTCACAATGTAGCAATTTTTATATGCCACTTAAGGAGAAATTGCCTCTACACCTATTTATTTAAACTTGAATTAGTCTATTTCACCTTTATTACACTGAGTACATGCAACTATTTTTACTTGATAACTTATGTACTATCTAACAAGTTATAACTTACAGACACACCAAAGTAAATTTATTATTGCCAAATGTTCCTGTTAGGTCTATAGTAGACTGGATTTAATCTGTGAGATATGACATATCAATGCAAACTGCTGAAATTCAACTCACAGCCCAGAAATGTTTGCTGGAAAAAGAATTTAATGAGTTGATACAATTGTGACTTGGGACAAAAGCCAAAACAACTGCACTCGGTAATAATCAACTTCTTCATATACATGTATGAAAGAGGGAGGAAGGATCATGCAGGATACATTAATTGGCCTCTGTAACATACATCTAGCAATCAGAAACTGTATTCTTTTAGCAATACACAACAACTATGCTTAAATTTAAGTAGTGACTCCTTTACTTATGCAATGATAGACCAATAATTGTACAGGGAATACTTTACCACACCCTTGGGAATTGGGTGACAAATAGCACATAAACCAATATTTCCTGCTAATCAAACTTTAAAAAAATAACAGAAGTGTAAATTTTTCTTTTTTCTTACATAACATTAATTTATAACATATTAGTTCATACAGGGTGATTTTCAGATACATTAAAACACAAATATTAGCACAACTACTACCAGGACCTTCCATTTTTCTCTAGATACTTTCCTCTACCTCTGTATCTAATTCCCTATAGCTAGTGTGTGAACATTATTATCTACTGGCTTACATTTTACAGTACATGCATTCATTCTAAAATGTGTATTATATATACTAAAGGAAACTGGAGCATGGATTGCCAATCAGAAATAGACTTCAATGTCCCAATGTATGTTTACTTTTGTTCTGTATTTTGGCAAAAGGCATGGACTAGGCTCCCTTTGTGTCAAATTTTATTAGTACATTTAAGAGCAAACCCCACTGACTTACTTTAAAGGGGCTTTGTCAAGTGGATATTAGGGACCTTAAGCAAAACACCACAACAGCACCAAACAATGGCATTGATGAATGAAACAATGAAACTGCATATCCAAAATACAGTCTGGTGGATTTCTTTGCCATCTTCCGCAAGACGACAATGTCAAATGACCATTTTTCAGGTTTTCTGGAAGATGAGAGTGCACAACAACAAAATTGCCCAGAAAAATTTGAAAAAAACTGTGAACAGTTTAAAGTTAGAAAAATTGGCAGTTTGCAAAGTTATGGAAAGAAAATAAAACAAGCCTGCCGCCATTGGTACAAGAGAAAAACAAATCCATTTTTTCTAATGTACCATCCTCAGTGTCACTGTTGTTTTTGCTTAAGCTTCCTATTTTTGAGCAACAATTATTAATACTGTTCAAAACTTTGTGACTTAAAAAAAATTAATTGGTTCCACTGAACTATGTTTCTTTGTAACATCCAAAGAAAGATAAAGCAGAATATTTGAAAGGAGAACAACCAAAAAATATTAAGTTTTAGTGAGTTTTCTACCCGTCAATCAAACTTGAAAGACTAAGAATAAATTTTCAAGCTGCAACCCACAGCCAGGGACAAAAGATAAAGCTTAAGTGCAATCTTGCCATGATTGAATAAGATCTAAGTATTCTGTGTCACTGAGTTTTGGTTTTGTTGAGGCAGGTACCTGTTGTTCTCTTTGAACTGTTAAATATTAATTTGTGACAAAGTTCCTTAAAATCTGTTGTTATCCAGGAAGCATCTTTTGAGAAGAACATAGAGCAGGGTAGTAATTCTACATGCAGAAATAATTTAATGTTAGGAAGTTTAAGTGCTCTGAATCCAATTCTGATCATCACCAGTTCCATAAAATGTCAGTCTCCAGTTTAGCACAACACCAGCTGTTCCTAAATTCTGAGATGGCTCATCTGCCTCAAGAAGATCATCCAGGTTGCTCTCATCTTCCTGAACAGGGTAAACTTGGTCTCGCATGTAATCCTTTCCAAAACGTCCATGGTGGATCTCATCATGGTAGTTATCATAATCATCAACTATTTCATCTCGCCTTGCCTTCAACAGGTTCTGGTCAATGAGGACACGTTCTTGCTCTTCTATGTCTGGTTTTTGGGGAACATCTTTAGATTGCTTGTTATGATGGAATAACAGTTTCCATTCACCCTCTGCTGGCTCATCCCACAAATGCACTGTCATGAAATCCCAGCCAGTTAAGCCGTATGTGTCCTTGTCATTACGCCGCCTGGACAACAGCTGACTGGCTGTTCCTCCAGGAGAAACAATGTAGATGCTTATGTCACCACGGAATGCTTTGTGCAACCTAAAGCTTACTGTAGCCTGTACATGCTCAAGCTTCTTGATATAATTCTCAGTTCCTTTGCCAGCATTACTATACACTTCTAATTGGAGAGTGCCATTCATAGGAATGCTTGCATCATTATCCAAGGGTCCTTCCACTATATGCTTGTGCTGTTCGCCTACTGGTTTCCAGTCCAAGGCTGCCTCAACCATTCTCCTTGCACTGAGACGGCCAAAACCAAACTTGTGATTGAATTCAAGACCAGCTGCATTAGTTTTCCAACCATCATCTTTTGTACTGGTCTTAACAGCAGTGTGTACTACAATATGCTGAAGATCACGCCATGTTAAGTGCTTGTTTGCTTCCAGAACAAGTGCAAACATACCAGAGGCTAGGGGGGCTGCAGATGAAGTACCACGAAACCTTGTTGTACAGTCATGATGCAGATCAGTAGTGACCAGATCAGCTTCACTGGACCCACCAATGTGAGTGTCTCCTGTAAATGTCACAGCCATTGTTGAAGAACACTGCTCATCGTAGTATGTTGAAAGCCCATACCGACTGACGGCCCCAATGGATATTGTGTAGATACTTGAAGTATAACCATCACAGTTACAATCATCATCAGCAAGTCCTCCATTACCTGTTGCCCACACATAAATTGACCCTAATCCTAAAAGATAAAAGAGAAAAAATAAACTTATTCATGATATTATTGATAATATTACAGTTTATGCTGCAGCACTTACAGTATATTTTGTAACAGTGTTCAAGACGTGACATTTTATTGTGCCAAATATTAGGCTATTTCCATCAATATCAAGGCAGATTCCTACAATTTTAACTGTTTTATGAATATTGGCAAGTACACCTTTTGCTGTTCATTTAGATAAAATATGCAATCATTTGCACTAAAATTCAGAAAGTAATGCGAAAGTATGTTCATCTGCGCCAAACGGCATTCAATTGCACAACATGCACACTCAACAAGGATATCTGCATAATTGTAAACATTCAATTAAGTTTCAAGACTTTAATTTACGTCTTACTAAATTTGTGTGCATTGTAAATTCAATAACATCAAGAGCATGCTCTTTTGCGTGATCGGTCATTCATTTTAGTGAACAATATATTCAATAAAAATTTTTAACCATAGCTAAACAGTCAAAGCATCACTGAACCAATACAATTTTATTGATAATCATTAGCTCACTTATAAAAACAATAGAGTGTTCTTTACATTCCTTTCACAAAATTCTTTTTTCAAATAGAAACATTACATAATCAACATGAATTATGAATGAAATGAAGGGAACTTTCGAGATAAATGCAAAGTACATTATTAGCTTTCAATTTCCTCACCATAAAGACAGCGCTGCAAATAGGTTTGCATGAACCGAAACCACTGATAGGCCTCAGCGGCAATTAGAACACCTATGCAGCATTGAAGAGCATCGAGTAGCAATCAGGTTTGCATCTCTCCTAATAGGATAGTTAGGCATTTGGCATCCACTCTGTAGTCCATTTGAGTCTGTATTTCATGTCTTGATACGTTTCCTTTCATTGCTGCCTTCAGTGAGATGATTACCTGTTCCACTATGTTCAGGAATGGGCGATATTGGCTGCGGGGACGACGGGATTTTGCTGTGCAGGCACACCGTCGTATATGAAGATAACCTCCTCATCTAGGTCCAGGTTTTGCCTCATCTAGGCAAGAAGTCATTAAAACAAGGTGCATTCATCCCACTGATATACGAGGAATGAAACACTAGACCGTTATAGGGCGATACTGCTAGGGCCACGGTCACTTTCTGTCCTTGCTGGCAGCATACTTGTCTATATGCACACTCACCCAGTCTCGCCCTCCTGTGATTTCTGGCAGTCCAGATGTTGTAGCCGCACTCATCAATAAATACACAGTGGCGCATAATGGCATGGTTCATGGACCAGTTTGCATATTCTTGCCTTCTTTGCAAACATCAGGTCTGTTTCTGTCTGCTGGTATGGGCCAAACCAGTTTAAAGCGAAACAGCATTCCTTCCAAATTTTGAGTAACAGTCCAGTCATGAATCAGAGGTTTGGCAGGAAGTCTTTGCATTTATCTGGCTTAGTGTGAACATAGTTCTCATTGATAATATCTTCCAGGCACTGCCACATTTTATTGTCAACCAGCAAGTTGTTTCGGCCGCCACGTGGCCTTTCTTTAATACACCCTTCTCTAATGTATCAAGCGATGATTCCTCTCGCCGTGGAATGATTTACCCCTACTGAGTCTGCCACTAACAAGAAATCCTCTGCCTCATCCTCAAAGGTACAGACTATTTGCTCTCTGTGTTCTACAGGAATCGTATTTCTTCATGGCATTTTATGCGAGTATAAAGTACAGTAGAAAAAGACACACGGTTGAACCGCACAGCACAGAGAATTCGAGAAATTCCTCTAAGCCGTTTTTCACAGGTTTGTGGTGAGAAAAATGATGTAACATGTTGCACACAAGCTAATAAATACCTTCAGTCCATTTTGTTTTTACAAATTCATCCTGAGTATGTAACGTTGTTATTTCAAACAAGAATTTTGCAAAAGGAATGTAAAGAACACTCTATTGTTTGTATAAGTGAGCTAATGATTTTCAATAAAATTGTCTTGGTTGTCCATTGATGCTATTGACTGTTTAGCCATGGTTAAAAACTTTATTGAATATATTGTTCACTAAAATGAATGACTGATCACGCAAAAGAATATTCTTTTGACATTATTGAATTTACAATGTGCGCAAATGGAAATTGCATTTTAATTTTGTAAGACATAAATTAAAGTCTTGAAACTTAATTGAATGTTTACAATTATGCAGATATCCTTGTTGAGTATGCATGTTGTGCAACTGAATGCCGT
This sequence comes from Ricordea florida, assembly GCA_949710005.1. NCBI lineage: Eukaryota > Metazoa > Cnidaria > Anthozoa > Corallimorpharia > Ricordeidae > Ricordea > Ricordea florida. Next base: position 277,633 of record OX453278.1, read on the forward strand.
TTGGCGCAAATGAACATATTTTAGCATTATTGTCTGACTTTTAGTGCAAATGATTACGTATTTTCTCGAAGTGAACAGCAAAAGGTGTATTAATTCCATAGGCGTGTTCACCACGGAAAAATTAAAGATACATGCAACGATTTACCCACTACTTGTGTCCAATCATTCATTAATTTTACACTAAATGGGTGAAATGAAGGAATGATTTCCGCACAGGTGCCTACTTCATTATGCATGCTGAAGCTGTCTTGTTTGGTGTAATGCATGTGCAAATATTTCTTGCGTTTGAAGAACGAGATAATATAGTTACAGAATGCATAATGAAGTAGGGGCCTGTGCAGAAATCTTACTGAAATGAATACCGTAGATATTATTCATTTCACCCATTCAGTAAAAAAACTAGACTGAGTAAGCCAGAGGCAAACATATTCAAACTTATTTTAGAAGGATGCAATCAGCAACAGCTGTTGCAATAATTTTTGGGAAAGGACCATTACCTACTAATCTCTTGAGCTTATTTCATTGCTCTTTAAGTGGCAATTTATTTTCAAAAGTTGTAGGGATTTTAAGAACTGCTTGTATGGAGCAAAATGCATTGAATAAACTCTAGTTGCTTTAAAATGGCAATAAAACGCCTTGTTGAGTGATGGGAATACCAGCTGGGAAACAAGGGGTCAGTGAGAATGTAACAGACAGTTTTGTTGCCATAGTAAAAGAAACAAGATTTGATACTGACATTTTTCTCAGCAAACTTGAGACCTGTCGAGCCACATGTACAACCCACTGAGCAAAAGTGATTGGCATCCAAACAAAAGTGGTAATGCTTAACTGTTTACAAATAAAATGCCTTATTTCTGTGACAGCCGACTAAAGTAGAAAGCCATTCGAACGTCTATCACGCGAATCATCAATAACCCTACTTGATCGCTTCCCCTTAAGCTGGCTTTGTAATGATCTTCGAAATTAGAACACACGATATTCTGTCTTAGCCATGACAACTTTTGCTACCTATCTGATCTTTCACTTTCACAGTGGCATTGCGTTGGAAACTAAAAAATCTTTGTCATGTAAGGAAAACAACCAAGAAAGTACCACGTCTGACGAAAACTTACGACTTCCATAAGTACAATACTTTAAATAGGGACTGTTCCGTTTTCTTTAGTTATGATTCTACAAATTGCCCCTTGCATTCAAGCTATCACTGTAGAACTAGTTTCCTAGATCTGTATTAGGGAGTGAACCCAATAATTCTGTAGGAGCGCGGAGCCGAAAAGTGAGAGCATTACAAAACTGTTTAAATAATTTATGATGATCATGGCCACAAATTCGGAATAGCAACAATTTCCTCCTTTGAATCTTTCTCGGGATTGACTTGCAAATTAAATGGACAACTTCTTAGTAATTTTTCAAGCGAACTGAATAAGTTAAAAAAAATTGTTACATACCATGTCGACCATGCTTCGCCCCACGTTCAAGCGCCTTCTTCCCCAGATTTCCTGGCCTTCCATATGTTTTTCCGTCATCTTTGGGGCCCCAGCAATTGCTGTAAATATCTATGTAGTCTTCCTTAAAGTTCAAAGCACTGGCTTCTAATTTGTCGGTAGCTGTTCCATCTAGCATACGAATACCACCAAGTCTAACATTGAATGCAACTCCGACTCCGCATATTTCGTTGTCCTCTTGAGCGCCAACTTCACCAGCGCATTTTGTACCGTGTGCGTTGTACGGATCGGCGTCGTTTGGAAAAGGATCACTATCGTTATCATTTAGATCATAACTTGCATATGGATCATAGTTTCTCTTCAGATCAGGATGAGTATGATCTAAGCCATCATCAAGTATACTTACAACGACTCCTTTGCCAGTAAAACCTCTTTTCCAAACTTCGAGAACTTCAATATCCCTACCAACCAGGCGCTCATCATTTTGGCCCCAGTTCACCAAATACCACTGTCTTCCCCATCCTGGATCATTGAAAATTCTCCTGTATCTCTCTTCCCTTACTTTTCTCTCCAGTTCCTCTTCTCTTGCCGTTTTTTGAGTAAAAAAGTCGCGTTTGGTTCTTTCGAGTACCCGTTGTTGTTCGGCCCATGTTACCCGTGGATGATTAGTAAGCCGTCGCGTCCTTTCCGTCGCTCTTCGTTTTTCCCGTTGACTCGTTCCTTCATGTACAAATTCGAAAATGTTGGGCATGTTCCCGATTCTACCATTATGTTTAAGGTCTAGACTCTTCGCTACTTTTTCGGCAAGTTTTTCATCATTCTCGTCCAGTTTGACAGCCCAACTACGGATGTAGCGAGGGCGACCATTTTCATCTAGTAGTTCCCCGCTATGGTCTGTTTGATATTCCTCTTCAATCTCATTATGATATACAGGCGAAAAAAGGAACGCCACGAAAAGAAACGTAAAAGAGGTCAATCTTCTAAGAATCATTCTCAAAATAATCGGCCCTCGGTTTCTAACTATTAGGGCCAACTATCGACAACTGTTGGGAGTTCGAAGAGGATATTTATACACGCAACGGCAACTATGATTTATGCCCAATGGGTGTTCGAGTACATGACACCCACAGCTGGGGTCAAAACAGGAAACTTCGCCGGGTGGGTGAGCCTCTTTTATTTTGATTTTAAAACTTTCGAGTTGTGGAGAAGGATGTAAAATTTCGTACCCAAAACACCATAAGAACAGCTTTCTTGAGCCAGATATTTTTTTCTTGTTTTTCAAGTTAGTTCAATGAACTATAGTTCAACCCTCCCTTCCGTAACCATTTTTCAGCCCTTCGATTTTTATTGGCTCGCTGTTTCATGAAATTCAGATGTGCGAAAAATGAAGCACAATGTAAATATGTAAACGAAAATTTAAGCCGAAAGACTATTTCCTTCTATCAGCTAAAGTTGTAGATGGGCCTTAACATCAAACAATTTTGCTACCTTTTAGCTCCAAATTTTTATAACGCGTTTATAAAGCCCAAGGAAAAGTCATGCACCTTTTCAGTCCCATTTAGTGGCTACATTCGTATCCTGTAACCAACAGGTCCAGCTGCAAGAGAAGTATGTAAGTGTCAACATCCATGGTTTTTCATGGTGGAGATTTAAAAAGAAACTCTTCCTAACATAGTTTTTCCTAGGATTTTCACTTATGTCAAATTAATGCCAAATCCTTATGTCTAGATATCCTTTTCAAGTTATATTTGTTGAACTTTTACCAACATTGCAAGGAATAATTGAATTGGAACAGAATTATCGACAACAGCTGAAGAGTAAGAGATTTATTGTGAAACATATGTACGTCACAGGAAATCAAGGCTATAAAGCCCAATGACGAAAAGGCCTTTCAAACAGCAAATTATCTGTCAATCAGTCTGCCCACGCTATAAATGGAGCCGGACCGGATTGACCAAGCGTCCTCCGCTCAAACTTGATATGGCCTCACTACTTCCCACGTTCGAAATCATCTAATATAGTTATCATTAAACTTTGCTGAAAAGCCACATGGTGGACCGCACAATTTTTCTTCCATGCAAACGTCCTATCACGACGAGTAAAGCATTGCTTGTTTTGGGAAGAAAGTGTTATTGATTAAAAAAAAAAGACATATACAGCTGCTTCGTTTGCATTTGCTTCGAACTCGACACAGGAATTAGTACGAAAGCGAGGCAAATGAGACTGATTACGAAGCAGCGAAATGATTGAACAACTGTTTGTGGGTAAACCCGTAGGAGTTTATAAATATGTTGTCCTGTCGTTGAACACCGTTAGCCGTCGATATCAGTCTATGGTGGCATTAACTATGCTGTATTTTAAAAAAAAGTTGACAACCGAGTTTCTTTTTTTGCATGCATATTGGTCCAGCGGAGTGCAAATCACAGACTATTTATATTGAATCAAGGAACCCGTTAATCGTACAATCTTTGATAGTTTAATTCGATCTGGAATTGAAATAACAAACACATAATGGAAATATTCATGAATGAAGAGTTACAACTAAAAAAGTGGTTCAAAGTGAAGTAAGAAGAGCAAAATGCGAACATTGAGATACAATTGCTTAAGTCATGCGGTAGATCTGAACCGACGCTACCCCCGACGCTCCTAGGAAACGCAGTTTTGCGTTACGTTATCAAAACCGACCCGTCTGCCAAGAATGAATGTAGAAAATAGACTAACCCGGGTACCACATGTATTGGATTTAAATATTAAAATATTCCAGGTTTTTGCCTAAAGATGTCTTACTGAAATGCTATTTTAGTGTAATTTTATCATCTGCTATGTATGCTTGTTTTGTGGGGTGCGTGCTGTAATTCAGATATTATCAGCTCAATCTATAGCCATTGAGAGACTCCATTGTAGGACTGCCAGGATTATTTTTAATTTACCCAAAGATATGGCATCTTGTCAAGGATCACCATCACAATCAGATTATATTACAAAGTGGAAATTTTTAAACTATTTTATAAGGCAAATAATAACATTCTTCCAGACTGCTTTTCCAAGAACATCTTCAGAAAGAGAGAAAGTTCTTACTCATTACGTGGGCAGAATGTAGCTTCGACCCCGAGATGCAATGGCAGATTATTGAGGGACTCTTTAGCCTTTCGTGGGTCAGCCCTCTGGAATTTAGTTAACTGTAATGATAAACTTGACAAGTTTACTTTTAAGGAAATCAAAAGACGACTTATTACCAAAGAATATTTTAAGAGACTAACTTTGACAGCTCAACTACTTCCACTTCTCGAATTACGTATATTTTTAGAATTTTTATTTTTTAGATAATGCTTTGTTCTTAGCTTAGTATTTTATATCTAAGATTTAAAATGTAATGTTATGTATTTTATATTTAATATTTTTAAAATATGTAACGTATATACGACACACGATAATTAATGTATTTTAGTATTTTTATGTATTTGTAACTAATATTTAATAATAATAATAATAATTTAACATTTATATTGCGCAAAATGCATGTGAATATGATCAAATGCGCATTACAAGTAAATTATTGTCATTACTAAGTTATCGAAAATAACTAAAAATATTATATGTAATCTAATAAAAAGCTAATCTAATAAAAATCTAATCTAATAAAAAGCTAATCTAAAAAAATGGGTCTTAAGTAAACCTTTAAACCTATGAAAATTGGGCTCATTTCGTGTTTGTGATGGTAGCCCATTCCACAGTTTAATCTTAAAATGAATCCTAAATTCTACTGGAAGCCAATGAAGCGTACACAGAATTGGTGAGATGTGATAAAACTTTGGAATCTTAAAAATAAATCTTGCTGCGGAATTCTGGAGCCGTTGTAACTTTGCTATTTGTTAGGCTGGCAACCCATACAGAACACTATTACAATAGTCATTGCGACCAATTATTAGGGCGTGACAAAGTGTCTGGGTTGCTTGGTTACTTAAATACTTTCTTATTCGTCTTACATTTGTAATGTAGTAATAGACTGCTTTGCACGTCTTATTGATACTATCTATCCATGTCCCTAAGTTCTTAACCGACTGAACAGGCGACACTTGAGCATCGCCTACTGCAAGCGAGTCAACATGAACCTTGGATAGTTGCGGACGGGTGCCTCTGTTTTGTCATCATTGATCTTCAGTTTGTCACACAGCATCCAGGCTCTTATCTCATTTACACACCCTTCCATAGCAGCAACGGCCGCATCCTCGGTACTTGAGGCACAGCCAGGTTTAAACGCTAAATATAACTGCGTATCGTCTGCATAAGCATGAACGCTACGCAGGTGTCTCTTGACAACTTCAAACAGTTTACTGGCATACAGAGTAAACAGTAACGGCCCCAAACATGACCACTCCAGTGCTGTACCTCGGATCCCAAAACTTGTGCTCAGACGAGATAGTAACACAGAATGTTCCACCGTATCGAAGGCAGCACTCAGATCCAACAACACAAGCAGAACAACTTCCTGACTATTCATTGCCATTAATATATCATTATATATCTTGAGTGAGGTTGTTTCTGTGCTGTGACCTCGTCTATACGCAGATTGCAACAAGGGGTAGAGGTCATGTTCAGAACGGTGTGCATGTACCTGGTCAAATACTGCACGCTCTACCAATTTCGACACATACTGCAGGTTACTAACTGGACGAAGTGAAGCCATTAATTGCTGCTTTTTTGTGGCGAGGATCAATAAGGGCTTCCTTCCATACCTTCGGAAAATGACCCTCCAGTAGCGACGAATTGATCATCTTAGTAATAACAGGTAACAGATGATCAAGTTATTCTACTACAAAATTTAGTCGGCATGGGGTCTAGATATATATTTCGGATCAATATCAGTTTCTGGGCAACCGAGCACATACTTGTACACACGACCCCACAAGCTATGCAGCTTTAATTCTTATCGTGCATAAATAAAGGATTTATGTTATGTTATGTTAACCGATCTCAAACCAAATGAAACGACGTCGAAATTCAGAGTTTATGATACATATATAATAAAAAGGACGATCAATTAACTTACTTCGAGACCGGGGATTCCAAGATTTAGACAAATATTGACAGGTATCAAACGAAAAGCAGTCCTTTGTTATGAAAGTCACGTAATCATGTAACAGTAACTAAAACATATCCCATTTTACCTGTTTTACGCAGACAACCATCAACTTGTGTCATTACCATCAAGGGACACGCAATGACAGCGGCTCACTGACATCAGTTTATCGTTCCGGCCGGCAATAACCGGCGCACGACTCTAAAATTTATCAGTTACGGGTTGATTTCTGGGTCGCCAGTTTATCATCTGAACGGAAACTTTTCTGGGCTTAAGATATGCTAGATGTGAAACCATGATTCCTAACATCTTACGATAGAATAGTCTTATGCAATAACTAGTTCGTAGATGTAAGAAACGTAGCCATCTTAATTGTCTACCCTAGGTCATCACTGGCGTCTTCCTGATTTGAAACTTGATAAGAAACATGACAGACTCCTAAAGGGAAAGTCAATTACATCATCAAAATCAGCACAAGCCTTCGATACGTTTTCCAGTTGGTAATGTGCATGAGAGCGGTTACAAGCGGAACAAAGGAATATTTGGAATGAGTAACCGTCATGATATGTCGTCATGGAGAGAATTAAAGTTGATATAATTCTTATTAGTTACAGATAAGACATTCACTCACAAACCAACGAACCTTTTAGAACAAAGTTGCGAGAAATTTCAGAAAGCATTAATATGGAAGAATGTTACGGGCAGCCCTGAGGTCTGACCCCTTACCCTTTTATACACTATTTTTGGCAGAAAAAAATACCCGTTTCGTATACCTTCCATTGACAAATAGTATCCCTTTTTCATGCTGCGTTCAATAAATTTAAACAGTATAGACGTAAGCCGTATGTGTTTAAATGAGGCTCTGAACGGGGGGGCGGGGTCAAATGTCAGTTGTCGGTTAAAATTTTTTACCTTTGTCGGTTGTCTCAGTTAATAATTAAAAGTGCAAGTTAATTATTCACATTTATTATGTAATTTGCGCAGTTTTAAAAGACTCTTAACTCCAGACGAAGTGTAAAACTTGAAATAATTCATTATTTGATTGCACTTAAACCTCGTTAACTTTGATTTACGTGATCATCTACCCCATTTTTGTTTGCAAATCTAGTATACCGATAAAATTCACCAAAGCTTATATTATAGATGTGAATTTGTTTTTCTATCGATTACGGGGCATCGAAGTAAATCAAGAGAGGTAAATTAGAATGAAGAGTGAAACGCCCACTCCAGCCCTCGCGATACGTAATTTTGTGAGCTACGGAAGTCTTTTTTTTTTCAAAGACGTCCACTCATGACACTTATTATTCTCGTGGCTTTACTGTGGGGCTTCTTTTTTTGCCAAAAATTTCGCTGCGATACGTATCAATCTACAACGTTAAATGGATTTTAAAACTATTACTTATAAGAGGAGGATCCCGGGGCTCCAAAGTAATTTGAAGACAAGAAATTCTATAATTGACTGAATTTGGAGTGTGGTTACGCCGTCTAGTGAAATAGAGCCCACCAAAGGATCTGGACATTCCCTGAGGTAGAAACAAATACAAAATGCCGTTCTTTCTGAATACAAACATCCCTATAACGTCTGACAATGCGGGTTACCGGTTAGAATTTATTTGTCACTAGTCGGTAATTTTTTCCTCGTTTTGTCGGTAGTCAGTAACAATCTTCGCCCTTTGTCGAGGCCCTGTTAGGGGGGTTCTTTATGTCGCCTGTCTGAGTTTCAAACCTTTTCACGTCACAATTTTGGAAGGTTCGCAGGTCGCTGTCGTAATTTCGCGCGGTGAGCGGGTCGTCGTTCGTCGTCATTTCAGCTCCTTCGTGTCGCCGTTTCAAGGCCATGTCGCCTGTCGGAATTTACCCCTGAGGGCCTCTTTGTCGCTAGTCAGTTAACCCCATTCATGCCTCATGATAGGGAGTACCCCCCTTCCCCCGGACTCCGAATAACTTAGTTTTCTGCAGTTTTCTTGTTCCTCCAAGCAATCAGCGTCAAGGGACCGATATGTGAGTTAATTTCCTATTCAGTTGTCTTATGTATAAATGGATTTTGTGATCTTGTATTTGTTTAGTTTTCTATTTTCTTATTCAGCGCCGTGTTCTAGCGCGTGCTAAATGTCCTATCAGTAATTTCGCCATTTGTGTAATTTGTAAGAGTTCTTTTAGGAGATTTGAGTTAGATTCATGCATATTTCTCGTTTAGTTTGAGTCATTTCGTTGAATGGTTTATTGATATTTTCATAATTGTCCTTTCACTTATAGTCTATTTTCTCGTAGCGCTTCGTGTAATCTTGCAATGGTTTTGAGTTTGTTTTACTTGTTTGTAGTCTTATGCCCCATTTACACCAACTAAACATGTTTAGTTAAACCAGATTTTAAAACGTGAAAATAGATAACCGAACTGACACTGGAACACGGGCTTTTTTCACAGGATTCAAATGGTAAGTTAACATGTGTTTTCTATTTGTGCTAAATTTGTAGTCAGCAACGTTGGTAAGCAGCTTTAAAAAGAAAAGAATTTTAAACCGTATTTAACTAAACAGCATTTAAACATGTTTAAGCTTTAGTGTGAACGGGGTATTAGTTTACAGCTTCGCCAATAAGCCTTGATTGTCACTTGACGACCTTGGTTGTGGTTTCCGCCCGAGTTTTTCGATATTTCTTACAATGCGATTGATTTCGGCAATTCATTTGACCTTGAACATTGTCACCGGCCACAAATAGAAATATAGAAATATCATTAAAAATACTTAAAACTTATCTTAACTAAGCCAATAGAACACTGTAAATACCACCCAAATGAAAGAGTGGGAAAATAAATGCGGAATAAATAATATACCCTATACAAAATACGTACACCGAAAATACCACAAGCAAATAGAAATGGAGTTTTATAATTTGGTTCATCTTGTTGCATTCAAGTTCATGATTCTGTTCCATATAAGACAAGTGACCAATTGCGAACACAACTTCCACCGTTGTCAGCCACTATACATAACAACGCCTCATCATTGAGTACTGAACTTGGCTCGTCCGATCTGGCGGCCATGTCCATGTAATCTTCTTTAAACCGACCGTGCTTTAAATCATTGAGACTTGAATCATCTGACAGTTTAGGAGTTTTGTCTTGGGAAGAACGTTCATCAAACAAGACTTCCTGTGACTAAAACAAACACATTAACAATAATCAACAGGTACAGTAAGAAAGCAAGCGAAGGCCTGGGAAAAGGGAAAAAGAGACAGTAAATAACATAGGAAGGCCACATTGGATCAATTTGGCCAGCTCTCTAAGGCACGGCCAAGGGAGGGGTGGGGGGAGAAATGGGATACCAATATACCCGATTTTTCCCCCATAAGATACAAATATACCTTAAAACTGTAAAACGTATGATACTAAATATCTAAAATTACAGGAGCCGCTTCTACTGAAAAATATACATTCATTCATGTCTATATACTGAATACCTGACATAGAGGAAAAACAAGATACTTTATACCCGAATTGTGAAAAAAATAAATACAATATACCTCAGCGAATTAAAAGGGCTCCCGATGAAACGTATACCCAAACCCCTGGCCGAGCCTGAGCTCTTTCTATTCCATGGAGGTCGTATTGACTAAACAGGCAGAAAAGGGGAGCAAAGACCTTTCTCGAGAGAGGAGAAAGAGAGAGGAGACGTGGCCCTGACGATATTGAAAGAAGACTTAAAAACCAGCAGGGAAAACAACGTAGTAAAACTCGGTTAGCCATGAACTCGACGGATCTAGAATCTAATAGATAAGTTATATGAGGATCATACCGGGACATCGGCAACTGTTAAAGTCCAATCCCCCTCTGGGTTTTCACCCCAAAATTCAACGCTCATGAAAGGCCAGTCGCGTAATCCATTTGGTGACGAGTCCTTGGGTCGCCGAGATAATAACTTTGAAGTTGTTCCTTGAGGGGATTGGAGTTCAATTTCCAAGTCACCTCGGCGGTGATGACTGATTGATATCACCATTTGAACATGTTCCAGTTTTGTGATTTGGTCACTGGGAACATCAATCTGTGAGGCAAAATTCATTGATACTGCTGTTAAATGAAATGCCAACTCGCAAATAAGAGCTTAAAAGGAACACCATGCTCGCAAAAAAAATACCAATTAAATTTATCCCCCAAAATAAACTAATTAAGTAGGACATACAAAGCACATTAAACCGGGATGCGATTTTTCTTGCTTTTAGTTTTTTGTTTGAATATCTTATGTTGGCAATGAATCTCATATAGGGTATTTCGACATGTTAGCTGACTTATGGGCACCGTTAAAACGACTAAGAATAACTATGGCAAATCAGCGCTCGCCCTAGCCTGCGAACGCAGACGTTTTTCCGGTACTCGATTCTCTGCGCAGAGCTAGAATCGAGTACCGGGAAAAAACGTCCACGTTCGCAGGCTACGCTCGCCCCAATTTCATCCCATGCGCGGTAGACGATGGTAGGTATCCAAATGGGTCAAAGTGAGGTGGGGTGGGCTGGGTGAAGTTTTGCAAGGTTTAGACTTAAAGATATAATCGAAACACAAATGTAAGTGTCTTGATAGACTCTTGAGTTGGGCGCACGTGGTATTCTGCATCAACATTCTTCTCGGCATCTTCTTTTCCACTTGTGCTTGTGTTCCTTAGTTCTTGGTCCTGTGTCACAGCGTTTCGGTAATCCTGCCCTCCTACAGTCACCTGAAGAGGGCAGGATTGCCGAAACTTTGTGACACAAGACCAAGAACTAAGGAACACAAGCACAAGTGGAAAAGAAGATGCCGAGAAGAATGTTGATGCAAATGTAAATATCCCGACAAACATTAATACCCCAAATGGTGGATTCAGCTGATATTGGCACTAAATAAAAACAACTAGCACCGATTAAATTATCGCATTCGGGACACACAGCCGAATGTGGTATAAAATGTTGACCGAGAAACAGAGAATTAACTCTAAGTGCTGATTGTTAATTTTTAGTCTCAACAACGACTGCGTGAGTGCGCTGGACCAAGAATGCACAATTATTTAAACAAGCTGATGTTCAAACCTTGAAAGACAGTTTTCCGTTATGTGGTATTTGTCCATATAAATTGCTTGGTAGATCCTGTTTAAGCTGTTTGCCTACTGAACTCCAGTCCTTCGCTTTCGTTACCAGAGAGTACGCATTTAGGACTCCGAATCCATAAGCACGACTGTATTTTTTACCAGCAGCGTTCTGTGGGAAATTAAGAAAAGTTTTGAGGACGAATCAAAGTGAAAAAAATTCTGACTTGTTGTATATGTTTCAGGAGTGTGCAACCGCTTATCACGTGACCTACAATCTGCTGCATGTTCAGTGTTTCCTTACAAAAACGTGAACATGAGCTAACTGAGTGAGAACTGAAACTGGGTGAGGTTTGATCAAAATTTCGGATAAAACGGACCTCCGTGTAAGGGCATGAGTTCTACTAAAGGAAACCAAATAAAACAAAAGAAAAATGGAATGCAACAAGAACGAATTTTAATTAAAGTAGTTTTGTGGTGACTACAAATGCGCACAAATACTAGTTAGTGTTCATTGTCAGTTACCGTATTCCAAGATGGAGAGCTGGGATCGTTTTGTACTGCTGTTTCCACCACCAAATGTTGCATATCTCGCCAAGTCAGATTTGCATTTGCTTCTAAAACAAGCGCAAAAATACCCGCCGCCAGTGGAGCTGCACACGAGGTTCCTGAGAAAAACTCTGTACATTCATTATGCAGCGCTGTTGTTATTAAGTTTCCAAAATCTTGTGTAAAATACGGATCAGTTCCTGAGTCGCCAGTATAGACCACGCCCATTGTGGAGGTACACAACTCATCATAATATGTTATCTTTCCAGCTGGACTAACTGAGCCAATAGAAAGTGTGTAGATACTCGATGTATATCCATCGCAGTTACAGTTATCCTGATCTCGGCCTCCATTTCCCGTTGCCCAGACAAATATTGTTCCCTTTCCTTGTATAAAAGATAGATAGATAGTTTATTTGAACTAAATCGCAGCCATAAGGCTGAATTAAATAGTTAAAATTACGTACGATAAATATATATGTAATAATAATTAGAACCTAATATAATTACAATTAAAAAATGATATAAAATATACTACGAGGCCAATCTTCTTATCTTAAAATACAAGAACTTGGAATAAAACACATATGATATAGTATAAAAATTATAAACACTAGTCGCACATGGCATATATAAAAGATTTACGGGTCCGGTTGGTGTGACAACGCGGGATGTTGAAATGACGCTGGTTCCTTAAATAATAAGATGATATAGGTTTGGGGGGCAGTAGATTATGAATTTTGTTACTCGGGTCAGATCTGATGGTCTCGAACAACTTAGTACATAACTGCCGATGATGTTCCACCATCGATCTGATACCAAGCGTAACAAGACAAGACTCATAATCTGCGCCCGGTAAAATCGACAAACCCCTTTTTTCTAAATGCACTAACTCATTTCTGAGATATTTCGGGAGCGAATTTGAAAATACTGGTGCTGCATAATCCATTACAGATCTTACACAAAATGTATAAAATAAGGCCAAATCCTGAATAGGCACCTTTGAACGTTTGAGTTGGATTAGGAAATATAAACGTTTGCTAGCTTTGAAACAATGCAGTTACATGAGGAAGGATGTCAAATGGTCTTGAATTCTGATTGTAACTAGGCAATGAAGGCAAAATGAGCGCATAGAGGCATACTACGAGCAGCCAGCCTTTCGCTCAGTCCTTCGGAGGAGAAATCAAGTGAGCGAAGAAAAATAACTACACATAATCTCGCTCCCGAATTTTGTGTTAGCATATAACCTCGTGTGCAGTTTCTTCCTCGACGTTCAACAGACAAAAAAAAGTGTGCACATGTAATAGTACAGCGAATCAAAACGCAAATATTTGGTTTCGTCTCTATCTTGTGTCATGTCTCCCCTCGCTCTGCGTTAATACACCTTTTGCTGTTTATTTACGCAAAATATACATTCATTAACATCAATGGTTGAAACAATAAGGCGAATATACGTTCATTAGCACCAACATGACGTTCATTAACGCGAAAGAACATTCAAGTATGCTATTTGCATGTCTATTCACATTCAATAACATCAACGGACAAACAATAACGCCTTTGGACAATCAAAGGTAACGAATGTACTTTCAATACGGTGTTTTGAATAACCATTTACGCCAAAAGAAAATCAATTGCATCATTTGACAATCATTGGTGCAGAAAAGACAATCAATGGTACAATTTGCATAGGAATGCACAATCAATTGCGCCTTTACACAATCATCCATCCAAAACCAACAATCAATAATCCCAACGGACAAACATTTGTGAAATAACGACAATCAACTACGGAAAAACAAAATTCAAATTCGTTTTATTATAATAAGATAATTATCCTTCAATTTCCTTGTTATTCAAACATCTGGGAATATAGGTTTGCATGAATCTGTACCATTGTCCACATTTAGCAACGGTGATCGTACCGATGTTTCTTGTAAGGGCTTCAAGTAACAATCGAGTGCGGAAATCGCCTAATGCAATTCCTTGTCTTCTTGCCTCTGCTCTGTTGTTCATCTGCTCTTGTATTTCTGGTCGGCTTATGTCCGCTTTCATGGCTGCTTTTAAAGCACTTATTGCTTGTTCAACAATATTCAAAAATGGACTGTATGGCGGCAATTTCTTTAGCTCTGTATTTGGACCAGGATTTGCAGGGTTGCTGTGGGCTGGCGCGCCGTCATAAATGAAAATCACGTGTTCATCAGGGTCGAGGTTTAATCTTGTCTGCGCAAGAAAATCATCAAATTTTGGGCCGGTCATTCCACCAAGAATTGGCGAGTGAAACACGACGCCATTGGTAGGTGAAATTGCAAGTGCAACAGTTATGTTTCTCCCTCTCTGACCACATACTTGTCGGTATGCCCTCTCTCCCGTCCTAGCTCTACCGTGACTCCTTGCTGTCCAGATATTGTAGCCACATTCATCTACGAACACAGAGTGATTCACCACAGCATAGCGCATAAACCAGTTGCCGTAGTCGACTCGTTTTTGCAAGACCGGTCGGGGCGGTTTCGTTCAACTGGGAGTGGCCTTGCCAATTTCACACGATACAGCATACCTTCAAGCGTTCTTGCTACTGTGCGATCGTGGATTACCGGTTTTCGTGGAAGACGTCGTCTCAATTCTTGATTTATCTGTGCCAGTGTTAGGAGGCAGTTTTCGTTGATGATTTCCTCCAGGCAATCCCTCATTTCATTATCAACACGGACGTTATTTGCGCCTCCTCGAGGTCTTTCTGCCACTCTCCCTTCTCGAACGTATCTTGTAACTATACCTCTTGCCGTGGACCTGTGTACCCCGATAGTAGCGGCAACCGTCAAATAATCTTCGTTGACATCTTCGAAGGCTCGGATTATTCTTTCCCGTTGTTCAAGTGAGATTCTGTTTCTTGGTGGCATATCGATACTGAACAGTAAGCTTTCTCTCTCCATATGCTTTCAGCTGCACACAGGGTATTGTGTTTGTTCAAATACTGTATGTTCTTCTTTTATATATCTGCTTCAGGCAAAGATTGTGTAACAAAAAATTGAAATAACAATAAACAGCAAATTTTTGACGCTAGTTACTGTACATATTTCATTGTTGGCGTACACCTACATGCTACCTAACTGTGTACTGTACATGCCGTATTGTAATAAACATCGGTACGATCACCGTTGCTAAATGTGGACAATGGTACAGATTTATGCAAACCTATATTCCCAGATGTTTGAATAACGAGGAAATTGAAGGATAATTATCTTATTATAATAAAACGAATTTGAATTTTGTTTTTCCGTAGTTAATTGTCGTTATTTCACAAATGTTTGTCCGTTGGGATTATTGATTGTTGGTTTTGGATGGATGATTGTGTAAAGGCGCAATTGATTGTGCATTCCTATGCAAATTGTACCATTGAATGTCTTTTCTGCACCAATGATTGTCAAATGATGCAATTGATTTTCTTTTGGCGTAAATGGTTATTCAAAACACCGTATTGAAAGTACATTCGTTACCTTCGATTGTCCAAAGGCGTTATTGTTTGTCCGTTGATGTTATTGAATGTGAATAGACATGCAAATAGCATACTTGAATGTTCTTTCGCGTTAATGAACGTCATGTTGGTGCTAATGAACGTATCTTCGCCTTATTGTTTCAACCATTGATGTTAATGAATGTATATTTTGCGTAAATGAACAGCAAAAGGTGTAAACCCCACTCCGTGCACCCACCACACCCCACCCCACCCCCTCTCCTCCTGACACCACCATCTCCTAAAGATTATTCTACTGGCTCTCGGCTACCATCCAATATCTGCCAAAAAATAAAAAACCTTCCTTGGAAGCTTAACAACAGTGCGAATTAACTTACCTCTCCAAGGATTTGAATGTTCATTTATCTTAGAGCGGGAAAATTGGGAATGATTTCCGCACAGGTCCCTACTTCATTATGCATGCATGCTGTAGTTGAATTGTCTTGAGAAGTGCGCGTGCAAACATTTCTTGTTTTCTGAGAACGAAACCGTACGGCTACAGCATGCATAATGAAGTAGGGACCTGTGCGGAAATCATTCCGAAAATTGCAATTACATTATGAAAATTGCAGGTAGGAAGAAACACTCTGATAAGTTAATTTGACGATAAAAATATTCCATTCACCGAGTTGTGTACGAGAAACTATATATTTATTCATACGCTGAGGTCTTTGTTTTGATGAATGATATTTGTCATTTTGGAAATGATGGCAAAATTTGAATAATCTGACTAAAGTAGCGTATTTTGCAATTTTGCGCTACATCTTCTCTGGTAACAAGTGTAATTTGTGTTTCTCATTACATTTCGTATTTCTCAAGAAGTTAAGTTCGCTCTACAAAATTATTCAGTATATTCTCTGGCGTTCTTCTGTGAGATAAACATAACTGTATGCACATAATTTAGTTAGCACGACTTAAATTAATTAGTCCTTAAATTCAAAAATGGCCATTTGAGATAGAAAACCCACTTTTACGAGAATCTTAACTACCCAAGCACGCCCATCGAGGGAAAAATTGATATTATTTTATAATTCTACAACTGGAAAGAAATACAAACAAGATACTTGGCAAAGAAGAAATAATTACACACACCTCCTCGACCTTTCTCCGCGCCTGTTCGTAGAGCTTCCCCTGCTAACCTGTCAGGCTCGCCAAACGTTTTGCCATCGTCTGATGGTCCCCAGGAAGCGCTTTTTATATCTATGTAGTCAGGCTCAAATCCCAGAGCTCTAGCTTCAGTTGTATCAGTTATTGGCCCGTCAAGCATTCGTATCCCGCCAATATTTGCTTCATGTGCCACTCCAACACCACATATGTTGTTATCAGCTTGTGCTGCAACTTCTCCAGCACATTTTGTGCCGTGTGCATTATCTGGATTAGTATCATCCGGCAAAGGATCGTTATCATTATCGTTCACGTCTGTGCTTGCCTTTTCGTCGTAGTTATTTCTTAGATCTGGGTGTCGATGGTCTAAGCCATCGTCGATAATACTCACAACCACATTTTTCCCAGTGTATCCCAGCTGGACAGCATCTAGGACTCTTAAGTTTCGTCGACTATTTTGTCCATCATCAAACAGGTACCACTGTTTGGACCAGTCAGGATCGTTAAAGTATCTCTTGTTCTGTTCAGCGCGAGATAGAAGTCTATGCTCAGTGAATACTCCGTACTGACCCCGTTTGTATCGTTGTAATAGAGTTTGTTGTTTAGCCCATATCACTCGTGGATGATCCGTTAAAGGTCCTGTGTGATGCTCCGCGCTGCGTTTTGTCCGCTTAGGTGTAGTGTCGTGCACGAATTCAAAGTACCCTGACAAACTAGCGATTGCTCCGCGGTTAACAAACCCAAGACTAGATGCTATTTCTGCTGCCAAATCTTCATCATGACTATCAAGCTGGACAGCCCAGGCATTCGTGTAAATGTCGCTACTTTCTTTATCGGTTTCCAAACTTTCACAAACTCGTAGTAATAAGATTAGGGACAAAAGGTAAAGAACACGACCATAAAACATCATGCGAAGCAAGCCTGATGTTTCGTTCCAAGCATCCACCTCCAACGGCACATCTGGGCAACCAAGCGGACTAGCTTGCATTTATAAATCCATTTAATATCTATTCAGAAAGTTGCGTTGTTAACTGTTCATTTGGTAACCAACGAGCCGCATCGAGACAGTAGGCGGGAAAAATGGGTTGAACAAATGCAAATCTCACTGGCTCTTGATGTTCGGTGTTTTCGCTATGAATATTGATTTTTCTTTTTCTGCCTATTATTCTCATTGTATTCATTGTTTTTGCACTTTAACTTTCGTTGTTGATAAGATCCACGGAATTTTTACACCTTTGAATGCGTTACGACTAACCTAAAACAAGAAAGCAACGACTGGAGAGACATTATCTTGGGATTCCTCTTGAATTTCACAAACGTAGATTCAACGCAATCGGTATATAACTTACCTAGCTTTTCGCCATAAAAACATTTGTTGAATGTTTTGATTAAATTAATCGAAAAAGTCAAAAGAATTCTTGGTTAATATATGAAACAAAGAAACAGAGCCGAGCACTGAGGATTAGTTTTATCATTGAGTACAACGTAAAATACGCCGCTAATTAAACTGGGCAGACCAGACAAAGATACAATGCTGAGTATAATCTAATTTATTGCAGACCCAAAAACTGTTTTTATTACTATTCCGTTTTGTGTTTTAAAAATTTGATCAGGTGATTTTTCCTCTGTAAAGTTTAGCTTATTCATTTACATTCGTTCACCATGGAAATCGGTTGATTCGAGGAGGAATGGAGCTAGTGCATGGTGATATTTGTCATTCAATGATGAGAAGTTGATATATGGAACTACTTTTCAGTTTTGACTCATATTGCTTTTCACGGCGAAAAAAAAACAGTGGCGAAGAAATGGAGTTCAGTCGCGACTCACAGCAAAAACTGTGTGTCAAAAAACCGAGGGACAAACAAAAAAATCTATTGGACTAGGGCAAAGCCGGGACTGCATGTGTAAAGGGGAATGTTGTCCAATGGAGCTGACTGAAAAGCATTCAATCAATGTCCAATTCCCTGTCAACCCTTTTAATCACGAGAACTGCGTGGCAATTCCGCCGGGTAGGATTTCCGCACAGGTCCCTACTTCATTATGCATGCTGAAGCTGTCTTGTCTGGTGTAATGCACGAGCAAATATTTCTTGTGTTCGAAGAACGAAATATTATAGTTACAGAATGCATAATGAAGTAGGGACCTGTGCGGAAATCTTACCGGCAATTCTCCCAAGGTAGCACCATATATCATACTACAAGTAAGTAAGTTTGGAGAATTCAATAATCCTGGGTTGATCATTGTCTCAACTCTCATTATTAGTTTACTCTGCAACTTCCTTCTAAGACTAGGTGAAAAGCCTAGTTATAAGGTTCTGATGGTAGCAGTTAATCTACAAACCAGAGATAAAATAACGTCGGAAAACCTCTCATTAAAACTTGTTTCACCGCGCAAAGCTCTAAGTGGAGGAACGTTGTGTTATAAATTGAACTTAGAGGAAACAATGTATATAAAGATAAAATGACGAGGATTCTATACAGACTCTGTCTCAGTTGCTTTCTTTTTAATATCTCACCGTACATACAGGAAATATTCAGTAGGAAAATCAAGTCTAAACATGATGCTATTCACAACAGTACCCGAGATTTTCTTTTTTCAAGTCATAAACAATCAAGCAAGGGTGGTAAACAATTCTCAAATGTAGCGACCAATAGCTTTCTACATGAAGAACTACAACAAACCATGTCACCAGGGTTTTCTTTAAGGTTTTAAGTAGCCGGAGTTTTTTGAAATGTAGACGGTTGTGGGTCCGAAGGACCCATGCGATGGGCTTTAGCCCATCATCTCTAGGGGGGTCCGGGGGCATTTTATATGTTTTCAGAAAAGATAGGCACTGCAAATTTTTATTTTTATTGAGCGTAAGTAGTTTAGACCTGATAAAGATCATCTCCTCGACATATCTTGACTCTTCAAGCAATGAAAGTAGCCGGCGAAACCTGACAGAGAAGCCGGCGAACTTCGCCGGCTGCCGGCTCTTATATACAACCCTGATGTCACCCACAAAGGGCGGAGTCGGTGAAGATGTGTTTCAGTGCAGGTACTCCGCAAATATACCGTCGTAATTGTGGCTAAGCCAAGTGCTCAGATTAGTTGACGATAGAATAATAGTCAACAGATACGGAGGCAGCTTAATAACCTCTCTCTCTTGTGATGATCTGAATTCAATACCCTCGTGGAAACAGATGGTCAGTAATCAGCGTTCGAGGCGCAAAATATTTCCCAGGGGTTAATTTTATACTACAACGTCACTTGGTTAATGTTTCCTGGGCAAAATGTTCTAACCCCAATTCACTGTGTTTTTACAGTAGCTGATTGGGAAAGATCACATGCCCTTCTCACCGGAATGACATCAATTGAAAACAGTTTGAATACCCCGTAAACCGGTCTAAAGTTGTGCTAAATCTAGTCTACGGTTTGTTTATCCAGTTTTAAAACGGCGAAACCAGTTTTTAAGGTTATACATCCGACTATAAAGAGAAACCGGCTTAGTCGTCTTTCACTAGAAGACAAACCGGTTGAAAGGCGTGGTATAGCCAGGTTTAGTCGTATTTCACTAGAAGACAAACCGGTTGAAAGGTGTATTATAGCCAGGTCCACTTCCACAGCTCCCTGGTGGACCCTTGCCGTTTTCATCGTCATCGTCAGGCGGGTGGTATACGTTGGACCAAAACTTACGTTTCGCCATAGTAACAGCTTGCTTCTCACGTTCCTAATAAAGGATATGATATATAACATGATGAGACTACCGCTGCTTGTCTGATTACATTGTGCGCTCAGGAAATACCCCGGTAAAAGGTTCAACGAACAAGAAAACAAAGAACGCGAACCTCAAACTTAAAGGTTTTATGGGGGTAGTTACTAAAGAAACTGAAGCTGCGTCGGTGGGGAATTGAAACACAAGGAGTTGGGATAATCAAACAAGTTAATAAAGTTATACCACTGTAAGGTAAAAAAGGGGGGTCGGTATAACTCATTTTATCAACTTGTTTGATTATCCAAATTTCTAAAAGGTTTCATACTCTAGATAAAGTGTTGACACAAGCTGGTGCAAACAAATTAGGTTAGGAGTTGCACAGAATTTCAAAGTTGATGTAAAGCTAAGTCCGAGGCTGAAGTTTAGTATTTTGAGATTTCCTCTCACTTTCTTAAGGGTTTGCAGCTAGATACATTAGAAAAATAAGGCTGTTTCTGTGGTTTACCACATATCTTCAACACTGCGCTTTCACAACCAAAAAAAAGCACTTGCCAATAATTAACACTTAAATGGAATTCTGCACAAGGGATGTTCACATCAGAAGCAACACTGTTGCCTCAGTCATTACTTTGGACAGTAATCAGTTTCTAACCTGAAGATACAGCAGATTGTCATGGTTTACAACATCAACCAACTCCTTTCTGATCGCTCCATATGGTTTGAACTCACTCTTGATGGCAGCTGTCTCGCTGTAAGGACTGTCTGTGCCCCTGTAAGAGCCAAGTCTCTTGTATATCAAGACATAAGGGGTATCGTTTGGAAAGCGCTTAGACAGATCAGCAAATGAACTAAAGCTGGAGTAAGACACACGGCTATCATTAAACAGGTGCCATGTGTCTGAGTCATTCCTATGTGAGCTGCTGGCTTCTTCTGTGGCAGCTTTTTCCACATTTTCCCATGATGTGAGATTTCCAGAAGACTGTGCATAGCAATAATAATGCCCACTTTCAGAGGACGTTCCTGAGTGCACAATAACTGAACAAAGACCATAGAAACAGTCTAACAATGGTTTATCCATGCTGCTACTTGCATCAGTAATACCATCATGTTCTTGTTTGGTTCTCTTAGGAGACAAACCAGAGTCAGCCAGTAAATTATCATCTCTGTCATGAGAAGGGTGGCTTCCAATATCAACCATGTCACCTGAACTATTTGAAACCACTGCAGCATCACCTTTAACAAAAGTACTTGGGAGTCTTAGAATTACTGGATATGATACACTCTGCAGTATTTTAGATCTCTGCTGTGTTTGAACATTATATGCAAACCGTTTTAAAGTTAGCACAAGGAAGTTGGAGGCCTTGGAGATAACAACACTACGTTCTGCATCTTGTAAACTCTGGCATGCTTCACAGTGATACTGATTGGATCCCTCCAGCATTTCAGCCTCAAAGAAATACTCCAGTAAGTCTTTAATAGAGATAACAGGGGCAGCTGATCTTACAGCAGGTTCATGACACTTAGTATGTACACTTGTTCCTTTTGTGAAAGACATGGACAAGCCACTAGAGCCTGGCTCATGTGATGACACTGCTGAGGCAGCAGCATCCCTGTTTTTTTCATCAGCAGACTTGACTGATATATCAGATGATGTAACATGCTGAGCTATGTCTCCTCCTTTCAAACTCCTTTCTGTTGTTCTTGTTGGATTACACCCTGCAGTCATGTCAATATTTTCCACTGCTTGTTTAGTTGAAGTGGCACTGTCTGTTGAAACCACAGATCTACCTTCAAGTTCTCCAGCTTGAGGAAATGCAAGTGGCAGATCAGTAAAAACTTCTTCCCTACAAGAGGTAGAATTACATTGTCTACAACGATGGCAGACCAGTAACTTCCCGGCAAAAGTTTCATCCACGATTGATGGCCATTTAGGGTTTTCATTAGTGCTGTTAATTGAGTTGTCTTCTTCACTTGTCCTGTCTAGAAGAAACTTAAGGAATTCAGAACAGTCTTGCTGAGCTCCTGCAGCAAACCATGGAGGTCTGGCGACATAAAGGAACTTGGAAGGTGGAAATGCTGATCGCTGTTACAGGTAAAAAAAGATGCATCAGTTACTAGCTTTTACTGGATAATGCTTTCTCTTACAACCATCTGACTACTTTGTTACTGGTCATTGACTTAAAAAGTTTCCTTTGATACATGATTCATAGATTTGCCCAACTGCAAATCCTAGTTACAACACAAGGTGGAGAATCACCTATGAGTTGAGGCCAAAGACCAACATGGAGCAAACAAACTACTCATGTAATATAAGATACCCATGTAGAACTACTCTGTAGAACAGTAGTAACTAAGAAAAATAAATTGAATACACACACATACAGTGTATGCACAGAGACAAAAGATGACCTTGACTAAGAAGCCAGCATCTGTGGATATACCTTTCTACATTCCCCTGACAAACAAGTTGAAAGGACAAGGTGGAGTTACCTGGGAGAGAGTAAGGAAAGCAAAAACTTCCTGCAGGTGGTACAACAGAGGCTGCTGTGATGGTGATGTTTGTTGTTGAAGAGTCATACAGCGAAACCTGCAAAAAAAACATAGATCCCCTAAAGATATGTGGAGGCATATTTGAGATATTTTCAAATCAGAAATTTTAGCTATAGTAGATGCAAAATGGGTTGTTACCTGGGCATAATGTCTGTTGTATATTCACACATGGTGCACATACAAGTCATAATATTATTGACCCATGTTTGAAATGCCTAAGTTCGCATTCTGTAGTTAAATTGGATGTGATAAGATACTTACTCATCTAGCATATATAATGCCTGTAACACACTGTTCATATAACATGTGTTCCCCAGGTTAACCAATCCAATTTTTCCTGTTTCTGACTTGGGTGTTAAACCAATCAAAGGCAGTTTAGCAGACTGAGCAGACCATGCACTTTGTGTCAACCACTTTTTTATCATTACTTCTGATGGTTTGGGTAAGTCCTAGTAAAAGTAATTTAAACACAAATCAGAGTAGTGTTTACCAAAGAGAAAAAACAAATAATCTTAATTCATTGTAGGCATGCTTCCACAAAAATCATCTCATCTATCTCCTGAATGACCATAACATTGTCTACAGTCATTTTATTTCAGGCCTTGCTTTTTGTCCTAGAGGTGTTTGTCCTTTCCTGACAAGGACATCATATATGTGTAGGAGTTCGAGATGCCATTTTGTTATAAAACTGTACATCACAAGCTGTTTTGGCATTACAATCCAAAATGGCCATTAATCAGTTAAACATACACTAACTACAGGTATGTCATTCACACAAGGTAATTCAGGTATTGATGCTGTAAAGAATAACCACTATTCACTATACACACACCTCAATTTCCACTTAAAAAAGCTATGAAACATTCCTGTATTCAAGCTTTTACAGTATGAATTCATTAAAGTTTTTTTCTTGTCACCCAACCTTTCTGCCTCTGGAACAAGGGGATAATGAATTTCCAGTCTGGCTACATTTAGAATGAGAATGGTTATATTAAGCCATACCTGCAGACAGTCAAGTAATTGTCCATACAGCTCAGGGAAGCCCGTGTGTTGATACATGAGACAGTGCATTAGTTCAGCTATTGTTTGAAGTGTGGATTGTGATGAAACTGAATTCTCTTTCTTTAGATTCTCTACAAGAGCTGGTACAAGCTCAACAATCTATAAAGAATCAAACAAAATCTCACAAAAACTTACAAACACCAATAATTAAAAAGAGGAAGCAATAATATGCAAAATACCCAAGGACATTATCACACTTCAATGACTACAAGGTTTTACCCAGACACAGAAAAAGTGCCACTCATAAAATAATATGAATTTCTTTGAGTATACTGGTCAGCAGAAAGTTCTGTTATTCAAAATACCAGACTCTTCATTACCTCATGAAATGCTTGTGGAGAATGCTGAAAGCTTAGCAACATGTGAGACAACACAACCATGGTGCTCTCACGCACAACAGGGAAAAACAGCCTACTGAAGACCTAGAGAAAAACAAACAAACAAACAAAAAAAATTAGAAAAAGATAAAAAATTAAAAATGCATTTAAGATTATGGAACTACATTTCAGTTTCTAGAAAACAACAGAACAATAAAATTGATTCTAACAATATTATGTTTAAAAGAGAATAGCTTACCTGGGTAACCTTTTCCAAAGTAACAGCAATGAGAATGGGATTTTTCCCAGCAAATGACAATGCTCGTAAGAAACCAACAATCCACTGGTCCACCTTCTTTCCACCTGGCCATGAAAGCCAGTTAAGCATACGTCCTAGTGCAAGTGTAAGATTTTCATCTGATACTGACGGATTAGATGCCACAAGTTTTGTAGCAGTGTCAATTACATCTGATGAGAAATACTGTACCACAGAAGCCAAAGCAACTGAAGGGTTAGGTCCAACAGTTGATATAATCTTGAAAACTTCAGCCAACACAGGGAAAAGAAGAGCTTGGTTTTTCATCCACATTTTGTTAAGAAGAGCCCCAATAACCGCTCCATTCTGAATACACAAGGTCATTTCCCGTTTGGAAGTCTTGGGCAGTTCGGTCTTACTGAGAGCAGGAATCAATTCTAAGTTAAACTGCAGCAAGTTTCCACCAACAGGCCAGCAATGGTCGAATTCAATCAACAGACGGGCTACAGCAGCACAAAACTCTATGCTCGTATTCCGCTGCACCCAGATATGAATCCTGTGACGAACAACTGTGTACATCGAGAAGACTTGAGAAGTATGTTGTAAAAGGTCAAACGTTGTCCTGATGTAGTCGAGAGAGCTTACGCATATTTCTTTGCGTTTGGAAAGGAAAGAAAGTAAAAACTCTTCAGTGAAATAATTTAGAAAATCATTCTTATGTCGTTTAGCCCATGTTGTCAGCACAAACTTCCCTGTTTCATTCAAAAATCGTGATCTTTCTTCTGTCATCCACTCAGCGGCGATTTCAAAGACAGCTTTACTCTGTTCCTCAGCCACACTGTTCGTAGCCTTTGAGACAAACTGTAGGATAAGGGACTTTTTAACATTCTCCGGGTGATTAGAGGCAACTATTCCTCTTAAAATCTGGTCCATACTGCCGTAAAAATGACAAAATTATTGGACTTGCTCAGAAGTCGTTCGCTTGAAGCGTGCCCCGGATGTAAGACTAATTTCAGAGCCAGGAGGTCTGGGTCTAGCGGAAGACAACATTAGAGCAATGGCCTTTTTGGTCTCTTGATGAGAGGTACTCTTTAATCGAACCCTCCTGTATTAACCATCCATTGGTGCATTTAAAGTTATTGTATACAGATTTATGTAAAGGATCATGGTATGGGCTAGGGGAGCAACAAAGAGCACGATGTGATTTCCCCCTCCCCCTCATCTTTGGTCTACTGTTGGCTCCATCATTGAAAAATGATAATACTTATTCTTGTCCCATTCTAAATGCAACATAACGAGCTAATTATAGTAAACGATCAACAATGTATGAAAATTACTGCTAGATTCTTCGAGTTATCAACCAATAACTAAAGGAAGCCAATTATCAACGTTGGGATCAGGAGCCGTTACCATAATGGCTCTGGGTTGGGATTGATTCAGAAATAATCACATTCCTAATTCCTTGGAAAAAGGAAAAATAAAATTGCGAACAAAGAGGAAAACAAAGAACAATAAATACTTTTGTATTTTTCACACATTTGAGGAAAGGTAAAAACAATATTTACAACATTTTCAGGTGTGCGTGACCGCTTTATGGAGTCGCGTGGGTAGACAAAGGCTCAACATGCAAATAAGGTTTCAAGAAGATTTCAGGAGTCTCGTCAGTACGCTGACTACAAAGATCACACCTGTTGGTGGTCGGTGACATAAGTTTATTTGCATCAGATATTTTTTAATGGAGTGAATTTTGGAATCATTTTTGTATTGCTTTTCTGGCGGACCCACGCTGTTTTAATGATTTCCGTTGGCGCAATATAACTCGCGCTAAACAAAGAAGTTGCTGATAAAATTAGTAGCGATATCATTCTTGAGTGTAAACAGTAAAAGGACTAAAATACTTTGAGAAACTGAATGATGAAGTATGGTTTCATTTGTACTCCATACTTTTCAGTTCACATACTCCAAAACTACGTAAGACTAACTAGGACTGGGAAGAAGAGAACCATATTAGTTCGAGTACAAACAAAACAGTTTGGGACAATATTTAGACATTAACACTAAACTCGCTGTTTGGGTTTTTACTGTTGGCTGACGGAACCACATAAACCAATCAGATTACTACAAGCAAAAAACAATTACGTGTAGAATTTCTATGATTTTTACTCCATTTGTGTTCAATACCAGCAAAAAATAATTGAACACGGAGCCTTGCTTGTATTCTATTTTTTTTTTTTACTTAAAAATACATAGCGGAGGAACCAACTAAGGGAATTTCATTCTCAAATTAGATAGCAATTAAGAGCAGCCATGCAGAGATAATGTGTGGGAAACATGCCAGAAGGCGATATCTGGGCGATGGCGCGGAACACAAATGACAAGTTGTCATGAAAACGTGTCACATTTTCATAGATAGAATGGATACCTATTCCCATGGGACGGGCTTACCAAACCGTCCGTAAGCGTGCATAGAGTTTCAAATGTGTAGCGTGGAGAAATGGTTGGAATTCTTGAGAACGCTTTGTGCCAATGTTTAGCTCATAAAGTTGAGTAATGGCACGGTCGTACCAAGAAGTGCGGCCCTTTTACTGTCGCGAATGGGTTTATGAGAGAATTCAAACGTGCCTTGAACGGAGGAAATATCAAGAGGATACAAAGACTAAAGGAGCTTTTGTTTTGGGAGGGCCTGGCTCAGGTAAAACTTCAATTTTACTAGAACTTGTTTCCCCTAAAGCCAAAGATGGAGTACAAGTACAGCTGTCTAAAAGAGTTTTGGTTCATCATTTCTGTCGAGCTCAAGATGCTTCCTCTGTAGCAGTTGCTGAATTTATTTTCAGCTTTGCTAAGCAGCTTGCAAAAGCAGAACCTCTTGAAGCATATCAGGTGAAATTCAACGACCCACTAATTCAAAATCATCTCAGAACTGAGCATTGTATTCACAACCCAGACCGTTCTTTCAAAGAAGGGATTTTACTTCCCTTGAATTCGATCTCTCCACCAGAGGATCTGTATTTACTTGTAGTGGACGCCATCGACGAGTCTTTCTTACATTCTTTTGATTCCGGAGTCAGTTCTGGAAGCCGAACTATTGCTGAATTGCTTGCTACCCATCACGATTTGCTTCCTCCATGGTTATTTCTGGTTGCCAGTGCTAGAAAGCAGTCAAAAACTGTTACAAAGATGTTCACAGGCTTTCGAAAGTTGACTATAGACGATCTTCGGAAGGCTCATGTGGTAAAGGACGTACAGCAGTATATTTTGAACCGCCTTGATGATGAACCTAGTTTGAGAAAGCACTTGACTCGAAAAACCGCAGAAATATTTAATCAGTTGCACATCAAAAGCAATGGTTGTTTTCTTTACTTGGAGAAACTGTTGGATGGTATTGTAGATGAATTCTTTGGCCTTGAGGAGACTCAAGATATTCCTGGTACACTGTCAGGTTTGTATTTGTGGCTCAGCAATCGACTTTACACTGAGGAACAATTTGAGAAAATTCGGCACGTCTTGAATGTCATTTTAGCTGCACAAAGACCACTAAGGGAGTCAGAATTGTTTGAAGCAGTTTGGACCGGAGATACAAAACTGACCAATGAAAGCTTTGCTGAGACACTTGATATTATGTCACATCACCTATCAACTGATGCAGAAGGTGCAAGAAGGATCTCACACCTATCTTTTGCAGAGTGGCTTTTAGATGTAAAGCACTGCACTCCTAAGTATGTTTGTAGCCCCTTAGATGGGCATGCCTTACTGGCCCTGCGATACACAAGACTTGCTCAAAGAGAGCAACTTTCAGAACCCTATGAGCTTGCATTTCATCTAAGTCGTGCCTCTTTCAGAAATTGTCTCTCTCAAAATCACCTTGCCTTGTGGCTTTTATGGAGTGGAAATCAGGTCACAGGTGTGCAGCTCAATGCAGAGCATTTTAAACAAGATGTAATGCAACTTTTAGTCAGTGCAGGAGCTAAAGCAAGTGAAGTTGAAGAGCACCCATTACAAGTGCCTTATGCTCCAGAAACACAAGAGTCTATACAAGCTTTGTTAGAGAAAGGCACTTCAGTTGATAGTGTAGATAGCTCTGGTCGTACTTTGCTATGCAATGCTACATTTAATGGCAATGTTGATGTAGTGCGGCTCCTTTTAAAGCATGGTGCTAATGTCAACTTCTCTGACACATCTGGCCAATCACCTTTGATGTTAGCAGCAAGGCAAGGACATAGTGAAATAGTGTACCTGTTGGTTAACTGTGGTGCATCTGTCAATCATTGTGCAGACGATGGCTGCACTGCACTGCGAGCAGCAGCATCAGGGGGGCACACTGACGTTGTTTCTGTGCTTCTCAAGCATTCTGCTCAGGTTGACCTTGCTGATGATGATAAGCGTACAGCACTCAGAGGTGCAGCATGGGGTGGCCATGGGGATGTTGTCTTGCAGCTTCTTCAGCATGGTGCCAATCCAAATCTAGCTGACAAGGAAGGAAGAACTGCATTGATAGCTGCTGCTTACATGGGCCACAGAAGAGTTGTAGAGATTCTTCTTGACTATAAAGCTGAAGTGAACCATGCAGACAATGATGGTCGAACTGCATTAGCTGTCACAGTCCTTTGTGTGTCAGCAAGCGAGAATCATGAAGGTGTTGTTGATCTTCTTTTGACGAGAGGAGCAATAGTAGATCACCCTGATTATGATGGTTTAACACCACTTTGTGTTGCTTCACTTGAGGGTTACTATAATGTCGCCAAGCTGCTGGTAGATGCAGGGGCAGATATTGGTCATTGGGACAGAAATGGAAGAACCCCTCTTTTTGCAGCAGCTGCCAATGGTCATGCTGACATAGTGGAGCTGTTGTTAGGCAAAGCAGAAGGTTTGTTGTAAAAAATAACTACAGTTTTGTAATAGTCATGGCTAGCAACAGAAGTCAAGAAATCATTTGTTGCCCTCTTCAAGAAAAAAAAAGGAAGTTTAAGCCTTTCATTGATAAGTATTCAATTTCTTGTAAATCATGCTTAAAGACAGATGTCCCCTTTTCATCTTCTGTTTTTGGTTTTTGCTTAGTTGGGTGAAGGTTATTATATCAAGCACCATATTTAAAGACTGTGCTTTCTCACCTTTTTTACTATGTCAAGTCACATTAACTATTTTAAATTATGGTGGGTGTGGTACTTCTTGGTTCTGCCATTGTAATTATGCCTTAAATTGGTTCTATAATCTGCCCATTAATTCAATTATAATGCTAGAAAGCCATTGCTCACAGATAGTTGATTTCTTATTAGATGGAAGGCCAAATCCATCAGGTTGGACTTCTCCAAAGGCCTCCATGTTCCGCACTGATCACAATGGATGGAATCCACTCATGGTGGCTGCAAATCAAGGCAGGATTGGCTTTTCATTACAGTAGATGCCAGAAGTTTAAACTTTATTTAGAACTGAAGATATGTGAACCATAATATCAGCTTCTGTCCTTTTTGCCACTAAAAGACTAGCATAAGATTAATAGAAATTTTTAGTATTTTAACAAATAGATTGTCTTAAGGCTGATTGAGAATGTCTGTCTTTTAGAATCTGTGGCACATTAGCCATAGAATAAGCTGTTTGAACTTCAGCTTTAGTGTCAACTAACAAGAACTTTACAGTGAATTACATACAGAATAACCAGAATGTGTCTTTCCAATAACATTTTAACACATTCACCACTATACCAAGAGGAGGAAAGTTACTATTAACATGTAACTCAAATGATCACCTTTATGGAACTAATGATGGGTTGTTCTTTTGATCTTCAGGGTTCAAAGATGTTGTTGTGTTACTTCTCCAGGCAGATGTAAACAGCAATGCAATGGACAGTGATGGTCGCTCACCATTGATGTTAGCAGGGCAAGAGGGTCACATTGATATCATTTCAGCCCTCATTGAACATGGTGCTCCAATTGAACAGGCGTCATCTGATGGACGTACAGCCTTGTACTTTTCAGCCATGGAGGGACATGAAACATGTGTACGACATTTAGTAAGCCTTGGTGCAGATGTCAATCATGTTGACAGCCAGGGAAGGACACCACTCTTTGCCATCTCCATTGAAGGCAACAAAGAGATGATTGAACTTTTGTTGGACCTTGGGGCATTTGTTGACTGTAGAGACATTGAGGGTCGTACTCCTCTCCATGCAGTTGCATGGAAGGGAGCCTATGATTTAGTGGAACTTTTTCTTGACAGAGGTGCAATGATAAATCATGTTGATATAGAAGGCCGCACAGCACTCATGTCAGCTGCTTGGAAGGGCCATGAATCAGTGGTACAACTGCTTATTCAGAAAGGTGGGAGGGTTGATAAGATGTCAAAGGAAGGTGCTACTGCATTGTGCATTGCCTCACAAGAAGGACATGATGAAGTTGTACAGATTCTGTTGGAGCATAATGCAAATATGAATCATTCTGACAAACTTGGAAGGAGTCCTATGCAAGTTGCATCTGAAGCAGGTAAGGACATAAAATTTAACACAGTCTTTTCTTTTAAAGAGCTATTTCAAAAAAGGAGTGGAATCTGTTAGTGTAACACATTTGTAGTTATGTTTCTCAACTCACAAGTTTGTTGACTTTCTGGCATTTTTAAATAATGCAGACTATACCCTTTCAATTCAACTAGAAATCACTCAGTAAAAAGTCAGAACTTTTCTTTATGATACAGACGCTAGAAAATGGTTAATCCAAAAGTTAAAATAGACCTTTTTTGTTCTTCTGAGAAAATGTAGTAAACAGCAAGTCATGCAGTATTACTGACACTTCTAAACATTGCCTTTTATTGTTATTTAGAGAAAGTCAAATGACTCAAATTAGGAAGCAAAAAGGACATGCTCTTTTATCCTAAAACATATCATAATTACTGTACTGGTGATCACTCATCAGGTCATACACGAGTTATGAAAGTTCTGGAAGCATTCAGTGTGATGAGATTGAATGATGGAAACTTCACAAGCACCCTCAAGAGAAAGCTGTCATCTCCTCAATCAGACAGTGGCAGCACAGTTTCAAACTCAAGCCTAGCAGGTGAAAAACCACCCAGACCAGAAAGTATATCATCTTCTAACAGTTCAGACTCACCTGCAGTAATAAGAAGAGAACTGCCATTATCAGATGATCAACTTGCACCAAATGGAGACCTGCTACAGGAAAGACGATACTCAGCAAGCTTTCGGGACATACACAGTGTCCAGCCCATCAAGGAGCCATGGAACTCTGCCTGTCCACCATACACATCAGAAGCAGACCAAGCTGAGCCTCCACCCTATACAGAAAAACCAGTTGTTAGAACTTCACTTGTTGAAGATGATGTAGTTGCAAGCAAGCCTTCTCCACGTGCAAAACAAAAACAGTTCTCCTTGATTCATAAAATGAAACAGAAGGGAAAGTTTGCTTTTACATCTACAAGTTCTCAGGGGAATGACAAACGGAGCAAAGCCACAGGCAAAGTAAAAAGCTCCAGTGAAAAGCGTGGTTTGTTTTCAGGTATAAAACAGCTGAGCACCAGTTCGTCTCATGGTGCAGGTTCATCCTCAAAATCACATGAAGGAAAACATGGCAACCCTAGACAAACAAGAGAATCATCAGAAACAAAAATTTAAGTCATTTGCAAAACCTCACAAATTAAATTTATCAGACTGAATGTGGAATTCGCTTGGGATATTTTACCTAGGCAAATGTTAAGATGAAGATATTTTATTCATAAGGACTCCTGTTAGAGAAATGCAGTGTAAGAACGAGTTGTCCTTTTATGAACTATATGCTTATGCAAAGTTTAAAGGTGCTCTCTTGTGTTTTTTCACGTTTTGTACAATACAATGCATTTGTTGTTGCTGATCTCTGTTAATGGTTCTTAACATACCAGTAATCCATGATCCTACCTCCAAGATATTTTATCATAAGTGTCTTAGTAGGAGGTGCTAAGACCAATCTACTGTTTTTGCAATGAATATGTTGCCAAGGCTATAGTATAATTTAGATGTTCATGACAAAATAGGCCCCCTATTCCAAATAAACCCTGTTTTGAATTTATGCCTTGTTCATAATTTCTTAAATCAATTAAACTCAGACTGTTGCAAAATTCTTATTTATCTACATGTACGAAAATAGCTGAAGTATAAATTATGTACTTTGATATATCTGTGAGAAATACCTTCATTTATATATACCTATATATGTATATTCTTTTGTTCTGTTACCAAAAATGTCAAATGCTGCCTTGGTTGAAATACCTTCTAATCAAGATAAAATTGTAAATGGTAACAACAGACATGGAAGCTTTACTTTTGACTTGTTTTGCTGTAGGAATCAATACACTGTATTTTGTTTAGAACAAACAAATCTACCTGCAACACACAATTTGTTGGTTGGATAGCAGTATTTTACCAGACATAAATAGTCGATGACATCAATTAAATTAATGAGTAGTCAATAAGTAATTGATAGCTGATCAGTTGATTAGCCATTGATTATTGCTGATGATCACTGAGTAATTGATGACTAATTGATAGGCCACAGAAGTTTTGGTCATCCATGAGTCATCGATTGCATCAATTAGTCGTTTATTGCATTGAATAGTCCTTGATTTCGTTCAATACTTGTCAGCGTACTTGCTAGTTTCATTTTCATACTGGTTGGTTCCTGTTCAGTTGTTTTGTTATTAGAGTTGGGTAAAGTGAAATTGTACAATTAAGAATCATCTGTATTTTTTATTAGCACTTCACATTTTGACACGCTGTAAGGTTATTAGACCTTTTGTGAAGGCATAATATCATCAACAGGAATGCCAGTTATAAAGAAAAATATGTGTAACACATATGAAAGAATCACAAACGAAATACATGGCACAAGAAAGCAAGAAATGTGTCTTTTGTGTGCAGTATAATAGTCAATGAGTAATCAATGGGTCATCGATAAGTAATCAATAACATCAATAGGTAATCAGTTACATCAATGAGTAATCAATGTCATCAATGAGTAATTGGTAGGCCACAAAATTTATGGCTTTGATTACTCATAGATTACTCATTGATCATCGCTAATAATCAATGAGTAATCAACTGATTACCCATCGATTACTCATTGATTACCAATTGATGTTATTAACCATCTATTAGTTATGTCTGGGTTTTACTAACCTTCAGTGATTCTTAGATTATTTTTTACCAAAAAATATACAATGTACTTGCAATTTCTGTAGATATTGGTACTTTGTAGATTACATCATTATCACTGATAGATAGCAATAATACCGAATAGATTTAATAAAACAAGCTGCGTTGAGTTTATTATTTCTTATTCTCAATCTTATTTATAATTGTTAAGAGTTAAGGAAAAATTATTCTTCCACTGGGACTTAAAAGTGCAGGAAAAACCCCTACCGTTTCTCCTTTTCCTCATTAGTTTAACAAGTAAATTATCAGACATGGGTTGCAGTGTTTGATTATAAGTCAAACATATTGAAGAGATCTGGTCTTTTAGTGTTATTATGCTGCTTTTAGTGTTATGTTGAGTTACTAAAGACGTTTTTTTGAAATATAAGAATACAATATTGGAAAGTAACATATATCATACTTTCAGAATAAACTTTCTCAAACCACTGCTGTCTACTACCAAATGGACCCTAAAATTTTCTAAGTCATTTTGGGGCTCATCCTCGGTGTAAAAACCTGTTAAGCTCACGCGTGACGTAGAACAAAGGAAACAAAGGAGACAAAACGATAGAGACTAGGAAAATAATAGAGAAATAACAAAGAAAAACTTCACAGGTTTTTCAGTCAGCCCAGGTATCAGTTCAATGCAATTTTTACAAATGTAGTTATTATTTTAGAGACTGGAAACAATACTACACTTGTAAAGTGCATTTGTAAAAGTTTTATTGAATAGACACAGCAAAATACTATCTGGAGATCACTACAGTAGTAGTGACCGTCAGGTCAATAAAACCCTGAAAAGAACATGGCCAATAGGTAGCCATCTTGACTGAACAAGCTTGGTCAATAAAGGATTTATATATTATATGGACATTTTGCTCGGCTTTGCATCGCGGGTCAACGTGGGAAGTCCCAGTCGTGCATGATAGGCCCATCTTGCCCGCTCGGGTAGCCAATCAGAACCCAGCATTCCCCTCATCCTGCTCGCTCCCCCCTCGCCCGCTCGCGGAACCAGCCCGATAAATCGCCCAATAAAGCCTCGCAAATGCCTGCGTTTTGCCTGCTACACATCAGCGGTTTCAAATTCTTACTTTTAAGATGGCGACTTTTCCTTCCCTCTTTCCCAAATTTTCCGATGACCTTTGGTTTACTTTGGAGAAACGTTCTGACGACGATGCAGCTTTAACAAAACAGGAGGAAGAATATGCAGCTTCGGTTGGCCTGAATTTTGTTTTAAATGTTTTGTGTTGACAAAATGTTAAGTGTTATCAGGCCGGCGTTAGACATTTATTAAGGATTATGTGGATAATCATTTACCTCTATTGCAGCTGAAGAAGATCCTTGAAAAGGGCAGCCATATCCTTCCCATCGGGAAGAACAAGGAACAACAAGAAGTATGTCTAGATATTTGTAACGGTTTATTGATAATTGGAGCTGTCAGAATGACTTAATGGTCACAATAAACGGGTTATAAATGTTTTGGAATGATTTCCGCATAGGTCCCTACTTCATTATGCGTACTGTACCCGTACGGTTTCGTTCTCGGAAAACAAGAAATGTTTGCACGCGCACTTTCCAATACAATTCAACTACAGCATGCATAATGAAGTAGGGACCTGTGCGGAAATCATTCCAATGTTTTTCCACAAAATGCACTGCAAGACATTCTACAACTCTAAATGAAACGTAAAATATGGAGAGCTGCTTAACTCTTCCTGATCACTGCACGGACGAGAACTAAATAAGAAGATAGAATTACCGTTGATTTTGAGAAGTGAAAGCAAAAATTAACTGTACATGCATGTTCTAGATTTTTATTTATTTATTTATTTAGCCACTCACAAAACTACACAACAAGAACAAAAGGTGTTAATTAAATTATAAAATTAATGTGACAAGGAACCCTAACGAAACTTGAAGCTTATATTAATAGGCTTCCTTCAACTACTAATGAACTAAATTCATGGCTGAGTGCAGAGTGAGCAAGATCGGAAAATTAAACAACAGATCGGCTATCAGTGAGATAATTCTTTAGATTTTTCTTTAAAAACAGATATAGAAGGAGAACTAATTAGTGAAACAGGCAACAAATTCCAGATTTTAGGTCCTCGGTAAAGGATACTGAATTGCTTTATATTTGTTCTACAAAAATGAGGTCTATACTGAGAGGCTAGTCGAGTTTCGTATTGATGGACTTGATTACTACTTAAGAACAAGTCATGAAAGCTATTAGGCAAAAGATTATGGTGATAAGAATACATAAAGGTAGCTACAGAAAATGAATTAATACTAAATATGTCAAGGACTTTAAGCTGGTTAAATAAAGGGGCAGTATTTGCTAGATAGTGAGCTTTTGTTATGAGTCGCACTAGACGCTTTTGCAAAAGGTAAATACAATTTAGATTGGAACAGTAGGTGGAGGACCAGGTGGCATTACAGTATGTTAAGAAGGGATATATAAGGGAGTATTACAAGGTCATCAAAGTTTGGGATGATAGGTAAAAGCGGGCTTTCACAATGATTCCCACACTTTTTGAAATTTTCTTTGAGACGAAATCAATATGTGGTTTCCAAGAGAGATACTGGTCAATAAAAACACCTAAAAATTTTGTCTCCTTGACTTGCTTGATCACAGTATTTTCAAGAGTAAGAGGGACATTAACATTGACTTTCTTTTGTCTTGGATGAAGAATCATAATATTTGTTTTAGTCAGATTTAGAGATAACTTATTCACTTTAAGCCAAATAACTATTTTTGCAAGTTCATTGTTAACAATAGATACGAGGTGGTTGGCCTCTTTATGGGAACAAAAGATACTTGTGTCATCAGCAAACAGTAAAGATTGAGTAAGACTAGAGACATTAGGAAGGTCATTAATGTAAATAATAAACAAAAGAGGTCCAAGAATTGAGCCCTGTGGGACGCCACATAAAAGTTTCCGCGGATAAGATCGATGGGACCCAAACTGAACAAATTGAGTCCGTTCATCAAGATAGCTTTTGATCCACGCCAAAGCAATATCCCGAACACCATAGTGTTGCAGTTTTTGACACAATATTTCATGATTAATAGTATCAAACGCCTTAGAAAGATCTAAAAAATCAACCTTACATGAAAGATCTAAAAGATCGACCTTATATGCAAGACAACAAGCACCTGACCTTTACCTTGAAACAATTCGTGGTTTAAAGTTTAACACTAGAACATTTTCTGCAATTTGATTGGTAAAGAGTAGTGTAGTTCATATGTTACTTACACAAATAGGATTCTTATGATTTGTAGGTGAAATTTGGGATGATTATTAGTTGTGATATGACATGAATTTTGTAACTATAATTCTTCATTTTTTTCCTACTGGCCTGTTGTTTACCCATGAAGTTCAATTTTGAAACACTTTGCATGCACTGATGTAGTGAAATTCACTATTCTTTTTTCACCAACTGTTCAACTACTTATTACTTATTTTTAAATTGTACTTCAGTTATTAAACAATTATTTGTAATTCACAGACTGTTGTTGAAGAAGATGAAGATGAATTAGAAGAGGATGATGACACAGGGGAAGAACTTGATGATGAAACTGATGAGTATGAAAGCCCAAGTCCTGGTACAGAATCTGTTGAAGGAGAGGTACGGTTTGTCTTAAACTGTTGGTACTAAGGGTGCATTCATTTGGAATGATCTGGATTTGGATTTGTAATTCAAGCTTACTCAAACCATGAGGCATCAAACGAAACGATGAATCCTTGTCCAGAGTAGATTCTTTGGTTCGTACAATGTGTGATCTTGGATCACAAATCTAAATCTCAATCATACCAAAGGAATGCACACAAAAAATGCAGCATTTGCCTTGCAGGTGGAGATGGATGCAAGCCTGATTTAAAGAACTCTCTTCAAACAGCAAATGGTTTTAGCAATTAGAGATGCAACAAGTTTCAAATTAAAAGCCAAGTAAGCACATAGCACCTTTGGCTGCACTTAAATGGAACCATTAGAGATGCTTGACACTATTGAAGACAGTTCGCTCACAACTTATTAAAATTAAATGGGAAAAGCAATGAGCAAGCAAGCACCTGTATGGAGTACTTCCCATACATGTTCAGGACTTTTTCTGCACATCTCTATTTCTACATGTACTTTCAACAGAAGCAAGGTATACAATGAACGGTTCAGAACCACACTTTTATTTAAGGACCAGTAGTTTTGCACCTTAGGAAAACTGTCTTTAGTCCAGTAACTTGTAAATGCTTACAGTAACACCAAATTTAAGACCGACAGAAACATGAACAATTTTATTCCATAATTGATTTTTAACTCTTGAGAGAATATCTTTATTACTGCTTAAATATTTCACAGTAATTTCATATATAGCTCACTATATTATCTTTAGTTTTTCTTAACGTAATTTGGTTGCAAGGTTTTAGAAATAAAAGTACCTTTCACCTAAGTAGGTTTGCACTCAGGAGCAACTATTTTGCTTTATAATATAGCTACGTTCTTACGCGCGCTCTGATTGGTCAAAAACCTATGTTTTATCAGAGTTTATAATATAGCTACGTTCTTACGCGCGCTCTGATTGGTCAAAAACCTATATGTTATCAGAGTATAAAACATAGAAAAAGCGTGTTTTATTGTTTTTAGCCACAGTAATTCTACTCAACAACTCTGTAAGAGACGGCGAAAACATTTTCTTTGAGGAAATTCATGATGGATTTCTCTGCGAAGCAGCAGAAAGTTTTGAAGCTGAGAATAACAAAACAAATAAAGGAGAAGAAGCGAAAACAGTCGAGAAGTTGCTATTCAATGGCGTCGGTTTGTCGATCTGTGTGCTTTGTTGTTTCTACTCGCGGCGTGTAAAATCTATATCATAAAGCGAATAAAGAAGCCTAAGCCGTGTATTACACTGTGATTAAAACACTCTGGGCAATTGAGAACACTCGAGAAATGTGGAAAACACTCGCCTGTGGCTCGTGTTTTCCACATTTCACTCGTGTTCTCAAATACCCGTCGTGTTTTATCAGTGTAATACACGGCTAAGGCTTCTTTACTTGTTAATTAAATTGAGGGAATTTGGAAATCCGTGTCTATCAAAGCACGTTCGGTAAATTATAAATCTTGCATCATTAAAACGTTACGAAGTAGAAAAATATCGCGTCATTTCGGGGGATAATTCCTTTAGTTATCATCTTGTTTGATAAGGGCATGTATAGTGGAATAAAACATTGGTTTTGATCGAAATTGTGTATTGGTTTCTCTATGGAATTTGAGGCGTATGGCCGATTATGCGAGTTCTAATTGTAAGAAGGGTAAGGAAATAATATAGAAACTTCAAGCAGAACTGGTCGGACTTTCGTCTTTCTGGTGGCTCCTAAAGGAGCCGGTGTTTCGTTCGTGTGATAAGGTTTAGTACTCTTGACTTTGGGAAGACTTTTTCCCGCCTGCCATGGCGCCTTTCTTCTCAGTTTTCTTGGGAAGCAACACAGCCTGAATGTTAGGTAAAACGCCTCCTTGAGCGATGGTCACACCAGCGAGAAGCTTGTTAAGCTCTTCGTCATTTCGCACCGCAAGTTGTAGATGGCGAGGAATGATTCTAGTCTTCTTGTTATCGCGAGCAGCGTTGCCCGCCAATTCTAGAATTTCCGCGGACAAGTACTCCAAAACTGCGGCAAGGTATACCGGAGCGCCCGCACCAACTCGTTCTCCATAGTTGCCTTTACGAAGAAGACGGTGGATTCGACCAACAGGGAATTGCAGTCCTGCGCGGGACGAACGACTCTTCGATTTAGTTCCCTTGGCTTTCCCTTTTCCACGACCAGACATGACGTTCACACAGCTTACAGCAAACACAGGAGATTCTAATTAGTAAACCCGTCGGATACATCTGCCATTTTTATATTGGGTACCCGGATCGAAATGCTCCAATCAGATCAGAATAATTCAACATAATTTGACCAATGGCAATAATGATCTGTTTCCTCTTAGGCTCGCAAGATTTTTGCTCCGCTAATTATGCAATACATGAATTAACTCGAATTTTGCACGTCTGTAAACGTTATTAACTAATAAATATTATATGCAACTTAGATTTGTGTAACCACACTGCTTCAAATGCTTACCCAAGGAAACGTGGTTCATCTCGTTTACGGTTGGAAAATTGCAAGACCGAATACTAGTGGCGGTTAGTATTTAGCGCCAAAATGCTTAAGTTAATTATTGATTAAAGGTCACTTCAGACAAACAACGTGGGGTGGTTTAGCTCAGTTTGTGACAATATAAATTATTTATTTATAGTTGATAGAAGGGTCGAGAAATCACGTAAACTTGTCGGGTTGAAAAAAATTTTCAGTGCGATATGCCGAAAAAAAAAATATCTAGAAAATGTTGGAATTGAGTGCATAGTATAACACTGTACAAACATGCCAAACAGAAAACCGAGTCCTTCATGGTGTCCTTGTTTCGTGGTTTCTCCTGCTTGAATGAACCTGTATATTACCTCGGGGCTAAGCGGAACTATTTATTTTGTCTGACTTGGTTCGTAGTTGGGTTGGTAAACAAGTAACGACGGTACTGGTACTCCACATTTAGAGGGGAGAGGAACGGTTTACGGAGGAGGAAGAAACGGCCAAAAAAAACTTAGGGAGGAGGGAGGAAGGCGAAAAATAGGGGAAAAAATAGGGAGGAAAGAAATTTACCTGCCCGTTCCTCTCCCCTCCATTTAGAATGAGTTGTTAACTTCTTCAAAACGGTGCGTGCGCATGGATTATGCTACGTTTACTTTACCTTCGTTTGACATTTTTGAAAAATTTGCCGTCAAATTCCCTGCCCACGGGCAAATCATTCCAGTCAAATGCAACCAAATTTCCCCACCCCGGGCTGCACATCGCTGTCAAATATCCCAAGGCTGGCAAAGAAAGATTCAAATATTCCCTCCCCCGGGAGAACAAGGTCAGTCAAATGCCCTACCCCAGGGCCAACAAAGACAATCAAATCCCCACCCCATGCCCTGACTCCCCCCCCCCCCCTCCGGCTTAACATTGATAGGTGCATAAATATTGATAGGAGCATAATCTTAGGGGCTTCCATGAAGCACCAAAAAATCACGACGGTTCATTTATTAGAATTTTATCGTACATATTTACATTATACTTACAATGGTTTTGACGAAAGAAGCGTGAAAAGAACCGTAGAGCGGTAAGAAAATAATTCGAGTGTTTTACCAGCTCAGTGCTTGTCTCATAAATGCGGTCAGTATATTGTTTTGGTTCAGGGCAAAGCCCCAGCTTGGTATTAGTTTTCTTTCATTTCTTGAACTCTTGGATGGCTTTCAATGTTTTGAACACCCAAAGACGATGGAGAAAGTGTTGTAGTGTAAGAGGCAGCTACCTTCCCCTACCAGCTGCATAATAGGAAGCTAATAAACACATTTTGTACCGGCTCTATTTCTCAATCCCCTCCGCCTCTAAGGAACACTGTTATCAGCATTCTGCTTATTTTTGATCAAAATTCTCTGTAGCTTCCCTAAGATATTACAGACGTTCATGAAAAAAGGTGGTCAAATGTTTGACTTGACTGCAGAATGCCCTGGCACTCCGCCAATTCTTTATGTAGCCGCGGATTCGCGAGCACGCGTATCGCGTAACCATTTATAGTGATTGATAATGATGTATTTTTCACACCCTTGCTTCGAGTGTCAGGGTATTCTGCAGTTGCTCCAAATGTTGTTTTGAGATGTACCCACTTACATTCTCGCCACTCGAACGATCACGATAGAGCAAAGATAATATTATGATTCAAAACTGGCCGGTTATGTTTAGGTTCCGCCTGCAGTTATTACGCTTTAGCTTTCCAATGACAATGACAATGCTCTAATATTTGGCAACATATTTAAGTTTCTTTTGTACACGTTACCCCATCAAACTTGTCAATTAATCGCCAACAGTTAAACGTGTTTTTTTGTGATTAGGAATGGAAGCAATTTTTAAATCTCGTCCCCCGACAACTCTTCCGTGTTCATAGAATCGCCATTTTCTAAACTTGGAAAAAAGTTGATGGGCTCTTCTTCTTCGATGTCCTCTTCGTCTTCCTCATCGCCATCACCAAACGGAAAATCATCATCTTCTTCACTCTCACTATCACTGTGTTCAAGATCTTGAAGTAAAATGCTCTCAAATGTGGCCACATCTTGTGAATCCTGTTCACTATCAGCTTGTAGCTGCTGTGGCTCTTCGTCTTTTGTGTCATTCCGTGACGTGCTGTTTTCGTCATCATAGCCCTCTACATCAACGTCCTCTTCTTCGTCGAAGTCTGCATCCATGCGAGACGCTGCAAGAGGATGGATCAAAAGTGCTTATTTACAGGGCTAAAAAATGCCATAATATCAGTTAAACCACCGATTCACTAGATTTTCAGTGAAGGGGAGTAGGAGGTGTTGCCATTGAAACGTTGACTTTAAACCCTCAGAGAAGCCGGCAAGGGTGAATCTTCGTGCGATTTGTTGCGTGCGTGCAAAGAGAGGACCAATTTAGTTGCAACGACCCAATGGCACATGTGAACGGCCGATGATTCCAAAGAATTCTTTTGTTACAAAAAAATAAGGACCCGCATGCTTCGCGGTACATTTCACCACTTGACACTCCACATATCAGCTTTTATTAAATTAGCGATAAAGATACAGGACTGACTTACACTGATCAGCTGAGAT
Organism: Ricordea florida; assembly: GCA_949710005.1. Taxonomy (NCBI): domain Eukaryota; kingdom Metazoa; phylum Cnidaria; class Anthozoa; order Corallimorpharia; family Ricordeidae; genus Ricordea; species Ricordea florida. The sequence continues at coordinate 320,118 of OX453278.1, forward strand.
CGGTGTGCTGACATTGGCCCTGAAGTCATCTCCAGTAGTGTCCAGATCATCGGTCTCCAACACGCTGTCTTCTCCTTTGCTGAAGCTTTCTGGGAAGTCATCCATGCTGTTGTCCGCGGACCACTCTGGACCGGCTACTGAGGGCGGTTGACTAGCAGCATATGAAGACGAGTCATCGGCCGGAGTGAGGAGAATTTCATTTTCCATCTTGGATAGCTGTTCGTCGTTCTGAGCAGATAAGAATGAAAATCAGTACTGGTACAACTAAAATAGACAAAACCTTAAGTAATTTGTGGTAAGTGAGTTAGGGGTTATCACCTGTTGGGTTCCTACATAAAGACCTTCTGTGATCTGACCGCATGGCAACCAAGAAGTTATTACAAATGCCAGCGAGCTGACAGTAGAAGAGAATACAGTGGGACATCTATTAAGCGGCCACCCTCGGGACTGAGAAATGGCCGCTTAAAAATAAAGTTGGCAGAAATGGCGGTCAACGTGATTTATTGACTCTATATAGAAAAATACTTTTTGAAAAGAGTTAAATACATTCAAATAAATCCATCAAACAAAACTTAAGTCTTTTTTTTACGCCAACAGTCTGTGCAAATTATATTGTAGTTCAATCCTTTCATTTGTGAAAGATTTCCACGTTTATACATTTTGCTGCTTGTGACTCGTCATTACAATTGAGATTAAATTGCTGTTCTTTTTGTTATCAGTTATCACCTATTCTTATTGCTGTCTTTCTGTCACCACTTCGCTCGAAAAGATAATTTACTCTTCGTAATGATGACCAACAAAAAGGTGGCCGCGACCGCTTAATTGAGGTGGCCGTTGGATAGAGGTAACGAATACAGCATTTAATTTAGAAAGTGGTCGTTTAATGGAGGGTGGCCGTTCAATAGAGGTAACGAATACAGCATTCAAGTGACAAATAATTGGGGACTTTTGATATGGCCGCTTAATAGAGTCAAACCCCACCTACCTCCTTCAGAGCATCCTCACAAAATGTGACTAACTTCAAAGCCATCTTGGAAAAGTCGTGAAATTCACCTTGGAGAAACCACGTAACAAGAACACATACAATGAGGTTACATGTGTTATGGTCAAAGGATACAGTCAGGAGACTGTTTTAAGTAAAACGGTGCCTTACCGTTATAAAGAACACTGTTCCTGTGTAACAAACGCACATGTTCCATGAATTCCTCTCTGTTCTGATAGGCGTGGCCTTGTACTTGCTGTAAAGTAGAGCAAGACACATGATGGAGATAGTTCCCATCTAATTTGTGGTTTAATAAAACCCTTCCAGCACAAATCACACCTAAACACGCGGAAGCATGTGGCAACTAAGTCAGAACATTGAGCGGTCACCTGTTTTATGGTCAGGAGGTCGATCGGCGTCTTAACCACATCATAATAGTCAGGCACCTGCTTGGACGATACAGGCTTGTGGAACGGCCAACTCTGACAAATTCACGAAGAAACAAAACATTATGCAAAGCCAAACTACTGGTTCAACTTTCGTGTTCTACAAATCAGATAATCAGGTGAAAATAAGGCACCTTCTTACCTCTGGCAAAGCCTTCATCTGCGCTACAAGATTCTCAAGGATAAACGAAAATGAGATCTGCAAAGGAAAAAGGTGTCTTTATGAAAACAATGAATTTCAAATCGTGAACTGAGCACAATGAGACTATCCTAGTGGTACACACTTGGAAGGGGATCAGTCGTTAAAATTCTGAAGCAAGTTCAGAACCAAAATGATTAAAGTTACCATGAGCAAAGTATTAAAGTAACTGCGGGCTCAAGAGTACTGGAACAATCCCTTTTAATCCTTCAGTCCCAGAAGTGATCAGCATTTAATTTCTCCTAATTGTATAAATGGACAGTAATGAAAACAAAAATTAAGAAGATAACGGAACGATCACCAATAGCGAACTATTCTCCTCACTGGTAGAGAATAAAATGTATAGGCCCATTAAAGGGAAATCTGCGCATTAACGCTGGGGCTTCAAGATTACCTGCGGATCATCGCTTAGCATTGGGTTGATCTCCTTCTCAAGCTGAATAATTTCCTCATCTTTCTGAAGACGGCAAAAAGAGAAATAACATTTTCCAACAGCGGATTTTAACCTAATGAAATGGATAAAGCAAGAGCAACAAACCTCATTTAGAAGCTTGTTGCAAAATTCCATCATATTCTGTGCCGTAACTGTGTATGGGTGCTTTGCACCTAAAAATACAAACAGATCAGAAAACTTTAGAATAACAGAATCCATGAGTTCCTCAATGTGTGTACTTATCAATTAATTATTATTATTATGATCATTATTATTATTATTATTATTATTATTATTATTATTATTATATGTCAAAAGAGAAATGTTGCTTCTGAGTATGCATTGAACATAAACAATGAACAAAAACACACTTTCAGGTCACAATAAATAAACGCACTTACCGTTATATAAGACACTATTAGACACTATCAAACTGACGTGTTCAAGAAACTCTTCCCGTGAAAAATATTTACATTTCCTCAGGTTCTGAAAAATAAAAACTAGTTTTCCTTAGCAACAGATGAGTGTATGATGAAGAAATGGTAAACATGCAGCGTGCAGCCATCGAGTTATAGACGCACGCGGGAGGTTGCTAAGCACGAAAGAAGCGTAAGAGGTGCTCGAGGCGCAGCTGAGAGCATCTGCTACGCTTTTATACTGGTTAACAATCTGACGTCAGCATGCAACAATGGCAACTGGCTCGCGCGTATTAGCGAATCATAGCGCGCGCTTTCCTAAAGCTATGCTATAATAAGTGTTGGGGAGTCTTCTAGTTTTCTGCCCTAGTTTCTTCTATTGGGACGAATAATTATGATCAAATTACTCGGGAGAGGTTTATTCAGTGCTACATGAAACTTCAACAAAGTTGCAGGTGTTTTATTTACACTTCAAAAGGAAAATAGAGAAAAGCAGTTTCAATGACGACTTAAGGAGATAAAGTTCTGACCTCTCGCATGGTTTGTAAATCCATAGGAATCTTGACAATCCGGTAATAATCAGGAACAGTTTTGGCTGAAACAGGCTGATGAAATGGCCACGTCTGTAAAAACAGCGACAATCAGCTTAACATGAACAACATGAATAAACAAAGTAATCCGTAAACATGGGAACTGTGAAAATTGTCATGTAGATGTTCCAAAACTAAAGCTCCAAGCTGCGGTATCTCCAGTAAGGAGATGACAAACTTGGGACATGGTTGTTATACCAGACTCACGCGGAAACTAAAGCCTTCTTCTCACTTTCCGTCTCAAGGGGCTCTGTGGTCCCCATCAGACCACACCCAATAAGATCACGAATCTGTTCCATCTGAGTCAGTATCGTATTTACACTGAGCACAACATGAAACAATCCCACAATCTGCATGCTTGCTACTTACATCGTCAAGGTCTTTCATCTTGTTAATAATTCCTTCAAACACAGCCTGCAAAGCCACCTACAAACAATATAAAAACTGAATCAGTGAACGAAAGAAAACTATGTGACAGCCTGTATAGGGTTCGCGGTTTACCGTGACGGGATCTAACCGTGATGATCGGCAAAACTCGACAGCTCTTCAGTAACCACACCTTGGTACTGGTGACTCACCTCGGGATTGGCTCTACGGCGATTGATCGACTTTCGAGGTTTCTGCAATGACAAAAGGCAAAACAAGACAGTAAAAGAGCTTATTGCAAGTACCATGTCATCAAACGATTTATGGTTCGCAGGTTACGCTAATCAAAAATAATAATTACTAGTCGTATTGTACAAAAATGCGTGTCCTATGATACTATACTGAGGCTACAGTTCACAGGAAGTCACCTTAAGATAGTCACAATGCATCACTCCTGAACGTCTCTTCTTACGAACTGCAAGTAAAATCAGCGCATTTTTTTATTACATTAGGTCAAACATCTACTTATAATAAGCCAATATGCGATGAAACATCCAAATACAATAACCAAACGAAAAAATTATCTCACCAGAGTCTTTAGGGAAGCGCAGTACCAGGGACTTTCTCTTTAATTCATTAGTCCTAAAACGTGAAAAAAAAAAGAAAAAACATTAAACAGAAAGACAGCCGTTTGAGCACTTATCAACACCAAGACAATTTGGTTCATCTCTTTTCATTTCAGCTACTGAACAGTACTATACTGTGGTACTGTTTGTTTTATTTTTCAGTCTGGTTCTAACACTTGTGGATCAAACCATGCAGTGTGACCATTCTTTGGAAAGCTACTGAACAGCACTGTACTGTGAAACTAAGTGTTCTACTATACAGTGTGGTTCTAGCTAACGGTGGATCACACCATACAGTAGAGGAAGGGGCATTAAACCAAGAGTAATTGAACTTACTGATCAAGGAAAGCTTTTCCCAGAGTAATTTTTGTTCCTTCAACCTTGACCAAATCATCTTGAGGCATGTTCAGTTCCTCTTCAGCGACTTGTTCGTCTGTCATGGCCACCGCCACTGAACCAGGATTTGCTTCTTGATAACTCGGACAGTTTTTGTTTGTTCTCATGTGACCAATCGCTCCACAGGCACCACATTTTAACTGAGTGACAAAAACAAGGACTTTGAAGGAATTCTGACAAAACACTGCTTCACTTAGAAGACTACTTTGGAACGGAAAATACTTAACATGAGTAGCTAGTCTCGCCTTGTTTAACGAACGAATACACTCTCTTTCAAGGAAGCTTCTTGATTCCATTTAAAATAGTTTACGGAAACGCAAATTTAAGGCTAGTTTCCATATGATCGCAGACGATCGCGGATCGCAGATCGCAAAAAGTTCTGCGATCGTCTGCGATCATATGGAAACAGACTTTTGCGATCGTTTGCGATCGTCTGCGATCATGATCGCAGACGATCGCAGAAGATAGAACATGTTCTATCATCTGCGATCGTTTGCTATCGTCTGCGATCAATTATGATCGGGCGATCATATGGAAAGCAAAATTCTGCGATCTGCGATCGGAACCCGGCAACCCATAATATTTCAATTCCGACGCGTCCATCAAAGCTTCTTAGCAAGAAAGCCCGAATGTTCGCTTGTAGCAACGCTCATCTGTTGAAAACATGGCTGGCATTGAACAAAGTAACGTTAGTAACGAGGAATTTATGAAGGAAGTTGCGCGATATGAGTGAGTTTACCACCGCAACAGTAAGGACTTCAAAGACAAAAACAGAAAGGCTAAGAGCTGGGAAAAAGTCGGTGAAGAAATTAAATTTATCGACGGTTTTTAAGCTGACGATGACGCCGTCAGGACTAAAAGAAGAAATAAATTTGCTTGCAGCAAAATACCCTGCCACATCAATTAATTGCTGCGTAGCCAGCTACGCGGTACTCAGTGAATACATTAATTCAACTGAAATATGTTAGACGTTTGCAAAAAAACCTACACAAAGAATGTATAGTAGAGAGAATATATACCTCGTTCTTTAAATGTGAAATCGAAAACCAGATAAAAGTCTTGAATCTATTTTGCACTGCGTACCGCGTAGCCAACAACTAAGACAACTTTCTCCCTTGTATATATTACGCACTGCGTACCGCGTAGTCACCCTTTTTCAGTAAAGGGCTCGATGTGGCAGGGTTTTCTGAAGTTATTTCCTCCTCGACGTCCGCCTTGTTGTTTGTTGCAAGTTTCACTGCCAATGCGCGTTTACATTTGACATTTGCGCTGGGCGAAGGGCTTGCCTACAGTCGGCTCTGCGATCGTTTGCGATCGTCTGCGATCATGTGGAAACCAGCCTTAAAGCGTGTTGATGCGGTGCGATCATGTGGAAACCAGCCTTAAAGCGTGTTGACGCGGTGCGATCATGTGGAAACCAGCCTTAAAGCGTGTTGACGCGGTGCGATCATGTGGAAACCAGCCTTAAAGCGTGTTGATGCGGTGCGATCATGTGGAAACCAGCCTTAAAGCGTGTTGATGCGGTGCGATCATGTGGAAACCAGCCCTAAAGCGTGTTGATGCGGGTTTCAATTCACTGTCAAAAGTAATTAAGCAATTGCTTGGGTTTCGCGTTGCAACGACAGGTGTCCAGCTAAAGAATTTCGAGTCACTCAATCAACCAATCACAACATGGCAGAAGTAAAAGGCAACTGGCACACGTATTTGCCGCGGCGCCTGTTGCAGAGATCATGTATCAGGTTTGTGTTCTAATTTATATCTTGGAACGTGTGCTTCCCCGGTTTAAATAAAGCAAATGATGATGAAGATATCACTTATCAAAATAACTCAAAAATTACTATGAATCTCACGTTATTTGGAGGCTTCTCCTTTTTCTTCTTAACCGGCTGCAGCTTTTCTTTCTCCTGGTTTCTCTTTATCCTTCGCAGCTGTTCCTGGATCCTGCAAATTGTAGTTGGCAAAGAATATTTTATTTTAGGATGGAACATTGCAAGTGATTATGAAAAAACCGTGGATAAAAAAAGTCACAGTGTCCCAGGTGCAAGCCGCTTGGTCTGCCCTGTGAAGTTGTCTGTTCTTGCAAGTCCCAATCCTCAATACACAGTTCTCAACTAATAACGTGTTCACTGAACGTGTCTGACATTAGTGTTCAACTGCACTTTTAACCTGCCATCATACGTACCTTTTAACGCGAAGAATCCTCATGTATCGTTAAATTTTAGCCGGATAAAGGACCCTTGATCACGGGACTGCACGTTCTACTTACCTTCTTTTCTCTCTTCGTATCTCCTCCTTGTGGACTTCATCTACGCTAGCAAACTGGGCCCTAAACGGATACAATGTAGACAATTTAGCAATAGTAATGAAATAGCAAGTGCTAATAAGAAGTAAAAAAAAAAAGCAAAAACACACACACACACAAACATCAAAGACCACAAAATACTGCGGCATCTGACCTGACATTTTTGTCCTTGTTAAACTTGAGGTACGCATCAATGACGGCCTGACTCTTAACCACTTCAGTTCGGACAAACTGTTTACCATCACTGGTTTTAAATGTGCGCTGGATGCGAAGACGCCGACCAACCTGACGCGAAATGTTCATTATATATACTACTTATTAACCGAGAGTGAAGTCATTACAGGGAAATCTCGGACCGAGGCCTTGATGTATTGACCGAGCGATAGCGAGATCAATACGTCAAGGCCGAGGTCTTAGATTTCCTTGTAACGACCGAACGGACGAGGTTTATAACTTATTTATTATATGGCCTTTTTAGCAGTGGAAAAAAAATAAATAACGGAAGGGATTTTCAATATCCGCTTGCGCTAGCAAGAGGTCATTCGACGTCATGTTCACTGAACCGAAACACACCTGACCATGCGATCAAAACCAGAAGTGACAGGAGAAACAGTTTCTTTGAAAATGAGACAACTTTTGTCTATATTTTGAAACATTTTCATAATGCCCGGTAATTACAAGAAAATCTTGCCCGCCTAGCTGCCAATCAGAGCGCGCGTACTATTGTAGCCATATGATAATACTGAATAACGAACAATAAGCAATTTTCCCTGGTTAGCACCAAGGTTGGGTTACTGTTGAACAATTTACAATAACTGTAATAATCAAACTAATGAGTTCTTTACCATGGAGGACTCGTGACTTGTAACGGATGCCGTGTCATCGTCTTCAAATTTACTCTCTCTTTTAAGACCATCCTTTCCTCCTTTTTCACCTGGATGGCGAGAAAATAGAAAGAACCCGGTTAACTATGATATCAAGCAGAACGGAAAGTTTGACTCAATCGGAAAGTTTGACTCATTCTATGATTAGTTTAGAATAACGCGGCACAGACAGGGCACTTACCCGATTGCTTTCCATTCTGTTCGTGAAAAAAAGGAAACGACATTGTTAAATCTGAAGGAAGAATGCTGAAAGAGCTTCTATGAAGTAGTTTTATACTTTTAAAAACTGATACCACAAGGAGAAGGGAGGAGAGGGGAGGGTGACGGTTGGTAGGGGAGGAGAGGGTGACGGTTTGATAAGGGAGAGAAGGGCAAAGTTTGTTACTCACGGATTCCTTGCTTGGTTTGTCATCGCTCAGTAGTTTCTGAAGTTCTCGTCTCTCTGCTTCCTCCTCTTCATGAGTGAGCTGAAAGTGTACAACAAAACATGTATCATCATCACACCTGCGACGTCACTAAAAACCAAAATATATACCAAAACGTATTTGGAATGATGTCCACAAAGCTGACCAGTTAATTCTTTCTTGTCGAAATGTAAAAAGATTATTTTACCTGTGAGCTGGACTTCTTGTTGGCCAACATACTTTCAAGATTCTTGCCCAGTTCATCAATATCGCTTCCTTCATCACTGCTACTCTCTTCATCTGTTGAAAGCACTTCATTTGATGACAACACTCTGCAGAAAAGCAACAGAAAGGGAAGAAGAAATGAAATAAGAAAAAGAGATAAGCGAGCGATTTCGGAACTCCTCACCCTTTCATCAGTTGGTTAAGATGTCCTCCTCAGATGCACAATTACCCTTTTCACTTTAAAGCACGTGAAACAATTATCGGTTTTTATCACTTCTACAGGGGTTCTCATAGATTTACCTCTCATACAAGGTCTTACGATCACACCGTCTGATCATTCCTACAATACAACAAACCAAGCTCACAGAAACTGGCACTGTAAAGAGCAGATTACCTGTTTTGTAAGTCAAAAATCCTCTGGCATTCCTCTTTGTATCTTTCCTGATGTTCCGCAATAGTAAACCTTGAACCTCTTGCAAACTTACTCATGCCTGTCAATCAAACAAGAGCCCAGTTATAACTTGAAAAGGGATTTCCTTATTAAGAACAGTATAATTCCCCTCCCTGAACCCGCGCAACTATATGTAACCTTTTTTACAAGCAAAGGTAACGCAAGAAATACGGCGAAAAATTAAAGGGGTCAAGTCTTTTACGACAAAACATGCAAAAGGTTGTTTGATTTCAAAGGCACAGTGGCCCTGTGAACTCTACCAGAAAAAAAATAGTTTACTATTAATAGAAAATAGTGTTTGTGGGCAAGACGCTATTATGAAGAAGAACAAAACTTGTGTTCCTTTGACCCTCCACTAATTAAATCCTGAAAAATTTATGTACTGAAGTTTATCACAAAGTTTACCTTCCTCGCCTGATTTGGCTGCCTCGGTAGACATGGTTCGTACTACATCAATAACTTCCCATCTTGACAGCTTACGAATCTAAACCAAAATATAAAGTTTCTCGACTGACTCAGTTGCTATCCTGGGGTAAGCAATTTAATTCCACAGAAATTCAAACTGATTAATTATCAGACATGGGTACTGAAACGTGTGTATTAAACTCCAAAGTTCTGCCAACCAAAGAACGCTTTGAAAGCAATTCGCAATTATAAGTAAATAAAATTTCGGTGTTACAACTCTAACAAAGAGATAAAGAGAAGATTATTCGAAATATCTTGTCACGCTATTCATTGTGATCGTTACCTCCTCATCAGATACCCTGAAGTTTCTGAGGACTTGACGCGCCTGCTTCAGAGACAATCGCCTGAGGTCAGCGTCTGTTCCTGTTACAGTCTTCTGTTTTCTTATTTGGGGTGAACTACTGCTGGAGTCATCCTGAAGCAAAAAAGTTGATAATTTGGTCTTCTGTATCATCTTTAGCAAAAGTTCATAATTTGGTGTTCTGTATCATCTTTAGCAAAAAAGTTGATAATTTGGTGTTCTGTATCATCTTTAGCAAAAGTTGATAATTTGGTGTTCTGTATCATCTTTAGCAAAAAAGTTGATAATTTGGTCTTCTGTATCATCTTTAGCAAAAGTTGATAATTTGGTGTTCTGTATCATCTTTAGCAAAAAAGTTGATAATTTGGTCTTCTGTATCATCTTTAGCAAAAAAGTTGATCATTTGCTGTATCATCTTTAGCAAAAAAGTTGATAATTTGCTGTGTCATCTTTAGCAACGTTCAGCCCCCCCCCCCCCCCTCTTATGAGAGCAAGCTGCACATGGCTGTGTACGCGTGTTGTTGTAAATACATCGCTTAACTACTGTACATAATACATTTGTTATATCTCTATGTAAAACTTTAAGCCATGGAATAAAATGGTTAAAAGAACTTGAAAAATTAAATAACCAACAAGTCAAAACTACAATTCATTGCTCACGCTACTGCCTGTAAACAGAACCTCTGTCATCCAAACACACTGATGGGAGAATAAGGGATAGAATTAGTCGCTTGATCATGCGAATACAGATATTTTTGAAGTTGAATTCTCAGCCAAATATGGCCAACAGTAAGACAGCACTAGAACCAAGCAGCTATATATCGACATCTTTTCATATTTTTTACCTTGTTTGCCATTGGTTTATTAGGAACTCTAACGTAGGAAAATCCTTCTCCACAGCCGGTGGGGTCAGCAGAGCCTGTCACAGACAGTTGGCATTTTCCTCTCATCGCAGAAATGAACGCGCGAGTAGTGTTCCATGGTGCAGTACGAACCTAACACGACAAGAAACGCATTAGAAACGACAAAAAAAAAACCCGTACAAGAAAATTACTCAGTTTAGAAACAGTTGGTAGTACTTCATCGTCCATTTTGTTCTCTGATTCATCGTTTTCGTCATCGCAGGAGAATAGTGACTTTTCGCCATATCCAGCATCCTGAGGGGGAAGTGGAAAAAAAGAGCAGTTAATGAGATTTTGTGTTATTCTCGTAAGTGACGAGATTGAGCTATTCTAGCAAAAAGCTAATTAATCAATAATAAAATTCGACGAAGACAATGAACCATTTGAAGGTCGAGGTAATTATCTTATAGGTTTACGAAAGCAATAACGTTGTGAAAAAATTTTCCAATTCTCATTTTCTTTTTCATTACGTTACAACTTATTTTGTTTAGTACCTTGAGTCTTTGTTCAGCAGCTAACATGCTGTAATAAGCACAGCACTGTTCTGGGGACACTAAAGCTCGCATTTCTTCCTCCGTTGGTAAACGAAAATCACTCTTCAACACCCACCAGTTGCAATCCGTCCCTGTTTATCAAACAGATATTACCAATGCTACAACTAAGTCTGTCATTATTTTCAAATCAATGCACCAAAAAAATTATTTACACCGAACTGGAATAACAACTTTTGCGTACAATCATCACAAGAAAATTGCGCTTCAAAATGCTAGGACATTCTTTTGCATTTGTTATGATGAAGTTCTTGTAAAAGGCGTCTTAAGCAAACCTGTTCGTTTGAAGTCTGCACAAAGTTTGAGTCTCTTTCTAATACTGCTTTCTGAATGCATAGGAAAAGCTCTCTTGATGTCATCCATCTTGATCCTTCGTGGAGTATCTGGACTCTTCCAAAACAGTCGGTAAATAAAGATCTGAGAACACAAAACAACATAAACCAAATATAACCGACAGGCTCTTTTCCAAGAATAACGTCTTTAAATACTTATATACTCGGTGGGCCTGATATAGTTAAATACTAATATACTAGGTGGGCCTGATATAGTTAAATACTAATAAACTCGTTGGGCCTGATATACTTATCCAGAAACAAACTATGAAGGGAACTTCCCCTTACAAAGACTAACTCCTCTTTTTGTTGTTCATTTTTTGAAATTTGTTCCAAATCTCCTTGGCTGCCAAGAATTGTGGTATTGTTGCTCACCCTTTACGCTTTTCTTTTCTTTTGCTTTTTCAGCGTTGGAACCTTTTCCTAACAATGCAACATATTGAAAGAACAAACCTGTAAAAAATCCCTGGCATGAATGTTTGCTTTCTTAGAGTTTGGTCCAGGAACCTCAAATTTTGGACACTCCTGACCCACTGTGAAAATTGTCTTCACATCACGAACATAATAACTGACAAGAATCAAGTGAGATATCTATTATTATAAATTATAAAATAACTCACGCACACTGATTGGTCAAAAACCTATGGGTTATTGCCCAGGTAAACCCATAGAAAAGAGCAACATTTTCTGTTTTCATTTCAAGTTAGTTCATAAAAGCAATAAACCGCAGTTTCTATGGGTTTACTGGCATAAAAAACCACTTGGGAGGTTGGGAGAACACTTGAAGGGCTTGTAAATCACTCGCCTCTGGCTCATCATTCACAAGCTCTTCTTGTGTCCTCCCAACATCCCGTGTGATTTATTACGCTGGTTAACCCACAGAAACTGTGATTTATTGCTTAAATAAACTAAAATATCATCAAGACAAAAACTAAAGAATAGCACATTCCATTATAACAATAATAAAAAGACAAAGACGTTCGTCACTCCATCTAATGCTGAAACTGCTAGCATTTTTACTATAGGAAGGTGCTACAACTTCTTTTATCAACAAGTTGAATGACCTGTTTTTTGTGTTACAATTCCCAACCAAGGCAGCACAAGTTTTTTTAAGAAACTTGCACCATCACGACAATGATGAGAGGTGGAGAAGAAGAAAAAAGATCATGATTAAATAAACTTTTATGGCACCTAAAAGGTACAACTACAGCTGTTATCAGTGTGTTTCTGTTTACTTTAAGTTCTGTCCATCTCTAGTCTAACTTACCCAGCCGAGTTCCTGATAACCAGGAAATCTGTTTCAGGGAGCTGGTGTTGATACATAGGAGCTCTAAACAAATTGTTCTCAAGAGCCTGGATGAAAACACAAGATAGAATAATATAAAATTGACAGCACAACAAATAATTTGAACATGGTGTGTGTGCATCTCGACAACTGAACAATGCACTGTTAGAATGATAAAACTACCTCCAGTTAATGGAAAATTCAACAGCTTGTAAGTTATTTACATGCATATCTCTGAGTGGCAAATTGTTATGAAAAGTCAATGGCCTATTGGTAGGGTGTGCATGCGTGTGTGTGCATGTGTATTTTGTTGTCCAAGTGATCCACTGTTAATTAACAGTGGGTACAGCTAACCTGAAGACACTCCCCAGGGGACAGTTGTCCAAGGAAAGGAGACATTTGATGAACAGGTACAGGTTCACCATACTCATATGTTGGCATACTGTCATCCTTACCAGGTTTCTATGACAAACAGCAGTAACCACAGTTATTGACTTCATCTGGTTTGTTAAAAGTTCTCCACAAGTAATACACAACACTGTACAGTAGCATCATTTGTAAGCATCTTATTTTCAAGACTGGACCCCTACGTATATCAGTACCATTGCTTTTAGGGTATTATTTGAATGTCCTGTTTGATTTACTCTTCATTCCTTAAGTTGTTATCACAATTGCAAAAACACCCAAGTGCGATGTTTACATTCAAAGAAAATTACTCTGTTGGAAAAACCAATGCACTTCAAATGAAAAATTAAGGATGCAGCATGGCTACTTGCTTCAGCCTTTGCAATGAATCACATATTTTAAGATCAGGTATATTTGTACTCACTCTCTTGTAATAGTTCCTTATCTTTGTATTCATGCCAACTGCCATTACAAGCGGAGGATATTCTTCACAGTACTCTAAGAGCATGAGACTACCATCCATTCCTGTCAGATCACCTGGTGTCCGCATGAAAAACATCTCACCTCCTCCTGAAGCTAAACGCTCCTTTTCTCTTTCCTGAAGAGTTCAGGACAATGGAGTTTGTATGACAACATTAGCAATGTTAGCATAATAAAATGTGAATTGACTGCAATAAGGGAAGGTACGTTTTTACTTGGGGGGGAGGGCTGGGGAATTTTGGTATTTTTTTTCCAAAAAAGTGTTGGCCCTCCCTCGCGCTTTAACAAAAAAACTCCTGACCCTCCCACCTTAAGGTGACTGACAAAAATGCGACCCTCCCCTCACTACTACAGGGTATGTTCCATGCTGTAGAAACCTCAGAACATTTCGCTTGTGAATGCAGTGTTTGAATACAAATATATCTCCATATTGAATGTGTACGCGCTGAAACAAGGAAAATGCGAACAATCAGTGTGGGATATTTACGTTTTATAGCTGAAGTTTGAATATGGAAGCATAAACCTTGACTATTATAAAAGTTTTGAACATAAAATATCTAAGGGAAAATACATGTACATGAAATTAAATCAAAGTAGGTGAAAAGAAATATGGAAAGCAACGTCACAAAAATTCTCATTAGAAAATTCTGGAAAAGATGTGTGACCTTCCCTTCAATAGCTCACATGAGGTATGGCCCTCCCCTTTTGGTGCTCACTTTCACTGATGACCCTCTCCTCTGAGGCCCCAGCCCTCCCCCCCAATACAAAACGTACCTTCCCTAAGAATTGGTGCCAGCATGTAAAAGCTACTAAGACATCTTCCCTCAGTTTTTCTCTAATAATTAATAACGGTAATAATTGTTTTACTTCTATTATGCATATAACATAGTAATACGCAAACATGCATATCACAAAATGGAATAAAAATTAGTAATAATAATACTAATTGCAATGAGCTGATTAAGAATCAATGAGTAGATAAATGACAACAATAGCTTATAATGACAATAATAGGTATTAGAAAACAGTCCTAAGAAAATATGCGTGCTGATTGGTTAGAATTCGTGTTTCTATAACTCGATAGAAACACAGAACTAGCACGAGCTGTTGACGTAATGATGACGCGAGCAAAGAGAATTTACATTTTGATAATCAGAGTTAACAAGTTGTTTTTCTTTTTTTCGTCACGGTGTTTTCTAAAAGAAATAGAAAACATGTTCTTCGTGTTTCTATTGAGTTTTAGTATAAATCTACTAGTGTTCTATCACAAATGCCGCGCTCTGATTGGCTACGCTACTCACTATCTATTCTGTGATAGATAGCAAGTAGCGTAATGGCGGCCGCTTCTTCACGTTTTCGAAGTGTCCGTGAAGAAGATTTAGACAGTTTATTGGTCGAGGCTGTTCCAGAAAAGACAAAGTTTTGAACGACTAGTAGATTTATACTAAAACAATTAGATCATTTGCTCTCGATTTCTATGCGTGATAGTTGACTCGGGCTGCGCCCTCGTCAACTATTGCGCGATAGAAATCTCGAGCTCATAATCTAATTGTTTAATAGAAACACTCGTGAAAGTTTGGGAGAACCTGGAGAGCCTGCGGCTCGTGTTCCCACAGCATTTCTCGTTCTCCCAAACATTCACTTGTGTTTCTATTAAACAATTACATTATGAGCTCGAGATTTCTATCGCGTGATAGTTGATGAGGGCGCTGCCCGAGTCAACTATCACGCATAGAAATCGAGAGCGAATAATCTAATTGTTTTAGTATAAATCTACTAGTCCTTCAAAACTTTGTCTTTTCTGGGACAGCCTCGACCAGTAAACTGTCTAAATCTTCTTCACAGACACTTCGAAAAAGGGAAGAAGCGGCCACCATTACGCTACTCACTATCTATCACAGAATAGATAGTGAGTAGCGTAGCCAATCAGAGCGCGGCATTTGTGATAGAACGCTAGTAGATTTATACTAAAACTCGATAGAAACACGGTACATGTTTTCTATTTCTTAAATAGACTACCTCTATATAACACGTAGACTAACAATAAAATATATGATTACAGTTATGTAAAAATACTAGCCGCAGTGACTATAGTCCTCTCTAAACAGATGGGTTTTGAGCAAGCGCTTGAAATGATCTAAATTACTGGCATTATGGATATTGCAGGGGAGATTGTTCCACAGTTTGGGTGCCACACAAGTAAATGAGCCATCACCCAAGCTAACAAGACTCTTAAAAGTAGGATATTTCAGTAATGATGTGTTCACAGAAGATCTGAAATTGCCTCTAAGGGCTAACGTATGCTGCAAACGTTCTGATATATGCAAAGGGGCAACTTCATTTAGAGCTTTTAAGACAAAAAGTAAAATTTTAAACTGTATTCTATACATAGAATACACAAAGACATACACATATATAGAATGTACAGAGAAGGAGTAATATGATCAAATCAACCAACATTGAATATGAGGTGTACAGCTGCATTTTGCATATGTTGGAGTTTGTGCAGCTGGTTTTTAGGTAATCCATAAAGGAGACTATTACAATAGTCCAGGTGACTGGTCACGAAACCATTCACTAAGACTTTTGTGCATTCCATACTAAAAAATTTACTAATTCTCCTAATGTTAAACAGATGGAAGAATGCTGCCTTACATACTGTATAACTATTATTAATGGGAGTGCCCATTTTTAAATGTCTATCAAACCAGCACCCAAGGTCCTTGACTTCACTAGCCAGTGTAGTCACACTTTCACTGACTCACAGGGTGTCTATGGTTACTTTAGCGAGTTGTAGCCATGTGCCAATGATAATGAACTCTTTCTTTGCCATCATTCAGTCTTAACCTGTCCCAGAGCATCCATCCCTGATGTCAGCGATGCAATTTTGCATGGCCTCAACAGCAGCAGACTGCTCCACGCTGGAGTCAGCATTGAAGGAAATATACAAATGTGTATCACCAGTGTTGGTATGCATGTCAGGTAAGTGGCGCTCAATGATCTCTAACAGTTTGCTAGCATAGATGACAAATAGTGAAGGACCTAGGCGGGATCCTAGTAGCATACCATATTTCATCTGAAAATGCATTGAAGTTCCGTCATTGATACAGAAGGACTGGGATCTGTCATGAAAATATGACTCAAACCAAGAGAACACCTGTCTCGATATACCAAAGTCCATATGGAGATGATCAAGCAGAATTGGGTGATCTACAGTACAGGAAGGGTGACACTTTGCTGATTCATATTGAGTAGGATATCATTCTTGACTTTTAGCAGTGAAGCCTCAGCAAGAAATCACTATGTAGTTGATTTGTGTCATTTCCTTTCAGCATGCCATCATTCCTCTTTAGCAGACTTCACATCCTGATTTAACCAGGGAATAGTTTATCTTTTTTGTGAATATCTTGTGATAGTGGGAGCATGACGGTCCAGAGCTGACATAAATCTATCATTGTATACAGTGACCAGATCACCTAAGCTGTACTATACCTGTGGCAGATTTTTACAAAGATCAGTGTCAGAAAGCTCTTCTCACAACATGTCCATATTGATTGATTTGATGTTCCTGAAGGAAATTTGTGATCTCTTGTAAGCAGGTTTATTGACCTTAAGTTTGCGGTGGACCGGTATGTAGTCAGAAAAGAGATAGTCAGTCCAAGGGGTGGACACAGCAAGCTTACTGGACAGTCTTGTGATGATGAGGTCAAGTGTATGTTTGCTGATGTGAGTTTGAATGGTAACGTGCTGCTTTAGGCTGGTGCTCTCAAGTAGCCCACGCAGTTTGATCACATCAACAACATCCACTACGTCCATGTGTATGTGAAAGTCTCCTGTTATTACTAGGTGGCTAGCACAAAATACCACTGACTCAAGTAAGTCCGACAATTCCTCAAAAAAAAAAAAACACTCGTAGTAACAGGGTGCACTTCAGAGTATGGAGTTCTATATACATAATAAACAACTGAATCCATTCAGTCTTGCTCTTAATGTCCCATTTGGAATACTCAGATGATCGTAGCTCAGCAGCATCCCTTTTTTTCATATAGAGATTGTCCCTAAACAGGACTCCTGTTCCACCACCAATGCAACTAGCTCATGGATGATCCAGAAGATTGTAGCCAGAAGGCATAAAGGGCATCTGTGAGGAAGATTCCATTTGATAGAACCACATCTCCGTGAGGGCAACCACATTGGGCTTGTATTTGCAGATGAAATCAGTAAATTCACCAGCTTTGTTGTTCAAAAACTGTGCATTTAATGGACAAGAATCCAAGTCTGTGCAACTCTAATCTTGGGCAGCTGCCCCATTAGCTGGGGGATTGGTACCAGATTTTGTCTATTTAGCAAGTTCTGTGGGCACCTATAGTGGCCACTGGTAATTACAACAAGTATCTTGAATGTCACTTTGTTCTTTAACTTATTCTCACAACAACACCAATGTCTTTATCTTTACTACGTAAAAATGGCTTTACCAAAGACAAGTTACTTCCATTTTTTGCCTCACTTTTTTGCATTTCCATTTTTCCATTGCCTGCTTGGAGTACTGCCTCCATATATTAATAACCAATATTCTTACAGTTATATTTAACAATAATTCACCAAAGTGGAGGTGAATAGTGATGGATATTTACCAAGCTGCAAAGTAGTGAGGTAAAATTAATATCCAACACTTTCACAAACACTGAGGTGAATAAGTTTTTAGGATATACCACACAAGTTAAATAACAAGCGTTTATTCCAATAATTTCCTCTTTGGAAACAGAACTGGGAGGCCATTTTGTTTCTCTTCGGCTGCTCCAAGGTGAATAGTACATTGCTAATCACCTCTGAGTAAACCAATCAGAATGCACAAAATGCGGTATAAATTTGAGTGTTAGTGGGGCATTACAGAGCCTCACCTTCCTCTAAGAGCTGCTGTGTAACTAATGATATCTTACCCTGGCTTTCTTCTTGATGTGTTTAAGAAGACAGAACACAGGATGTCTTCCGGGTTTTGACAATGGGCCATGACTAACACGCTGAAGAAGTGGACGGTGAAAGGTGCGCAGATCTTGAGGAGACATGTAAGTTGGAAAGTAAGGTCTCTGAAGCTCAATGGATGGTAAAGAGTGCTGAAACAGAAATCATTTATAAACTAGCATAAAAAGTGATAAAGAACATAGCACTGAATTCAATAAAAGTAAGTTTAAAAACTAATCATGTCAATAAGTTGATGATAAAATGATTACAGTGGTTACATTAAATAACTAACTAGCACAAGTAATCTAGTAAAATTCTGTAAGCCACACCTGTACAAGATTTGAACCTCCACTGGTATCCAGTGAACTTTCAGAAGCTTTAAATAGATAAAAACAGAGGACAGCTTAATCATATAACAAGTTTTCTAGGAATTAATCTCTGGTATTCTGATAACAAAAAAATTAAAACTAGCTATTAAGGTAACTGCTGGCATTGAATTCACATGTTGAATTATTTCACTATACAATCATGTTGTACTCCACAGCATGCATATGTCGAAAAAACAATAACACAGTAGCAGTGTAGAATCAACAAAGTTAATCCTTACCATTTTTTGCTGTATAGTATTGATCATTTGACAAATTAAATTTGTCTTTCTGAGGCTCCTCTGGTTTTTTCTTCTCATCGTCATCTTCTTTAGGATTGCTTTTTCCAAGGAGAATTTTGGACTTTTTTGGCTCCTAAAGAGAGAAAACAAGAACAGAAACACGATCAACAAGATATTAGTTAAAAATAACAACAAAACAATGGTATTATTTTTCAGTCAGAAAAATAGGTAGTAATAAGTAAAATACGTTATTAGTTCATAGTCACCTTCTTTGGAGTGAGATTTGATGCACTGCCTTTTACAAGTGGACCGGAGTCTTCAGGAATACTGAGAATAATATTCTCATCATTTGGATCCAGCTGCATAACTGTAGGAGACGGGATGGCTGGCATGTTCTACCCAAGAAAAAAGTACACATATGCACATTGCATTTTGGTATACATCACTTATACATGAACTTTTGATGAAAGACTTAAAACTCTTAAATCTACACTGCACTCATGTACAAACAAGGTCACAAGTATATATGCAAATCATTTTGGTGGAATGACCTTTTCCACTTATCCAGTTCACTGGATTCTTAACTTCTATTTTTGAAAGTAGTTAAAAAAAAGGATTTTTGGAGCTTGACCTAAACATCCACAGTGGGCTTGAAAGCTTGTTTCTAGAATTCATTTATTGGTGACAACAAATAGTTATTGTCACTAAAGGGTCAAATGTAGAGGGGTCGCAAGGGGGGTCCAAAAACCGCAAAACCGCACAGAAATATGTCAAAAAACCGCAAACCACGTTGGATTTTTTCCCGAATACCGAAACTGCACGTACATGGAGGCCACAATATGAAAGCTGACGTCAGCAAGACTTGTGATACGTCCTGATAACATTGTACGTTAATATTTAAAAACTGTAAGCTGATATAATGAACTCCGATGCGTTGTAAGACAAAACACTTGGCTCGCGCTTACAAAACAACCGGATGCCGACCGCCTGCCAACCGTTCTAAAGAGTGTTATCACCGCAGACACTTTTTTTCACCGAAAACCGCGACTTAAATGTTGTAATAACCGCAAACCGCTTGGTGTCTTGAAACCGCAATACCGCGAGTTAAAATGAAAATTACCGCAAAACAGCACCAAAAATAACGCAAAACCGCATCACTGCAAACCCTTACGCCCCCTCAATGTACTATTAATAACATTTCAGTGAGAGTTTGCACCTCAGCATCCCAGATGATCTTGTCTTCCCAATCACCGTGAATTAAACTGTAGTTTTCTATAGGAAAGATAGAGCACCATGAAGATGCTTTTTTTGTGTTGTTTTCTCCACCTGGTTTTGTAGGCTGACTCAGGAGATTAACATTGGCTTTAATTGCTGTGGTTGTGTTCTTAAGAAAGGTTTCCAGTCCTGGGTGATGTACACCTACAAAAAAATAAAGAAAACTTACTACAATAAATTCATTTTTATTTCACAGCATCACCATAGAATTCCTAATCTTGATGGCTCTAAAGCAAGATATCTTTGCAATCTTGGTTGCCCCAAAATTGACAATTATGCCAAATTTTAGTTATTGATACAGTCGAACCTCTAGTTGTGACCACCTCTTGTAAGCGACCACCTCTCCTCAGCGACCAGTTTTCCACAATACCAAAAGTTTCCCAGTCAAATCATTGTATTTGGAACCTCTTGTAACAACCACCCCTTATAAACGACTGCGACAACTTTAAGAGCTAAGAGTTTGAATTTTTTTGTTTTTAACCTCCCTTAACCGACCACTTGACAGATAATAGGGCAGAAATTGGATAATAAGGTGTTGTAACATCGCATTCCTGGGTAGTGCAAGAGACAAAAATTGCTCAGTGGGAAGTGTTTGTTTTTTTTTTGAATAGGACATTTTAGTAATTAAAGAAAAAATGCAAATGTGTTTATCAGTCTCAAAAGAGACTAATTAAGTGTCTACACAGATTACAGAGAATTAGAACTGATTTCCTGATTCACTGGTCTCACAGTCAATAAAAACCAAAGTACAGTACACCAAGGTCAAAACATTGTTAACATGCAAATTACCAGTAATATAAAATACATCAAATTTAAAGATAGCAATTTAATCCTACTAGTTCATATTTAGTTTCCTTTAACACCTAGGTAACATTAAGATTTAAGATTTAATTTGAAACTTGTTCCTTTAGCCTCATTATAGACAACTTACTAGAAGCGAACCATGGTACTCTGAATAGATACTTTTGAAAGCTTGAATATATTTGTGGCTACTAAATGTTATTACATGGGTTTAGATGGGAATTGGTACCATATGCTAATGAGGCAAAATTTTGACCCAACAATATCTAATTTCTCGTAAGCAACCACCTCCTGTAAGCAACCACCTAGGTTTGACATTTTAGGTGTTTACTTACGGGAGGTTTGACTGTATTGCAAAAAGTTCCATCAAAAAAGGTTTATTCTGGACAAAGTTATAAATGAAAATGACTCTATGAGTAACTTATCTCTAATTAGAAGCTGTCAACAAGTTGTCATTAAACTGCCACTAAAAATAGCGTGATAGGAGCAAAGCATGTTTTTTCACATCTTCACACAAATCAGTTGTTTGTTGGGGAAGATGTCTTCAAGAAAGAAACACAATGGATTGTATCCTTTTTCAAGTGCGAAGAACGCACCAAAGCGGAAAATAATCAAAAGTATAAATTTAATCAAGAATGGGCTGAAGCACTCACTGGTAGTGATAAAGGCTCATATTGTGAGCAAGATAAATTGTTGAAACTGGACAGTCTGGATAAAGAAGACGACAAAGCAGTTCACGTCTTCAGTCCCAGCCATTTGAAATGTAAAAGAAAGCGTAATGTGGATCAACAAGAAACAGAATCACAAGAGTCAAAAACAGAAGAGAAGGAATCACAAGAGTTACGACAAGAACTCCTGTTGGTGTTTCCTGCCAGAAACAGCATTTGAGACCGCTTTGTAAATGCAAGCTCTATTGTTATTGTTAAAGTAAGAAGAGCCCTTGATTTATCAATCAACAGCTAATTACTTTGCACATGTTTTGTGAAATAATCTCACTACACCGGAAAAATGCCCTGAAGGGTACATTGTATTTTGCTTTTTTTTCTCAAAACTAAAATTTCAACAAATGAGGTGCACATTTCCAGTTTGTTACAGCAAGTTTTCACCCATCTTTAAGGAAATTTCAATGGCAAGAATGTTGCCCAATAATGTGGCAAAAAAAACATGTTGGGATATTTTTATTTTTTGCCTCCTACGAAAGTTATGAGTATTTTATCAAAGCTTATTCGTATTTTATAAACCTTTAAAGTTTAATTGAATATTAAAAACAAACCAGACAAGTAATCAAAATTTCCCCACATGGTTTTTTGGACCAAGGCCTGAAGAAAACATAGTGATATCACTCGCTTTCTCCCATTTTATCATCAACAATCTTTATTTACAAAAACAAAATCATATCACAAAAGTGCTAAAATTGTGAAACTACGTACTTTGGAAATTGATTGTTAATTTAGAAAGGTTTTTATTTCTTGCCCTAAATCAACTAATAATCATGATTAAAATCCCTAAGCTTTCACAAAATACATACTTAATTGGGGTCTTAATGAAATGTGTGACTGTGAAGCAGAAATAATGCAAGGTTTTTATTTGGGGTATACTGATACCTTTCAGGATTGCAAGAACGTCATATATCATTTGTTTCTGTTATATACCTAGCTGTTGTAAAAGTTGATCTTGTTGTAATGCATATGCATGAGCTGTGCGAGTTGATGCTGTTGGTATCCAGCCTGCTCTGGCTTGAGCTTGAAGATCAGGTTTCACATCATCAAGTGACCAGATGATGTCATCTTCCCAGTTCACTTGTGATACCATTTCAAAACATTCCTCTGGCGGGAGGGAGTCAGGAAATACAGGGCTTGGTGGTGCATCCTGGTCTTTCTAGAAAAATTGATGTAGGATGCTGTTTTGAAAGCGCATCTATGATATGACTAACGAAGCTGATACAACTGTGATAGGTTGGTAATTATCATATGAAAATCTCACCTGGAATAAGATAATATCATGATCTGTGAAATGTTTGTTAGTCTACGACATATTAATGACAGAGTAAAAGTTCTGCCTACAAATTAAATCGGAAGCACATGCATTGTCACCACACAACCAAGGCTGACATAGTAATAGTCCTACCTAAAACAACAAAAACACTCATCAGAATGTGAACTGGCTGAAATGTTGTTGACAAAAATACTTGCCATACCTGTTTGAGTTTAAAACCATAGTCCAAGTCTGAACCATCTTCACTCACACCAAGCATTTCATACCATAAGGCAGCTGGACCAGTTCTCCATTCACAGATGTTCCGACTGTTGGAATCTTGAAGACCAGCAGAATTTGTATCACCCGTGAATTCTCTTTGTGTGACATCTGTTGGTTCCCATGGTGCCATCAACTTGTCCTGTTAACACCATATTAACTTAATTTACAACAATCATTCGTTACTCATATTCAAGTTTCACAACATAAACAACAATTGAGTAAGTATACCATACAGTTATATTCAAGAATAGAGAATGTGGCCCTCCCCTAGGCCTAGTTTCCATATGATTCCTGACAGTGTCTAAATCCTATGGAAAATTGGTCAGACAGTCATGATAATTCACTGGAAACATCATGTAAAAAACTGTTCCAAGCAACACATGCCTTTTAATGGGGGATTCTCCAAGGAAGAGCTGGAGTTATTCAAAGTAGAGATTTGTATTAAATTTCCTACAGGTTTCAACATGGGTTAATGAAACTATAACTTGCTAACATTCTCTTTGTAATAGCATTCACCTCATCATCTGACATGCAGTCTTCTGGTCGTGGACTTGGAGGTGACTTGGGTGGTTCTATGAGTGGCTTCTCATCTTCACCTTGCTTCTTTTTCTTCTTCTTCCTTTTCTTAGCATTGCGCCATTGTTGTGGCATTGATGACGCTTTGGCTGGACCAAACAGACGGGAAAACCTCAGCACTTGGCCAGGGCGGAATTCTGGAAACAGTTCTGTAACTGTTTTCCCATCATGGGTTGTAAGCTGACCCTCGCGGCTCAAAAGTTCTTAAATTAAACAGAGAAATCAATGCTACATTTCCAAACGTTTGGGATATAACAATCTGTTAAAAAAGGAAACAGAATACCAGTACTTACTTACTGTAACTATTTTAGGTTCAAGATGTGATATTCAGAACAGTGATGTTTAGTTTAAGGTAGAAGTAAAATGTATCATGGCTGACAGTGTGGTCTATTCAGTGCAAAGAACTTTGCAGTGAGATACCTTATTATTTTTTGTACCTGATCCAATTGTCCTAGCCAAAGGGGCCGACACATCTTTACTTTTATCACTGGTATCAGCTGTCCCCTCCCCTGTTGAGAATGCAGAAACTGAGGGGGGAGGTGGAGGGGGCATTGCAAGCCTGTCTTGTTCTTGTTTGGAGAGAGTGGAGGCAGCTGGAGCCACTGTTGGTAACAACAAGCCACCTGCTGCCAAATAGATCGAAAAACAGCTAAGATCTACTGTTCAAGATTGTATTTAAATAAACCATTAGAGGGTAACCTGTGATTAAGATATTACATAAAATAACATCTCAGATTATTCTTTAGAACCAAGGAAAACTAACCTTGGCTGTTACTGGAAGAGGCAGCTTCATCTGCTTCATCGTTATCATCATAATCATCATCTGAAATTTAATCACACCCATCAATATTGCACAACTCAGTTATAAAGTTAATATGTATTGCAAATCCTCTCACGATACCTTGATATATATAACATATGGCCATCAGGGCTCAAATTTAAGAAACTTTTGTGTGCTTACAAAATTTTACTTGCAAAATGAAAAGAGTTAGCTGTAAAACTTTAACTAATGTTAAAGTGAAAAATTAGAAGTAAAAAATTGGTTCTGGTTCTAAGTTACATATTGATCTACAATCTGTAGTCGCGTTTCTGTGACTAACACAATGTTTTTTAGTTGCAAAACAGAAAAATCTCATCGGTTTTGTGACTGTATTGTTGCAATTTTGCTATTGTAAACTGATACACATGTAAATCAATTGATTGGATACTGATTGGATACTGTTTTTGTCTCAATTTTTACCATCACTTAAATCAAGAAGTGCGTTCCATTGGTAAAATGATGATGAAAACAAATGTCACTACCATCTAACTGGAATCAGGTTTTGTGAAAATTATCTGTTTCGATTCACTTACCAACTTGAGAGCTACTTCCCTTCTGTGAGAACATGGAAACAGCATGATTATAATACTTCTCTTCATCCTCGTCAGCAAGTTCAGCTATATCACTATAATCTGTAGCAGTAGAATCTTTCTGAATCCAATCTAAATTTGACACAAAATTATGACAAGTTAACTAAATCTAGTCAAATGTTACAATATCATTAGGTCAGTGGCATAATGTAATGAGACAACATACACAGAAAAGCAGTTTTGATTTACAGCTCATGATACGACTAAAACAAACCATGGCTTGATTCACTGTCTTGAATCCCTGAATTGCCTTCCTCTGCAATATCTTGAACTAAATTTCCAAGACCACTGAGAGAACTTAACTGAAAAAGATGACGCCTTGATTCCTAATATAACAAACAAGATGTTCATTAACTCAGTGCAAATTTAATAAATAATGGAATGGTTAAATGTATACTTCTAACTCTGGGCTGTGTATGCTTCATACAATCTTTCATTTCTGAAAGATTGAATTTTTCTATTCATTGTTTACTTTTCAACGTTCCAGGTGGTTCAGTGCAGACACACCACTGTACCTCAAGGGGAAGAGGGTATCTAATCGGATGTAAGACCATTTCAATCTTCTATCAAAATCAAAGAATACTATTCGAGTGTTAATTTACATCCTTTAGAAAAACAGCAACACTGATCGCCATGATACTATGATGAATTGGACCAGAAGGGGTTATATGCTTCTGATTGGACCTATTAGACGACCTAAGACACAGAATTACCTCATCTAATATCTCTGTATCCTCAAGCTCGCCCTTTTCATTGATATTACCAAATAAAAACCCCGTCAAGTTTAAAGAACTTTCCTCGTCCTCTGAGTCGGCCATGTTTATCATGAGCACTGTGATCCACGGGAAGGAGTCGTGCTCTCTAGTGTCCAGTCCATCTTGCTTCAATTAAGAGAGAGAAAGAAACAACGAAGAGGGGAGGGGCTTGCCCCGTTAGGAAGCGCGCAAACCAATGAACGGAAACCACTTGAGCCATACAAGGGCACAGAAGCTCTGCATGATATGAAATCAAGTATTTCTTTTCTGAAGCACGTTGTTTACTGGTCATCGTAATATGTACGTGGAGGTTTGAAACCGATAAGTATTTGTATTATTTCAAGTAAGAGTTCCTTTTTGACGGAATCGTGTTTGAGCTGAATTAAATGCTGGTACTTGTCCAGCACTTGAAATGTTTATCAGCTGCTCATTGTTGTGAATCTGTACTTTGTTCTGTTATCAATGCTTGGCCCATGTGGGGTACATTGTCGGAAATTCTGGTGAAGTTTGCTTTCCACTGATAAAATCCCAGTTGTAACCAAGTGTATCTGTACATCTACCGACTGCCACGGAACGGAGTGGTCGGTACCTTATCTTTTTCCAAAATTAAGTTGAGGACCTGCAGCTTATTGAAAGATTTTATCAGTCTTAACAGGAACTAGTTTGAGCGGAATCAGGAAACTTTAAGAACTGCTCTGTTGCAAACGAACTGATACCATTTCTCTGAAAGGCAGTTTACAGTGGAAGTCGGTTTGTCGCCATTATTAAAACCATCACTGAACTGGGTAGTTGATAAGCAAACAAAGAAAGCTAATAAGGAAAAGAGAGGATGCACCCGCGGATCATCTGACCAAAAAAATAACGAAACATACCGTACTTAAAATATCAGAGATAGATAGATTCATGGGAAACAGACACACTAAATCACTATCAAATGAGTACGACAATAGTATACTCCCAGTATACTGTGTCTAACACCCGGCAACCAAACAAAGGCGCCATGCAGTTCTCATGATAAGTTCTGAGTTTATTTGTGCATATTTACGTACTGATCACAATTTATACTTGAATTGCCGGTTCTTCGGGCATTAAAATATCGTGCGGAAAACTACCATGTTGATAAACAAGTCTAATTTTTCGCAGATCGAACGTTTCCTTCCTGGTGTTTATCGGAGCAGAGCTAAGGGATTTTAATTTAATTATCCAGGACCCGTTTTGCCCATTGTAAACCCTGCGTTTTGGTGCTACAAATATATATTCCGTGTTCTTTAGAGTAAATTTACATTCCCTGTTAACACTATTAATCAAGTTTATTGGATGGCCAAATAACCAAGAATCAGTCCCTTCTTTCTGTATGAACAGATGATCCTACATTGAAGCTGGTTCACTAAATATGTCAGTAAGCGCCATCTTTGATGGTAACCAGAATAACGGTATATAATTGCATTTATGTTGTGCCCGGCCGTTCCCATTTGACGACTCTCGAAGAGAAATGGGCGGCCTAGGACATATTCTTATGATCAGTCGAGCCAAAACTAACAAGTGAACGTTGAAATACCTGAAAGGGAACAAAAAATGTTTTAGTAGGTCAATACATCCTAAATCGTAGCTCTTACAATCTCTACTAGTTTGTGCTCTACATCAGTTTCTATTTGAAAACATTTCAAACAAGCATTGGTTCACTGGGTGTGGTTACACACCGGAAGATCTCACTTCAATTTTCTCGAACAGTTTATATATAGAACTCTGCTTAGTTGGGTGAGATGCAATTCAACAGACATAATGTGTTTCCCCAATTCAGCGACGAATTTGAAATATGTTCTCTTCCACTCCATCTGACCTTTCAGACGTCTTTTAATTATTTTTGTATTTCATTTTAAAAATAGGAAGTTTAATGCGTTTTACAGATGCGCCACAGAATAATATAAAACGCAGTAATTCTGAGATCGGCTATCGTCAGCTGTTTGCAGTACGTCAATATCAGTTCTTCTGAGACCAAACGCATTCCAACTGCCTTTTAAATTCATCCAAGAGCCTAAAATTCATTCTACAGAATAATAAAATGATGATGCAACTAACCGCTATTTCTACATACGTTTGAAATATTTCACACCTTTAAATAAAGCATAGTGTTTTGCGTTCGATAATTAAGAGCACCGTCTTACCCCTCAGTTTACCTGGAAGTCTTAAAAAGAATCGTGGAGTAAAATGACAAGAAATTAAATTTGTCATTAATTTGTCATTCCTTGCTCAGCACTCTTGTAAGAGGCCCCATCGTATTATCATTAACAACAGAAACTTGGGTGTGGCTATTTTCATTGTAATACTCAGTAATTTGCAGCTAGTGAGTTCGAACGGAAATAGCATTCTTTAATCCGACAGCTAAATAGAAAATAAACACTTTGATTTGACCAACACCAGCTAAGCTAGCAGGAAGGATAAACATTCATATCAAAACACTTGTGTTATGTTGGGTCCCAGGCAGGGGTTTTTAGTTCCCTGAATATCCCTGCATAACGTTTATCTAAAACGTCAACCTACAACTCAAACAATACCCTAAGACTAACGTAACATAATGGACAAGTTGGCTGATTCTTTCACTATGTCATAGATGTGATTCAAATGGAATGCTACGGGAATCACAATCAACATCCATACGTCCTGGTATGGTGTCACAAAAAACTTGGCGCCACGTGTATTAATGGATTTATAATGAGAAAAACACTCTTATTTCTAACATTCTTAATACACTCTGTTTCTGATAAACAAAGATGCCATTAATCTTAACTTACCATTGATAAGTCTAAAGAAACTTTAAAAAGTCAAAAAGAAGTTTGTGTTGTCATATAGTACTTGTCAGCAGGAAAAGTTGTTCTTCTATCTTTGCCAACATGGCGAATTCTCAGTTGCATTGGTATGCTGAACTTTGGCGGAGATTGATAGCAACTGGTGACAACTTCATCACATTATCATTTACTTAATTGAGTATTTAAATATCAATAACTGACAACAGTAATACCGTGTATTGCCAACCGCACAGTCCGTACGATGTTACAGCATATGGTTAACACATTTCACGTCAGACTTGTAACCATTTCTTATTACCTCAAAGACCTCAAAGGCTTCCTCATGTAGTCAGGAGCAGTGAAAACTTAAAAAAAATCAATTTACTGAGTAATTCACATGTCGGACACATCACAAAAAGACTGAGTGACTAAGTTCTGGAAATTCTTCTCAAAAGAACAACAATGTAATGCACGGTTGTTCACTATATTAAAGGGCTCAGTAACTGACGTTCATAACACCTCAGAGTATTATGAATTTATTTTAAGTAGCCGGATTTTTGTGATTGCTGGCTCATAAAATAAAAGTTCTTGCATGATTTCTCCCGCTGTTTCTGATCACTTTCCAGTTTCATTTTTCTCTGCAAGGAGTCAAAGGTTGTGCAGATAACAGCAAGATATACTTTCACTAAAAAATATCCCTTTCGTAAGAAATACACCATCTCCACAGTTCACTTAACCTTGCCATCGGTGCCTATCAGTATCTTTAATTATCTGATCTTATAGAGGACGCGCAGACACAAAGATTATCGAAGACCACTTTCCGCGCAACTTTGTTGTCGGAGGACGAAGAAGAAAGCAGCCTCAACAATCCTTAGGATGATCCACTAGAGAAAAAATCTAAGGACCCGATTTGTAGACAACTGAAGTAATGTATTTTTCCACCCTGCAAAAGTGGTTGCCTTAATTCGTATTTGATGATTATATGTGAATCAAGGTAAGCATTTCTTCCTCGCTGTATGACGTAAGCATCTTAGAATCGACGCATGCTGCTTGAGTAGAGCAAAGGATCGATCTCGTAAACAAGTAAATCCTTTTACGAGCTAAAAAAATAATAATGTTTTAATGGTAACTGATTCCCGTTTATAATTATTCGATAAGATATTGTGGGTGAAGGTGATAGCAAATACAGCATGGAATAATTACGATTGCCTTTTTACCCGGAGACTTGATCAGCCGAGATCATGCGAATTTGCCTCTTTTATGTAGTTAAGTTTTTTTCCGTTTCTCTGTTTATCTAATGTAAACTTCATGCAGTTATTATATTGTGCTTAACTGAGTTCGCGATACCAATAACAGAGAAAACTGACACAGCGTTGTCGGCTGATGAAAACATATTAGCAAAGTTCTTTGTTGGTAGCAGGATGAAGATGGCTGGGTTGTAGGGAAACTCGGTACAAACTGACAACTGTCGGAGAAATACCGTAGGGGGAAAACAGCGCGCAAAGGGGAGATCTTCCGTTTACAGTACTTGCCATAATTATATTATATTACTTGTATTTATAGTTTTGCCCTCATTTCTGTGGCCAATGATAACGCTGCATACAATCTCCACTGATGTCATCGGCCACCGTCCCGGATCACGGGAACACAACCCGGATGTAGTTAACTGAGGTTTACATTCACAGGTGGCCTAAGCTCTGTTTTTGTATCAGACAGGCTTTGTTTGAAATTATTTTGCTCTTACCGATTTCTAAGTACAAACAGTTCAAGACAACAACAAAAAAAGCAACACTTATGCAAAAGAAGTTTGCCCAATCGAAATTCTTCCTTCAGTATATTTTGTATTAATTATTTGGTGGTGACTTAGGCAGTTTTGTTGACATTTGTCAGGGTGGTCTCCGGGTTTTGTGAACGATCTCTTCCTTCCAGTTAGAAACAAAGAGAGCCTGGGCCACCTGTGCTAATACAGAGTAATCTGTACCCTCACGTAGAGAGACAACGTGACAAGAACATGATATGAAAAAAAATCACTTGTTGTGGAGGCTGACAGGATCATGTATCTTATGGGGGGCCTCGATCGATACATCGGTCGACACATCGATCGAGATATCGGTCGACGTCTCGATCGATACTCGACCGATATGTCGACCGAGTGTCGGTCGAGTATCGATCGAGACTCGGTCGACAATAAACCGCTATATCGACCGACATATCGGCCGATATGTCTGTACACACATGTCCGGCGCTATAGTTGATACTTCACCGATATTTCACCGATACTTCACCGATACCTCAAAAATTAAAATATCTATTTTTATTAAACAACTTGACTTTTCAAGTAAGTTAATGGGAATAACCCAGTCTCTCATATTTTTCCTCTCTCGTGCTTTCTCTATTACTCTTGTAAATGACATATCGGACGATATGTCGATCGAGGAACTGTAAAACTTATCCGACAAAGGTCGATAGTTTACCGACATGCGACCGATAGTTGACCGATAACCGACCGACACTATGGCGATCGATACTAGCGGTCGACACTCAGATGACAGTTGAGCGTTATATCGGTGGTATGTCGACCGAGTGTCGGTCGAGTATCGATCGAGACTCGGTCAACATATCTACCATGT
The DNA here is from genome assembly GCA_949710005.1 of Ricordea florida. Classification (NCBI taxonomy): domain Eukaryota; kingdom Metazoa; phylum Cnidaria; class Anthozoa; order Corallimorpharia; family Ricordeidae; genus Ricordea; species Ricordea florida. Next base: position 351,617 of record OX453278.1, read on the forward strand.
ATCGACCGAGTATCGGTCGAGTATCGATCGAGACATCGACCGATATCTCGTTCGATGTGTCGACCGATGTATCGGTCTAGGCCCCCCATAAGATACATGATCCGGCTGACATTCCCCCTTTCAATCGAGGATACTCAATTTTTCATTCAATACGCACAACCTATATGACAACATACATACTCAGTCATAACTTCTGCATTCTTCTAATATAAGAGGCTACTTCAACGTTCCGTCTCACTTTTTCCCGACTTTATAGGAATTCACCAACATGATCCAGACACCCCGTTCCTGATCGTTCCTGATATGGTCATTATCAGAACTCATGATGCCCAAAACAACTCACTTTCATTACGTACTATGACGTAAGTTCAAGAAAGTCGCAGACTCGGTAGATACTCATTGCCTTGATTGTTTGCGATCAACTTGCTGAAAAGGCCAAAACATGTAGAATTTCAAGCACTAAACTTGCTGTCAGAGGGATTAAAATTCTAGTTGGTCTTTTTTTGTGCTGGTAAGTGGGTGATAAAATAACAGCAGTAAGGTCAAATAAGATAATTATCACCTTAGCGTTTCACACGGCAAACAAAACGGTGCCGTGGAACGTTTTTTTTTGGTAACAATCGATACTTTGACTACTTTGCCAATAAAAGCATCCTTGCTATTTAAGCAAACACCGTCCAAATGGATCTATAAAAGGTTCATAATTAGAGCAACATACAAGCGTGTAATCATCACATGGTTTAAATTTTTCGTGTATCAAAAAAAATGCAGGCTTGAGAAAATCTTTCTCTGTCAGTCATTCCAGTGAATATAATTATTACGGTCCAGATCACTATACCCTGATGCAAGGGAACATTAATACAAATGAAAAAAAGGGTTCACTTTCTTTCATTTTAACTTAAAAAGAAGAAGAAGCTAGAAACCTGTTGAAAAGGAGCGGAATCATGCAATTTAAGATACAGCTACGTTCATCTTCGCATGCCGCCTAACTTATAATCTTCTTCCAGTTGCAAAAGAATCAGTCTCCGACTATGACTCATGGATTAACACAACAATAACTAACCATTGTTTATTTTCCTCGCATATTATATTCCAATCTCTTGTGATATTCTTATCAGCAAATCGCTTTATTGGAATGGATTTCAAGGCAACTCCGAGAAAGAAACACTACCAAAAGATGTGGCCATTATCCTACAGGACCGAATTAGAGTTTTGTCATCACTTGGTTAGATTTCTGATACACTTCGGTGTCGTTTTTTCACCTCAGTGTATTCTCTCGTCATAGTCTATTGCACAGCTTTGTCCATACTTCTGAACTTTGTTAATATAAAGGGCACAAACAAATGAACTATTAGGTGTCTGTTGATGATTTGGGGTAACTTTCATACTTATCAAAGTTGACCAATCGCGAATCTAGTAAATTATGCAGTTGATGATTTTTTCTACAGTATAAAACAAAAGAAGAGGGCCCAATATATGGTTGTTAACAAAGAACCAATATTAGTTAAAAGAACTTTTTTATTTGCAGGAGCAAATTTGGTTTCTTTACTGATAACGAGTAACTTGACACTTGCATACAAAAGGTAAATATTAGTAAATTGGTTTTGTGGAAATTCGAACGGAAATTCCAGAGTTGCCTTTCCAGAAGTTGACTCATGATTGCGTATCTTACACACAACAAGGAGGTGATTTGGTATTTGTTTCCGGTCGCATTTCGTCAAGTTGCTAAATTGAATACGTAACTCGAACAATAATATCTACAAGTATGCTTGCTCTAGGCTACTGTATTATGAGATATGTCCAGTCCCATTAAATTGATTTATGAGTCCACCAGTTTTAACGCCTCAAACCTTGAGGTCACGAACATCAGCTTTATAGATTATTCATAGTTCAAAAGTTATATTAGGAAAAGCAATACATCTTAGTATTTGAATTTTCCTCACAGGGATAGACTAAACAACGATCAATTACTCCCTCGATATTGACATAATCAAACACCTTTTCAGTAACATTTATTGAATACCTTCTTTATTCTATAACTAATCAGATGGAATTTTAAAAGTGTATAAATCTTTTTTATAATTTGCTATAGAGCAAGGTTGTTATGGAACGGAAAAACGTACTCGGCTATTTGAAAGACAAGAAATGTCAAATAATTATTTAACCGAATTTTTACTGATTTTTTTTCTTCTTTTCGTGACTGTGATTTTCCCTTTTTAAGATACCAGAGAAATTTTGTTTTAAAATTGTCAGCTAATCGGATTGCAATTTGATATCGGTTACAGGACAGAGTCCAAAGAGTAACTCACAGAACAGTTTGGAATTCACTTAAATTGAGGCAGTCAAAATTCAAATGACAATTTTCCTCATAAAATAACGCAAGTTACACAGACATGTTTAGTCGTACAATGGTTTTGCTCAGAGTCGATGAAAATAAAGTAAGCGGTCCGGTCGGTGGCAAATGGCATTAATGTCTATTTTGATCGTCTTTTGTTCTTGTTACAATTCCTCTCTCTTGGAGTCAAGCGAAGGTCAGTTCGACCGCACAGTTCTTGTTTGACTCAAAATGTATATAATCTTTCAATTTTTTGACAATGGGCTTGTTTGCGCCCAACTGTTTCTCGTTTGCAGACTGAAAGGTGATATCATCTTAAGTACGAGTACGCCCCCGTCAAAAACTTAAGTCTTACAATGATTGCATATCTACAGCAAGGAATAAAAGTGGTCAGTTCCCAAAGGATTTACTTTGTCAAAAATAAATTAACCTAGGAATAAATAGAGGTGTTTAAATGGCAGCACATTTGTTAGTTTCCTTGAGGGATGTGACAACATTTATGTAAAATAAATGACGTCTGCCAGGAATTTGTGCCATTTGTATAAGGTCACATGTCCAATTGAAACTCCTCCCCCTTGTGCTGTTGTTACTGTCATGCGCCATTGATGATTGACAACTTTGGTCTACAGCGGTGACTTTATACATTTGGAGCTGATTATTGTGAAGGTAAAGATTTAGTATCCTGTGGTAACGTGAGAATTTGCTAAGTCAACGCCAGAGTTGTGTGGGAAGTTATTGGGTTTGAATATATTCGGTAGATATAGCAAGTTTTGTGCCGAACTGCATGGCATGTGGAGTAACAATGTCGAACTTGGTCCGTATCAGTGTGTAACGCACTAACGGTTTGTGATTCTTCTTCAGCAACTCATGGCATCATGGTCCTATTCTGCGTTGAACCCCGTGTGTAAGCTTCGCTATCATGACATTCAGGATTTTGATTTTATGGTGTAAACTACGGAACGATGGCTAAAGAAGTTTTTTCGTGGAAGGTGAATTTTCGAATTCGCCCTCGAACGGCGTTGCTATTGGGCACGCTTTTGTGGTGCTATGTTCCAGCCTTGTCCCAAGACTACTACTTTTACATTCAAGAGGAATTACCTTCTGGAACTACTGTTGGAGCTATTCACACACAACCTGGAATAACATATCAATTTAATGGAAATCCGATGCGGTTCTCCTTGGACTCTCAAACTGGTGTTATAACTACCATTTCGCCAATCGATCGTGACAGTTTGAACACCAATCCAGTTGAATTGAAAGTTCGATCTTCCTCGTCTTCTTCTCTGTTGTCCGTATCGGTAGAAGTGGGAGACATAAACGATAATCCTCCGGTATTTCCCTCATCTGTTTTTACTTTATCTATCTTAGAATCTGAGCAACTGAACTCAAAGTTCCCTATCGACGCTGCATCTGATGTAGATTCCGGTGAGAATGGTACAGTTGATTATGCTGTCATTTCCGGAAACGATGCGGGTAAATTCAAACTTGGAAGAAATTTAACCGAATGCATTCGATCTGAGCTCTGCATTATTACTCAAGGAAAACTAAATCGTGAGGAAGTAGCATTTTACCAACTAAATATTTCCGCAACCGATCGTGGAAAGCCCTCCCAGCGAGGCTATTGTTTGGTAAACGTTACTGTTTTGGATTTCAACGACAATGCTCCTGTCTTTACAAGAGATTTGTACAATGCAAGTGTCGACGAAAATTCCAGTGCGCAGGTAAAAATCTTATCTGTATCAGCTACGGACAAAGATCAGGGTTCAAATGGAGAAGTGAGATACTATTTCGAAGATTCCAGTGATTCTGATATTTTTGATCTGGACGAGACAACAGGGGTCATCAAAACTAAAGCACCTCTCGATTACGAGCAGAAGAAGTCTTACATCTTTGACGTGATTGCGAGAGATAGACCCGAGGGAGCGTTGCCATTAGAAAACAAGGCGACAGTAAAGATTACAGTACGCGATCTTAACGAGCATGCACCAGAAGTGAAAATTTTTTATGTTATACAAAGTGTTCCTGAAAATGTTCCACTGCATACATTGGTTGCTCTCGTTGACGTTTCCGATAGAGATGGTTCGTCAGGTCCAAATGGCCAAGTAAATGTAACACTTTCTAAGGCAAAAGGAAGTTTTATATTAGTACCAGAAGTCCAATTCTATCGTCTTGAAACTGTGACTTCTCTTGATTATGAAAGTGTCCCATTCTACAACATCACAGTGAGAGCAAGTGACAAGGGAGTCCCTAGTAAGAGTACAACTGGCCATGTGTTGGTTCAAGTGACAGATGTAAATGATGAGGTGCCAATGTTTACCAGTGGACTGTATACCACATCAATAACTGAAAAGGCACAGAATGGAAGTTTTGTGTATCGTGTCAACGCTTCTGACTCAGACATTGGAAGTAACAGCCAGATTTCATATTCAATCTTTGGTGGTAACAGCCTACTGTGGTTTCATATTGATTCCGCGTCAGGACTCATAACAACAGCCAGGCCTCTAGACAGAGAACGCATCTCTCTGGTAAAACTTACTGTATTAGCTATTGATCACGGCTCACCTCCTCTGAATAGCAGCACAACACTGCAGGTCACCATTAGTGATGTCAATGACAATCCACCAGAGTTTACAGAAAGTGACTATAATGAAACAGTGAATGAAAATTCAGCCATTGGAACAATTATTATAACACTGAAAGCCATGGATGAAGACTCAGGAGACAATGGAAATGTAACATATGCCTTTGATTCAAGTTCTCAAGACATTATTGATGCCTTTAATATTGATCAAAGCACAGGTGTTCTAACAACCAAGATTGAACTGGATCACGAGGCAAAAAGTTTTTATGATATTCCTGTCTTTGCCAGTGATCACGGTAACCCACCGCTGTCTTCCAGAACATTGGTACATTTGCTTGTTTTAGATGTTAATGACAATCACCCCATGTTTTATCCACTGACTTATGTGACAAGTGTTTTAGAAAACCAACCACCACATGAAATAACCCAGGTAACAGCTACTGACCCAGATGAAGGAATAAATGGAACTATAACCTACAGCATTGTTGCTGGAGATGATTATGGAAACTTTTCCATCAATGAATCCAGCGGTGTTATAAGGACACTAGCCCCCCTTGATAATGAAGTTAGGGGATTCTTTCAGTTGAATGTCACTGCTCGTGATGGAGGTGGGCTTTATGCTAAGCAAGTGGCTGTAGTAGAGATAACTGTACAAAATCAGTTAGACAATCCTCCTGAGTTTGAACATGACATCTACAATTTCTCAGTTTATGAAAATGCTGCCATAGGAACTTTTGTGGGAAAAGTGTTTGCTACAACAAAAGACAAGAACAGTAGTATTTTGTATTCTATTGTCTCTGGTGATCCTCGGCATTTATTTATTGTAGATGGTGCTGGTGGAATCATTATGGTTGATGTAGTCATTGACAGGGAAGAAAATGACAACTATTTATTGCAGGTTGTTGCCAAAGCAGGTATACAGCGTCCCCTATCAGCCTTTACCTCTGTGAACATTGATGTTCTTGACAGAAATGATAATCAACCTGAATTTAAGACCAGCAATATAGAAGTTACCATAGATGATTCTATGGCGGTGGGCAAAGAAATCTACCATGTCACTGCAACAGACCTAGATGCAGGCCAAAATGGAGTGGTCCATTACCAGTTGACTGTGGATGGGGGTGGCCTCTTTAAGATTGATGGAACATCAGGGGTAGTTTCACTGGCTCGTAAAATTACAAGCATTGATAATTCATGGTACTTACTACCAATTCTTGCATCAGACATGGGAGCACCACCTCTTCATTCCACTCTGATGTTGACTGTGATCATCTCCACAAACCACCCACCCAGATTTCTGGTGTCTTCATACTCTACACAAATCCCTGGCGACTTCCCAGTTGGCAAACGTCTCTTGGCTGTTACAGCTATCGACCAAGACAGTGGTGATAATGGTGTAGTTGCATATTCCATTGCTTCCAAGGGCAATGAAGAGGGAATCTTTGGAATGTTTCCTGATGGAACATTGTATGTGAAGAGTAAGCTTGATCATGCCAAGAATCAGATGTACACTATCTCAGTTGTTGCAACTGATGGAGGAAGTCCACCAATCTCCAGTTCAATCCCAGTGTTAATCCATATACAGGCTTCAAATCACCACAAACTTTTGTTTGAAAATGGCACATTTCACTTCTACTTTTCTGAAAACCAACTTCCAGGCACTAATGTTGGCCGACTGGTTGTCAAGGCAACAAACTCTTTGAATAGTGAGAAATTTGCATTTACCCTATCTGATGCTCAGAATTATTTCTTTGTAAACTCAGTCACAGGAAATATTACTGCTATGCAAATGTTTGACCGTGAAGAGTTGGTGGCTCAAACTGAACAGAATGTCTTAACATTTCAAGCACAAGTCTTTTATAATGACAGTGTACAAGTTAAGCAAGATACAGCCATAGTTGTTGTCACTGTTTTGGATCTCAATGATAATCCCCCACAGTTTTCACGCTCAATTTACTTTCTGAATGTTAAAGAATCTTCCCTCAATGGAACATTTGTATACAGAGCCACAGCGTTTGACCCTGATGAGGGGATACATGCCAACTTCACATTTTCCATAGTTGGTGGATCTGGAAAAATGCTGTTTTACATTGACCCCATCAGAGGAGATTTGTACCTTAATGGCCCCCTGGATAGAGAAAAAGTTGATCATTATACCCTCACCATTAAGGTGACAGACATTTTGAATGCCACTATGTTTTCTGAAGCCTTGTTTGAGATTATTGTTGAAGACGTCAATGACAACAAGCCAGTGTTTACCCAGGTGGAAGTTGCAGTTAACATCTCAGAGGACTATCCAGTTTTTTCACAGGTGGCTGTTGTTATGGCGACAGACCAGGATGAAGGGGTTAATTCTGAAATTGCGTACACCATTACATCTGGGAACCTAGAGGCGGTATTTGATGTAAATCATCTCACTGGAGAAATATTTCTCATCAGGCCGCTGGACTTTGAAAGGACCAAGACTTACATCCTAAATATTTCGGCGGTTGATCGTGGAAAGCCTCATAAGTCTTCGATGGCTCAAGTGAAAGTAAATGTTCTTGATGTGAATGACAACCAACCAAAGTTCCAACAATCACCAACGTCCATCCATGTTCAAGAGAATGTGACTGTGGGAACACAAATTGGACAGTGCTCAGCAAGTGATGATGATAGTGGGAGAAATAAACAGGTAACCTACAGCATCAACAGACAGTTTCCTAAAACTGATTTGGTCTTTGAAGTTAACCATCTAACATGTGCTATTACTGTACGAAAACAGCTGGATTTTGAAGAATGTTCCTTTTATACTCTGGTTGTCAAGGCAACTGACAATGCTAGTCCTGAGTTCTGTGAACTTTATACAGTCAAGAAGGTAGACATTTTTGTGGAGGATATAAATGACAACAAACCCAGGTTCATATCAGCTCCCGCTGTGTTTGTTGATGAGAACTTTCCATCTAACCAGCTTGTCATGACAGTCTCAGCTGAAGACCCAGACTCAGGTACCAATAAACGGATAACATATGACATCACTAGTGGTAATGGAGATGGCCTTTTTCGTCTTGTTACAAACTCAGGTGAGCTATTTACAAACTTGTCTCTAACTGGAAGAGGCTTGTCCTTCCAGCTGTTAGTGTCTGCCTCAGACAGTGGGAATCCAGCCCTTGTGTCATTGATGTCTGTCACAGTATTCAAGAGAGGTCAACCAAATAGTGGGCCCACATTTTCCATGGGTACCTACAAAGGAAGTGTTGAAGAAAACAGTGATAAAGGGACGTCAGTGTTGCAAGTTCAAGCTTCATACACCACTATTATTTCAAACTCTGACATTAAGTACTACATAACCTCTGATACCAGCTCTGGCCTGTTTACAGTTGATGAAGGGACGGGTATCATAAGAACAGCTTTAGTCCTTGATCGTGAAACCCTACAGCAGTCTGTATTTAGTCTTGATATCTTTGCTGTGGATTTGCGTGGACCAAACCCTCGTACAAGTAGCACAAAAGCTGAAATCACGGTGTTGGATGAGAATGATAACAGTCCTGTGTTTAACTCCAGTCTTTACACAGCTCGTGTTAGGGAGAATATTCAACCTGGTAGTAAAGTCATTACTGTTGATGCTGCTGATATTGATGAAGGTCTCAATGCAAAAGTAGAATATTCACTCACAGACAGTGACAGTCCTGGCCTGTTCCAAATCAACAGTTCCTCAGGTGAAATTTCCACTCAACAATTGCTAGATCGCAAGCCTCCAGGAAAGTACACACTGAATGTTACTGCGGTGGACCATGGAAATCCAATAAAGAGCTCCAGCTGTGTTGTCATGGTAACTGTACTTGATGTCAATGACAATAGCCCCCGTTTCTCCCAGCCTTTCTATATCTTTAGTGTCTATGAAGGCATGGCCATTGGGAATCTCGTCGGTGTAGTTAGTGCAACAGATGCAGATATAGGTGAGAACTCTCAAGTGACATACAGCATTGTTGGAAGCGATAAAGACGTTTTCTCTATGCACCCAATCAGTGGAAGTGTAACTGTCGCAAAAGAGTTGGACAGAGAAAGAGTCTCAATCTACATTCTTAATGTGTCTGCAAGTGATAATGGAATGCCTTACCAACTGACCTCTTACATAGAGGTGTATGTCAATGTTCTTGATCGAAATGACAATGCACCAAGGTTTGTAAAAAGTTCCTACACTGCCAGTATATCAGAAGCAGCACGGATTTACAGCAGAATTATTACTGTATCAGCTACTGATGTAGACTTTGGTACAAATGCCCGTGTTACGTACACTTTACTCTCTGGTAGCAGTGATAAAACGTTTGGAATCTACACCAATGGAACTATCTACAATATAAAACCGTTTGACCGCGAGAAAAAGAGCTCTTATATTGTTAACGTTATGGCCAGAGACCAGGCTGTACCAGTAGCCGCACGGTTATCAAGCATAGCCACTGTTGTGATAAACATAATTGATATCAATGATAACAAGCCGCATTTCATATCACCAAATATAATCAATATCTCAGAGAATGCCGAGCCGGGTGATATTGTGACAAGGCTTGTAGCAGTGGACCCAGATGTCGGCAGCAACAGTCAGATCATTTTTGGTCTTATGAAGCTTGATAATTCCCCACCGTTCAGTGTTAATGCTTCTGATGGTGTCTTACGATTGGCTGGTTATTTGGATCGTGAAGAATGTGACAATTATACAGTACAAGTGACTGCAACTGATAATGGAATTCCACCCCAACAGACGGACATGTCTGTCATAATTCTAGTTGACGATTACAACGATAACGCGCCAAGTTTTAATTCAAGCGTAAATGAAGTGTACGTTTACGAAAACATTTCCATTGGAAATGAAGTCAGAAGATTCTCAGCGACAGATGGCGATCAAGGGACGAATTCAGAAGTCCATTATAGTATTGTGTCTGGAAACAACGAGGGAAGCTTCAAGATAGACACCGTGACCGGCTTGCTGGAAACTGCACGTGCGCTGGACAGAGAAACCACGCCCAACTACACATTAGTCATCAGAGCGTCTGATCTTGGCGTTCCTCGGCAGTCCACTGATACGGTGTTTACTGTAATACTACTTGATGTGAATGATAATACACCTACCTTTGCTATGCCCGTCTACACCGTGACTGTGGCTGAAAATCGAGTCGAATCTAACATTATAACAGTTAAAGCTGAGGACAATGATAAGGGTAAAGATGGAAGAGTCTTATATGAAATAATTAGTGGTAACGATGGCAACGCCTTTAAGATAAACAGTAATACCGCTGAACTCGGGCTAAACCACGCTCTGAACAGGGAGACACATCGGGAGTACACGCTTGTGGTGCGGGCAACAGATGAAGGGCACCCTCCCCACAGTAGTGAAACTACAGTGATCGTCACTGTGAGCGACGAGAACGACAGCCCCCCTGTTTTTCTACCGGATAAACTGGAAGCATTCGTGAGTGAAGACAAAATGGCGGGTACAGTGGTGGCAGTTGTGACCGCAACTGATGATGATACTGGGAATAATGCAAATATCGAATACTCTCTCGCCAACGACAACGTGCGTTTTTCTATAGATAAATCAAGCGGGAAAATTACAACAAAGCTGTCGCTGGATCGTGAACGCGGTGGTGGATTTTACAACCTGGAAGTTGTCGCGACAGACCAGGGAAATCCCCCTCAGGAAAGCCGAGCTCACGTGCGTGTGATTGTTCAGGACGTCAACGATATGAATCCTGTGTTCTCAACCAATCCTTATAGAGCCACGGTGAAAACTGGGTCCCCGCCAGGAACATTTGTCGTTATGGTGTTAGCAGAAGATGGCGATTTAGGTGCCAATGCACAGTCTGAGTACACGATAACACACGATTCATCGTCTGGGGTTTTCTCAATTGATTCCAGCTCGGGAATAATCTCAGTTTCTCAGCATATAGCTCCATCCCCCTTGTCATACAGCTTAACTATCAAGGCTACTAATGTCAACGCACTTCAGCGTACGGACACAACAGACGTACTTATTACTATCTCTCAGGGTTCATTTCCGAGCTTCATACATACGCACCAGAGTATCAGGGTCTCCGAGTTGGCACCAGTAGGAACCATATTGACCAAGGTCAACGCAACTGGTCACACGGCTTACTTTATCGCCGCTGGAAACATAGGAAGCGTTTTTGAAGTTGATCAAGTTCAGGGCGAGCTGAAGGTGAAGAGGAACTTAGATTTCGAAAAACAAAAGAACTACACTGTTGTTATTGGCGCAAGGGATGGTAATACTCCTCCACATTCAGGGTTTACCTTAGTTTACATCACAGTTATTGACGAGAATGATAACCCACCAGTGTTTAATCAGAGTGTTTACCGAGCGAAAATCGCAGAAGAACTTCCTCAGAATACAACCGTCCTGTGGGTGTATGCGTCCGATGCCGATTCAGGGGCCAACGCAGAGGTGGAGTATTTTATGTTGCAAGAAAATAGCGCGGCAAATGTCGCGTTTGAGGTCTCGCCAAGTGATGGCCGTATATTCACCAAAGTTCGGCTGGACAGAGAAAACATTTCTTCTTACACTTTTAAAATTCGCGCTGAAGATGTAGCAAATAGATCGGCAAATAACGAAGCTGTTGTTGTTGTTGAGGTTGAAGATGTTGATGATAATGCCCCAGTCATTGAAGGCTCCTTAACTACATCGCTGTACGAAAATGCTTCTGTGGGAGCTCTGGTCGCTGAACTAAAAGCAAGCGATCGTGACGTAGATGTTAATGCACCTTTGAGATTCAGCTTTGCCAGTGGTACAGATATGGATAACGTCTTTAGTCTTGATCAAACCAGTGGTAATATCACATTGAATAAAACTCTTAATCGAGAACAGAAAGATCAGTACACGCTTGGATTGACAGTGGATGATTCAAATCATACAACAACAGTCAACTTCACTGTACATATTCTGGATGTAAATGATAACCCACCACATTTTAATTCCAATACTCTTTTCTATAAAATCAAGGAGCAGTCAGCTATCGGCAGCCCAGTTATGAACGTAACGGCTATTGATGATGATATCGGTATTAATGCTGAGATTCTTTATTCCATTCTTCCTTCTCCGGCAAGTAATTATTTCACTATTGATCGTCAAACTGGATTACTCCGCCCTAAAAAAGTGTTCATTTACAGGAAACCTACTGTTCCTCAAGGGAACACAAATCTTTATAACCTCACCGTGGAAGCAAGAAACCCCTACACTCCGTTCTACAAGACAACAGTCGATATCGTGCTTGAGGTAATCGATGAAAATGACCACGCCCCAGAGTTCGAGTCGCCTTCGTACCATTTTTTCGCTACAGCCAACAAACAAGACGGTGATTTTGTTGGACAGGTTCAGGCGTTTGATGAACAGGACGACGGATTGAACGCAGTTGTACGTTATAAAATTGAGTCCGGGAACGGAACTTCCATATTCCAGATCTCTGCACAAAGTGGCAGCATCACTGTGTCGGGAACTCCTAGCACACTGGGGCTGTTTCTCATTCGCGTCAAGGCGGAAGACAGTGGGCAACCAGTCATGGGAAGTTATACAGATGTGTTTGTGGAAGTCATCGAAGACAACCAGAATTCTCCGAAGTTCACTGAGAGTGGTCAATATACGATCGGAATCTTTGAGGATGTGCCAGTAGGGAATGTCGTACTAACTGTTACTGCTACGGACCAAGACAACGGTTCCAATGGAAAGGTATCTTATCACATTATTGGAGGCAATTCACGAAACGAATTCGGAATTGGTGTCGAGAATGGTTCAATTTACGTGAACAAACCGCTTGATTATGAACTGTATCAGAGTTACCAGTTAAACGTGTCAGCAACCGATGGAGGCAGAATACCGAAATCTCAATCTACGATTGTAGCTGTGACCATAAAAAACACCAATGATAATCCTCCAGTTTTTACACCTCAAGAATACGTTGCGTACGTCGCGGAGAACGAGCCTTCTGGAGCGGTCATTGTCACAGTAACAGCTGTGGATCCTGATAATATAATCGGTAGTCAGATAACATACAGCATCGCTACCGCGGAACAAGAGAAATTGTTTCGTGTTGATGCGAACAGTGGTGAGGTACGAAGTAAAGTGACGTTTGATTTTGAGGTGAAGCAGCTTTATGAGTTGTCAGTCATCGCTGAAGATGGTGGAAATCCTTCTTTACAATCACAACCTCCGTGTAAAGTCGCTGTTCACATCACCAGTGTGAATGAGTTCGTTCCACAGTTCAGCACTCCACAGTATCGCGCCTCTGTGGCTGAGAATGCACTTGTCGGTCAGTCAGTTACCCAGATATCAGCTACAGACCAGGACCTCGGACCGGGCGGTGAGGTGGTATACGAACTGGTCGGCAATAGCAACAGCCAAGGCTTTACTATTGATCAAGCGACCGGTGTGGTAAGTGTGTCAGAAAAACTTGACAGTGAACAATCAAATACAGTAACGCTACGAGTGATTGCTAAGAATGCCTTTCAGTCCATTGTGGGGCCTAACACCAGTGATTACGCGACTATTGTTGTGACAGTAACTGATGCTAACGACGCCCCACGGTTCCTGTTATCTACATATCCGGTCAGAGTTAAAGAAGATGTCAATCTTGATTCTTTCATTGTGAATGTGACAGCGGTAGATGACGATGCCAAGCTGCCATCAGTTGGGGGAATAACGTATGGGATTCTTGACGGTAATATCAATACAGCGTTCAGTATAGACTCAGTTACAGGTGTGATAACAACTGCCCAAAGACTGGACAGGGAGTCAGTGGCACAGTATCACCTGTCCGTTACAGCTACTGATCAAGGCGTGCCGCCTATGCAAGGTAACGCGACCGTATTAGTGAACATTGATGACGCTAATGATAATGCCCCGTATCTTGTACCGATCGACTGCTCAGGGCTTGTTTTGGAGAACAAACCAGCTGGTACTACTGTCATGACACTGCAGGCTCAAGATGATGATTTGGATCCCAATCGAGGACCATATACCTTTGCCATCTTTGGCACCGATTATGGCAAGTTCCATGTGGACAGCAGAAGTGGCGTTATGACCACAACAGCCTTGCTTGACCGGGAAATTACAGCTTCGTATAACTTGTCCATCCTAGTCTCGGACAATGGTTCCCCAATACAAGCCGCCGTTTCCTCGTGTTTGATCTTGATCAAAGATGAAAACGACAATCCGCCCAAATCAACAGCACGACTTGTTCACGTGAACAGCTTTCAGGAGTTTACAGCGGGTGTGATAGCAAACGTCCCACCTGAAGACCCGGATCTAGATGATTCAATGTCGTGTCGTATTGTTCAGGATGCTCCTAGCTTGTTTAGTTTCTCATCCAGAAGTTGCGTCTTGAATTCAGGAACTTACCCTGGAAGTCGTGATTTTGATCTCAGTGTGAATGGTTCTGATGGCAAGTCCTCGGTCCTGTATAACGTTAAAGTGCGCTTCATTGCTTACAACTCTGAAACGTTAAACAAGAGCGTTATCATCCGACTAAAGAACATCAACGCCGTGCAGTTTTTGCAGCAGTCGTATCAAAGCTTTGTGACTGCGGTAGAAAATATTGTTCCTCTTGGCTACGTTTCACAGATGTTCAGTGTCAAATCAGTTGGGAATAATTTTGTCGATTTGTCCGTAGCCTTGCGGGACGCGGCAAACTCGGCTCAATACATGGATCGCGAAGGAGTATCGAGACTGTTTTCTCAACGCAAAAATGAGCTGGAAACGAACGGAAAAGTTGATATTCAAACAGTAGACTACACGCCTTGTACAGTGGACAGGCCCTGCCTTAACAGCGGCGAATGTACCAGTTATACCGAAAGTCAAGGAACCACAACCGTCACAGAATCAATTTCTGTGATATTTTTATCAGTGGATTATGTCTGGCGTCATAAATGCGTCTGTAAACCAGGTTTCACTGGAGCAGATTGTGGGATAAATGAAAAGAGATGCAGTTCAAAACCTTGTTTGAATGGCGGAACCTGTGTAGACGAGGAGTCTGGGTATAGTTGTTACTGTCCAGCGGGGTATGGGGGCATTAACTGTCAAACTGACATTGACGAGTGTACGCAAGATCCATGCACGAATGGTGGCCGATGTGAGAATGTTTTTGGAGGCTACAAATGTCATTGCAAGCCTGGTTTTCTCGGGAAGAATTGCTCTTCAGGGTTTGATTTCTGCCTCGTGGCCACGTGTTCGACCACACCCTGCACACCCTCCTGGGCTCCCCAGAAATGCCATTGTTCTTCAGGAGCTGCCTGTCAATGCGCATGCATAGGATTTGACACTGTATCTTACCTGAAACTTCCCACTCTCGAAAGCCAACAGCAGGGGGACTTTAATAACATTAGCTTTGAATTTTCCACCACGAAGAAAGATGGTTTATTATTGTACAATGCTGACGGAAAGTTCCAGAAGGATTCCGATTTCATTGCGATAGAGGTCGTGGATGGGAAAGTCCGGTTGTCGTTCAACCTCGGAGACTCCGACCAGCCAATCGTAGTTAACGTCGACAAGGATGTTGCTGATGGACACTGGCACACAGTAGTAGCACTCCGCAACAAAAAGGTTTGTACGCATTTTCGTGTTTCGGTATGCTTTCAGGACAGCAACTACATATGGAATTAAATTTCCACCTTGCGTAAACGGCGCAGAATTTGAGACGAATGATCTTATGTTAATTATGTGCCATTGTAAGAAAGACTATTCTGAGGGGTTTCTCAGTGCTGCCAATTCTCAGGTATCTGTGAACTTTCATAGACTCATTTGTGTTCTTCACTGCTTTGTTGTTGTCAGATTGGTGACGTGTCAGTCGATTCCTGCTGTAGAGCAACACTTTCTTCACCAGGAAACTTGCAGTAAGTTGAATTTAGTCAAGTTTTGTCAATTTCACTTTAAGTCAAACTTTTCATAATTGCTGTTTTACCTCGCGTGCTGTGTTTATGTAGGATGATTTGTTATTCCACAGGAAACTAGACTTCTACAACTCTCCTTTGTATATTGGTGGAGTTAAAGACTTTGCACATGTGCTCTATCATCCCGGCGGCCATATTCAAACTGACGGCTTTGTTGGCTGCATGCGAAACATTTTCATAAACGGTAAAAAGCTGGATCCTAGCACAGCTCTGGAATCCGCTCGCATTTCTGACCGATGTCCTCGACTTGACCAGTGTAGTTCTCAGCCGTGTAAACATGGCGGAAAGTGTGTAGATTATTGGTTTGATTATATTTGTGAGTGTATGGATGGATACAGTGGAAGAAACTGCGAGGAAGGTAAGTCGGCCTTCTCTTTAAAACTTGAATGTGTCAGAAACGTTCCAGATCTGAATTTGTGGTCACATGAAATAAGTTGCAATCGAACGCGGTAGAAGAATAGTTATCTTAGCGACTTTTCCTCTTTTATTTTATCATAGCGGTAAAACCCGTCAAGTTCAGCTCAACAAGTTTTCTGGTTCTTGAGTTCAAGGAAAGTTATCGCCGAGAGCAGGAGCTAAAAGAAAGAGAGAATTACTCGGCCCGGAAAAGAAGGGCGGTTGCCAGCACTGAAGAGATGCTGTCTGTAAGGCTACGTACCAGACATGATGGACTTGTTCTCCTTGCTGAAGATTCCACATCAGACTACACTTTGCTTGAGGTTAGTCGGTAGTTAAATGTCCGTATAGGACTCTTGTTTTTATAGTGCTCAGACGAATATGAGTATCAAGTAATGTAGTCCCGAAAAGCTGTTAATTCTTCCGATTTCTTATGTGAAGCTACCGTGACGTGGAACCTTCCGCTATTTAATCTCCTCTATTGTTTCAAGTTTTCCGATTCAATTCGTTCACTCCCGAAACATGCCCGCTTAGAGTTTTTCACTAAAAAATAAAATAAGGCACATACACACACAAAGAAAAAAAAAAGCACTCTGAACTGACAGGAAATCCCCGAATTAAAATACGTACCTTTCTTCCTGAAGAAAACATGCGACTGGAACACTGATTAGTGAATCCTGAGGAAGTGGAATAATTCAGTAGAATATTGACTTATTTTCGGCGCATAATGTTCACAAGGTAAAGAGAAAACAACCTTTAAGGTGGTTACTTTAATCTCTTGTTTTGTTTATTTTTTTTAACCCTTTTGTAGATTAAATCAGGTGAGGTCGTGTATAGTTTCAGTGCTGGAGGTGTCACAGACACGTTCAGAGCCTCTTCTACCAGTGTAACAGATGGTGAATGGCACAATGTGACCTTGCGTCATCAGGAGAACAGCGTAACTGTCACTGTAGACAACAGCTCTTCGACCAAGACGTTCAACGTTCCTGCCCATGATTTCCTTGGTAAAACTATACAGAGTTGGTATCTGGGTGGCTTTAATTCCTCTCCACCGAGTCTAAGTCTAAAAACGTTTGAAGGCTGCATGGAAGATTTGAGCATAGACGGCGTTCATGTGCCTTTCTCCGGACCAAACAAGTTTGTGGTCATTTCAACTCGGGGCGGGGCTATGGTTGAAGGGTGTGCCGGTGGCAACCTGTGTAGCTCTGCTCAGTGTACAGACGCAGAGAAACCGTACTGCTTTGAAGAGTGGGAGAGTTACACTTGTATCAGCGACAAACAGTGCAAGCCAAACCCCTGTGACAACAGTGGGACTTGCCATCCGCAGAAAGATGGCAGTTTTCTTTGTAATTGTTCGGGGGATTTCCATGGCGACACGTGCAGCATTCCTGGAATCTGCTGGCCCCACCCCTGTGGAGAGAAGGTTTGTCGGCGTTCAGAGTCAGATAATTACGAATGTGTCTCTGCCGGAGAAAGAACCCCGAATGACAGTTCTTTGAGCGCTGGAGTGATCGCCGCTATAGTTTTCCTCACTGCTTTACTGATATTTATTGTACTTGCTGTGATTTGTGTGCGTCGCTATCGTGCACGTCAGAAAGAAAACAAGAAAGCGGCGGCTGAGTTTGATGCACTGGAAGTAACAGCAGTGGCAGCGGCTGATGTTCAGGATGCATCACAGCGGACATCTCCATCACATAGCAGTGATGACAGCGGTGTAGTGATACGGAATCCAAGTCAAAAGTCACTCACTGATCTGCGACCTACTTCACATCAAAACAGTAAAGATATCGTGATTCACAACGTTGGCGCTCCAGAGGATTACCAAATAAAACTCACTAGATCAGAGGAGAAGATCGACCCGGGATTTTCTGAGTCAGATGGGGAGTTTATCATGCAGAATAATATGGCTCTGGCCAAAGAGATTCCTGTTGGTGAGGTGTCACTGAGGTCAAGACCGCCACCTCATCATCGTAGTACTCCATTAGAGAGGGAAGCTGTTCGGCAAGATAGAACCAGAAATCGTGAACGTAAAATGCCTAATCCTCATTTCAGATACGGGATGGATAAAAGACATCCGCTGTCACGAAGTGTCTTAGATCCACGATTACGTGGCCTGACCAACCATACTCCTTCAAGACGTTTCCGGAAGGGATCGCTCGGTTCATCGAGTAGCGATGAACCTCCGGATTTCTCCGATGCTGGACACAAGTCCGATGACAACTCGGAGAGATTGGAGCACTATGACATCGAGGTAGCCAGTCTTGGCTACAGTGAAGTATCGTACCAGTATGACCCAAATTCCTTCAGGGACAATACCTTAAACCGACGAGAACCACCTGGCTTATCCGCCGCAGAGATCGAGAAACTTCGTAAACACCCGCCGTCAGGGAGTTTGTTGGATGCCGTGTCATCTACAAGTGGCGAAGATGCGCCAACAATCGATAAACTGTCGAGTGTTCTCGAAGTTCCAGATACTTCCAGCGAGAGTTCCGACGACACTTTTACGTGCAGTGAGTTTGAATATGACAATGACGAACCCGTTCGAGAGGACAACCAGAGAGGAAAAATGGTCTTCTCGAAACTTGCTAACGGAGACACTACAAAGAAAATCCTCCCAAATGGACCTGGAGAACACGAAGGACGAACTTCTCACAGAGGCTCCTTGAGCACCGTGAATGCGAGTGAGGATGATGTTGTAGCGAATACAATGAACCGTAAACTGGTTAATGGCGAGAGTGATTTATTTAATTGGGACGATGTTTTAAACTGGGGCCTTCGCTATCATAATTTGCGTGGAGTATACAAAGACATTGCGCAATTAAAAGACTCCACCTCTATGGACAGTTATAAGAAGAAAGATGAAGAATATGTCTAGGAAACTGAGTGGTACAAAGTGTTATTTTTAAAGTGTTGTCTTGATGCAAGCTGATTATTTATTGAAACCAAGTAGTGCTTACAGGCGAGTGAATTCGTGTGTAGTATATTGTACAGAGCGTTTATAGTTTCTACTGTTAGTGAATTTTTCTTTGTAAGTTGAGAAGATCGATAGAGCAGTTGTAAAGACGTGCATTTATGGTGAAGCGTTTGAATTAAGTGACATTCCTGTGACTGTTTGTTCATGGGTGGCCTCATTTCTAACCTTAGAAAGAGCGGAATTTGTGAAGAACACTTTTTGCGCTTTATGGTAGTTTTTCACTTGGGCCAGTTTGTTTTAATGGCGATTAGCACTAAATCTGTGTTAAGACTTTATTACTTAGGCCGCTGAACAACCTGCACAGGACCGAGCAGTACCATTCAATCTGGGTTTAAGTGTTAAAAGGTCTTATTGGCTGAACCTGAATTAGGGCTTTCTCATGGTTAAGCATTAAGGTTTAGTCACCCTTAACGTACAGAATAAGAGACCTTTAATTTTTTACGAGGGAGGGGGGGACTGGTGTGATTCGGATTGTCAATTTTTTCACATGACCCCCTCCCCAATCAAATGAAAGAGAAGTCAATTTCAGATTAAAACATTGTGACATAAAAGTATTGCTAAAATATTTTACGTGACACCCCCCTTTCCCAGATTTTTTGCACATGGCCTTCCCCAAATCCCATGAGCCCCTTAAGAATTACTGAATTCACTCAGAGCTGTTTCTGACGCATCTTACATCCTGATTCAAACATTTCTTAAACGTTATACAAGAGAACTTAGTTTTGTAGTTTTTTTTTTACTACTAAAAGTAGTGGCAAATGAAAGTGATTAAAAGAGATTTTTACCAAGTTATTTTATTATTTTGTGTGCTTTGTGCTGGCTTACTGTTAAATCTGTTCTCCAAGCTCGGCACAAGTTTTAGTGTGATAACTGAAACTGTCTTTTGCAGCATCACTTTGTCACGAAAGTTAATCCCATTGCCTTTTCAATGTAGTCATTGTAAATGAAGCTTTACAATATCAATGCTACAGAATATTGCTTGGAGAAAATAACATCCAATATTGCATAACCTGATACATTCTGACCAGTGGAACACCAGAGAATTACTGATGTTTTGAGGTTATTTTTTGATGAACAGTCATTACATGTGGAATTGAGTCTGATCTGTCCCAGAGTGGACTGACTCTTCCTCATAAATAGAGGATAGTGTTCTGCTAAACAATGTCATATTAGTATTCATTATTTACCTTTGAAACTCCTATTAATCAAACTCTTGAACTACCGGATTAAATTAATCGAAACCTTAAATTCATCTAAAGATTGAATTCCTCCCCTTGAATATATAAGTGAATCCATACATAGAACCAACCCAGAAGGCATTGTGATGAGATGGTTCTCAATCACTCTGAACAAGGCCTCTACTTCATTTTGTGGGACTTCAGTGGACGTGATAGACTGGCTTCTACAAGTTCGATGAATTCAGCGTTTTGGTGAATTTCAGGTATTTGATGAATTCAACAGTTTGATGAGTTCAAGGGGAAGAATTCAACATTTTGATGAATTTGATGTTTTGATAAATGCAACATTTCGTTTTGATGAATTTAAGGTTTTGATAAATTCAGTCAAGTATTCGATAAATTCAACAGTTTGATGAATAGGAGTTTCAAGGGTAAATTGGCAAAGTTGAATTTTGAACTCATTAAAGCACCATAATTATTGAGCACATCACATTTTTAAGACTATTTGATGAGTCCAGCACAGAGACCAATAAAATATCTCAGTTCTGATAAACCAGTTTCCTCTGTAGCACTGAAAATAAAACAATTTTGAGATTAGTAACATCCCTTAAGCTAGTCAACCATCAACAGTTAAACAGAAAGATCATTGCAAAGAGAAATATGTCACATACAGGAATGATTAGGAAAGAGACAAAAAGGATGGAAGGAAATCTGACAGTCCTTTCTCTTCCCTTCTCCTGCCACAGGACTCCTCAAAAATCTTCAAGGGAGGTGAGGGATGGACCATTTTACTTTGTTTTTTTATTTTTATTTTTTTTTTTTTGGGGGGGGGGGTGGGGGTAGGGGGTGGTCATTAACCAAAAGCAATTCCTGCACTGCAAAAGTATAGAAAAAAAAATAATGCATAGTGGGCCAAGGAAAGATAAAAGGTGCTAAAAAAATTCTTGTACAGCCCAAAGGGAAAAAAATTCTTAACAAGACAAAATTGTCCATCCATCTCCCCTTCCCCCATCAAAAATGTAAATGATCACAAGATAAAGCATTTTTGAAAGAAGGATAGGGTGGGTATTAAAAGATTTGGGCCGCCTGAAATCATTGGAAGAGACAGTCTGAGATAAAAAAATCTGCGTCATATTTGTTTCCTTGCTGATGATACATTTTAACTTTGCTTTCTTTGCATAATTGATAAGTGAGAGCAGTAAAGGAATTCTGCCCTACCTGACTGGAAAGATGTGTGGAAAACAAAGGTTGGAAAAACTCTCTTTAATCCTAAGCACCTGTTCTATTGCCATTTGGTGTCTTTGTTGTGGAAGTTTGTCCATTTTTGTCAGAACAACCTGGAAATTTAATACAGTGTTAAAAAATGTAACTGTGTTGAAAGGCAGGAGACAAAATGAGTTGACTGAATTTCATTTCGCAGTATTTCAGACCCTTCCACATTAGGGGACAATTTTGATTACAAATTACTATGAGGAAGAGGTCCAGGGATGCAAATAATTTCTCAGTTGGCGCCGGTTGAATTGTCTGGTCAAATCTATTACGTCTCATCACTATAAAAGTGCCCCCTACCCCCTTCACATGATGTTTACAAAACCCACATGGGCCAATAATAAAGTAATTTACAACTGTGACCAGTACATACCTGCTAATTTGCCAGTGACGACTTGGTGATTGACAAAGTGAAAATGTGCAAACGACAGCCAGAAATTATATGACTACTACAAATTATTTATTAAAAGTTCTTGGTCTGGTAGTTAAGTATCCATCTTTTCTTCTCCTTTTTCACAAACATCAATAATATTGAACCTTTAAATATTTAAAACTTGAAACTCTAAATTTTCTCCTTACCAGCTTTAACAACAGGACAAATTGTCCAGCCATCTAAGGATTTGACCAGACAAAACCTATTTTTGACTGGACATTGTCAGTTGACCACTTGTTATTTGCAGCCCTGAGGTCTACTTCAAACTGTGAACTCATTAAGCTTCAGGCATTTGATTGTTACCTGAAATGGGGTGCCAAATTCTTCCATCATCTCAAATGCTACAAGATCATTCTTTTTCACCCCAACTTTTCCATCAATAAGTAAACAAACACTCCTTAACCTGCAATGTTAAAAAGTCAGCTTTTAGATGATTGAAGGACCACAATGGACAAAGAAATGCAGCAATTTAACTACAAGTGATAGCTTACTCTTTTCCTGCCCTCTCTTTTAGGTATCTCTCAGCCACTTTAACAAAGTGCTCACTACCACGCTTGCTACCTAAACCTTCCACATAGCCATAACCTGGTAAATCTACCAGGTAGAACTTGCCACCCACATTGAAGAAGTTTACAAGTTGGGTGTGACCCTAAAAAGACAGACAAAATACAAATCCTGCCAATTAAAAAACTATAATCTTACTTCTAAAACATTTTCTATTATCAGCCCTGCTAAGAGTTGGCACATGTAAAAAAAAACAATATCTTAGAAACTTTATTGCTTAGTTAATGAACTGAGAAAATGAGAGGCTGCCTTATGTATTACACTGAAAAGAAAACCTTATCTTAGAAAAGCAGCACAATGAGTTACTTATTAGATACTTTTTAAGATAACATATATTATGTGTCTGCATACTGGCTTTTTTGATGTCCTGACAAGTTTCTTCTGGTGAACAAGGGCATTAATAAGCGATGATTTACCAACACTTGTCCTTCCAACAAAAGCAACCTGTTGGAAAAAATTGCAACAATTAATATTTTTACATTATTCCCATGGAATGTCCACCAAATATCAATATCAATAGCATAACACTCTCCCTCATTTAATCCTCCCTTTTGACATTCTGGGTCCCAGTAGCAATAAGCATCTGCTTTGCAAAGTGATATCAGATCATGATTGCATAGGGAGTAATAATAAGGATGAGAAGGATCAATGGAAGTATCTGGGCAACTGTGCACCTACCCCTCCCATAACCCAACAACTTATAATAAGTTAAAAAGCTAGCATTGATGTTTGATTAGGGGAGGTGTAGGTACATGGTTTCCCAGATAATACCATTAATCTGAAGAGAATATAACAGATTCACCACCAATGATGGGCTGTCTTGATATTTTAACACTCTCCTTGCTGGTACCATCTGCTGTATATCTAACAACTCCTTGGAATTTCTAGTTGGAGTACCCCTAGGAGTAGGGTAGTGGGTCAGAAAGGATAATGCCTTCCCCAGATGAAATGCTGGTACAAATTATCCTCTATTCCCTTCCCACTGGATAGAGGGGAAGTTAAGTGCTAGCCATCTCTTGCACCTCATCCTCTGGACTGGATGCAATACTAGTCTTAATTTGTATAAATACCACCAGGAGTTACCTCAGGTAATTTCATTTTTGGTGCATCTTCCAGTTTAACTGCAGAACCCTGCAAAAATGCTTTAGGACCCCAGGTTTTGAACTTCCTCTCTGCATTGGTTAAGTTCTGTTTTGTTAAATGTAAAGATGACCAAGACTCTGCGACTTGTGCTGGGGCATCTTGGCTAGTTTTCCTCAACTGATTGTACCTGATATAGTGAATTTGGAAAGGTCTTAATTGTATCAACCTTCGAAAAAATTGCATTCCCAGGGCAATTTTAGTACACCTTACGATTGAGCCCGCGTTTATAAATGGATTGTTAACATCCGGGAAATTTGCCCCATGAGGAGTGAAAATGGCGGCCATGGTAGTGCCATCTAGCGTCGTTAAAAGCTGGGATAAATCTGGCAAAGATGAAGTGTAAGAGATTCAGTTATGATTCCAAACTATGAAAGATCTCAAACTATATTAACCTGTTTTCTTTTTGCAGCCTTAAACTGTGTAAGAACTGCGCACGGGACAAAGATGGTGTAGTGCTGGATTCAAACTTCATGTGCGGAGAAAATGGTTTGTAAACTTCTGAATTTAATTCGTCATTCACCTGTTTATGTTTTTTTTCTACTTCATGCTGTTTTGTTGTAGATCTGAAGCGAGTGATTTATGAAGTCTTCTGGCATGTCATTCGAGGGGACCTGAGACAAGATGATGCGGTCGCTCTTCTAGGAGAAGTAACGGTACGTTTGTAAGAGGTATTGGGCTGTGCCTTTTGATCAAGTGACTAAGAGTTTCTACTATTTGCGTGGTCATGCATCTAGACTTTTCCTAACTATTAAGATTCTAATGAGGAAGTCGATACTCGTGGAAGCGGCAAGCTTTCATTCATTAATGAGAGCACCCGTTGCTAAGTTAAGTGAGGATTAAATGTGATATTATTAAGGTGAATTAACATCTCTGTGTTGTTATCCCTTAGAAATACGAATTTCTTTAGTAACGATTAACGGCTGTTTTGAAACAGTAAAACATTTTTCAGTGAGATATTTGTTACCCTGTTATGTCTATGCTTTTATTTCTAGATGTCCGCCAGGTGTACAGAATTTCGTGAAAAACTACGTGTCCGTCAATCGATTTTTTTTATCAGCTTTTCTTAAGGAAATTGTATTAATTTCATTATTTTTATTCATTTTTTTATTATTTTACGTTTGGTGTGATATCTAGCGATTTGTACCAACATAATATTATGTAGATGTAGCTGTAGATGTAGATAGTAATATCTCTGTACTAAATTAATGCATTAAAATCTAACCCAAGTTTGCATGTGTGAGGAACATTTTACAGAGTGGATTTTGTGTATCAGTAATTACTGTTACAGCTTAATCCAAAAAGCAAAGCCGAAATCATAAAATCCATTCCGAGTCTAATCCAATTCTAATTGTGGAACTCCTACTCAAAGTCTGTAAAATTCTAAGTGGACTCGCTGCTGGATGGGCCTGATTAGACTTGGATTAGACTAAGATCTGATTAGAATTGGAAGGCAAAGGATATAGTACTACAAAGAATGGTAAACGTTTGATGAAATACATTTGCACAGAATGTGGTGCAAAGAAGGCTACATTCATTGGTGGATAAAAAACAAAGCAAACAATAGCCTATTCAAACCCAACCATTTCCTGCCTTTCACCGCGACTTAAATCAACTGGAAAAAACCTAGGTGAAGCCAAGGTTTTTATTGCAGTTAGACAAGGTTTTGCCGAGGCTAAAACTGCAGATCAAAACCATGATTTGACTGAGGCAAAATTGTGGCAAATGGTCCAATAGTTTCAGGCGGTACTGTACTGTTGCTAACAATTTAAGCATTAATGATACTGTTAAATTAATGTCTCTAATACAATTTAAAACCATTTTCTTCCTTTTGTTTTCATAGGGAGCTCATTTGGGATGTCCATCACTGCTGGCTGACCTGATATGTATTTTGGGTACAGGAGCTTGATCAAATTAATGCTGTTTCTTTAAATATGTGTTATGTTCTGTCTGCACTGTACGTATGCTGACTGCTGTGTTCCTAGGACTCAGTTCAGGTTTTCGTGATTGTGTGCTGTGTTTCTGCTCCTATGTATCGGTTCCTGGTATATTCATAATCCTACAGATGTGGAGAGTCAGTGTGCAGAGGACAAGCCAAGCAGGGAGAGGTTTCTTTCCTTGGTCTCTGCTTCAGTGGTAACTAGTACTGTTTTTGTTTTTATTGTTATTATTTAGGAATCTTTATTTTCCTGAAGGGGGTTTATCCTATTGTAATTTAAATGTTAAGTTTTATGCAACTGGCCCTGAACTGGAAATCCATTCCACCTTGTAAGCAGGTAAATGTTCTGAGATTTTAACCCTTTAAACCCTAAGGGGTCTTCCTGTGACAAGTAAAAATTAATTGTCTAGCATTAGCCAGAGTAAAGACTATCAAGTCACTTTTAGGGCTTAAAGGGTTAAGGGAGATAGTTTTTTAACCCTGTAAACCCTAAGGGGTCTCCCTGTGACAAGTAAAATTGTCTGGCATCAGTGTTAAGACTTGTTTTATCTGTTTACAGGGCGTGGTACCAGAGGCACTGTTGAAGGAAAGGTTGGATGTGGAGACGTTGGACACACTTGGAATCATCCCCTCACAAAAGGCCTTCAATCAGAAATATGTCAGAACAAAGACCAAGTTATTGTAAGTGTATACTTGAATACATGACTTTAATGAAAGTGATTTGGGTTATATGAGGCAAGGAGTAAATATGGTTAAACTCTTCACCAATAGAGGTATTGGAGGGTAGGTGCCTTGAAAGGTAGCAAATGAGGAGAGCTGTAATCTCCTTGCAGCAAGGAGGTTTCCATGGCAACCCAGCCACAGCCCACCTGTGGCTCCTGTCACACAGCACTGAGGAGACAGAGTGTATAAATATACTTACCATGGAATACTTACCAGGAAAAGGAGGGAGGGCCAAACAGCCAATGAGTAAAGACAAAGCAAGCAAAGCAGGCAAAACATGGTTATGGCCCTGGAACTCCCCACATATGGACTGGCGACAACCGCTGACCAGCATTGGCTTGATTTTAACTTTGCCTAAATTTCATTTAGCCACATTAAAAGCACAAAATTTGTTGTCCACCACTGTGAACTCATTTTGACTTTATTTTTTTGTACATTTTAGTTATAAGCAACAGAAGTTCAATCTCCTACGAGAAGAAAGTGAAGGATATGCTAAACTTGTCACAGAATTGGGGCAGGAAATAAGCAGACATGTCACAAGTGCCAGAGTATTGGAAAATATCAAATCACTGATTGGTAAGAACAAATAGAAGGTTGATAGTTCACAAAGAAGTACTTTTTAGCAAATTTGCCAGTTGACAATAAACTGTTGTATTATTAAGCATTGTTTTAAACAGCAGGTAAATTGAGGCTGGGAGGTATTTTAAAGGGGCCATAATAGTTTGACCTGTTTCTTTCAGTGGTGGAATTAGCCTGCGTGCAGACATCTCCTATTTCCTTTGTTGCATGCAGAAAAGGGATGTCTGTGTAATGGCGTTGCTAATTGTCTTCTGTTTTCCCAGGATCTTGGGAAAGAACTGTAATTGGCTGCCTAACAGTTGGTATCGTTCAAGCGAATTTCGAGTGGTTCTCATCGAAAAGTGTGCTAATAATTTATGTATGCAATATGTAACCTGTCGATTGTTTGTTGTGTTTTGCAGCAATCAAAAAGTTAAGCTACAGAAATCTCATGAAAGGCTGCGGAACATTCAGGAACTTCTTTCCTTTCAGTTCTCTGTGTATGCCACGTCAACTTATATCTGTAAACAGTGTCTTCGAAAACTTTGAAACCGACATAGACCTTTCATCAACTAGCCTAAACTTGACGAGGAAATTTTTAAAGATTATGGTAGCAAAGCTTTCAAAGCAGGGCTCTCTGTTATGAAGAAGATACAGACACCCTGAATTGACACTGAAGTTGTAGTGGCTTCTCCTGAGAAGCGAATACTACAAGATGAATCAATCCCATCTTCAGCAATCAATCATGGCTCCCACAGCTTTCTTCATCACCTGTAAATGTCTTGCCCTTGGATTCAAAAACGCTATCAGAGAGCACTGGTATCATGTAACAAATCATAGATTTCCCATACCCAGTCAGAAGGCTTGCATACACATTTTTGCCATTATATACAGCCATGAAGCATTCTTCCTGCTTGGGAAAAAGCGAAAAGACCTTAAGTACTTTGCAGATGTGCTTGACAGCAACGGGAAGGTGCACCATTTTCACGGACTGTTTGTGGTTGCAATTTCCCTTGTGAGCAGAGGATATTTTAATAATGGATGCAAAATTTAAATTCAAACAGCAGGACACTGCAACATGATTAGTGGCGCCGTTATGCAGACGTCCCTTTTCTGTGTGCAACAAAGGAAATAGGAGACATCTGCACGCATGCTATTGTCAAATTGTCTGATGTAGTTTATGGTGGTATAATCTATAAAAACTGATTGCAGTAGCAACCGTTGGACTAAAATTAGCAACTTCTAGTAATTATTGAATTTTTATTGTTTTAATAACCTCCAATAGTTACAGTGAATTTATTGATTTATTTTTTAAACTCAGGTCGGTTCAATCTTGATCCCAACAAAACGCTAGATGTTCTTCTGGATTCCTTTGAGTGCCATATTGATCAGGAAGACTTTTTCCTTCCTCTTTTGAAGTCTTACATGGAGAAGTGTGAATCTACAGCACTCTGTCACATAATTGGCTTCAAATTTCAGTTTTATAAGGTGAAGTCATTTACCTTTTATAAAGCACTGTATTTTACAGGAATGGTATTAATTCGGCCAGATAAAGCTCATGATGAAGCTTGATAAGTAAATATAGGCTACCAGCATGTCAGTCAAATAACTTTATTATTAACTTTATTATTAAGTGCAAGTTAATTTGTCAGATGTATTTCTTGTAAAAACAACAGGATGCATAGAAGACAGTTCTTGCTGGTGGAGAACTGATCATTTATCTCTGTGTTAGACATCTGTTGTAGTTCATTATCAAATCTTAACAGGATCCCTCAGGGTAAACAGAATTACGTATTTATAGGCTATATTTATAGTGTCTCTTTGGGATCCTTTCAAACAACATGGAAAATATAAATTGAATGCCAAACCGTCAACTATTCCAATGGCAGAGCACCAGGGCACTAGACCAGTATGGGGGAGTTTATTTCTAAAGAATCTGGTGCTACATCCGTGAAACACAGCAAAAACGTTTTATCAAATGGGTCAATAAAGTTAGTTTTACCACCTTGGACAAATATTTGGGGGTCCAGACCAGAATTTTGGGGGTCCTATCATAAATATTGATTTCAATCACCTCTTAATTAGATGATGAAGGCGAGTGAAAAATCGCATTGTCGGTGTCCGCCATTTTGAAAACTGCGATTACTGGGCCGAGTAAATGTTTCTTCGTTCACCTCCGCGTGACGCTATGGCTCTCTCAAACTAAAAAGCTTTTGTTATGAGGAGTCAGAACTCCAAACATCCGAAGCGAATGAACGCGAAAATCCGTCATTGGTGGCAGTTGTGCATCAGAAGGCATGACGCTCCAGTGTTCATCTTCGGAAGTTCGTTGTTCCGCACGTGGCTAGCGGATTGTTTTTTTTTCACGTCGATACAAGTGGAAGAAATGTGCATATATTCCAAGCATGATATTTGTGCGTCCACAGGGACCCCTTCTTAGTATTTTAGGGGGTCCAAAAGCAATATATCGCGTCCCAGGACGCAATGACGCACTCTGGATACAACACTGGTCCTTTGTCAGTTGTATGAATTTTTATTATTTTTTTTTTGCAGGATCAACCAGACGTCCCCACCCCATCCTCACTGTTTTACTTGACAGCTCTGCTGATCAAGCACAAGATACTGAAACTTGATGACCTCTATCCTTATGTAAGTCAAGTTTTGATGGTCAATTCAGTAATGAAGCTTTGGTACATGTTATACCAGGCTCAAAACAGGTAAATACAGGTAAAATTGCTGTGGAATAAAATGCTAGAATTCCAGCTAATTCTAAGTCTAACCTACCTTTAGTTGTTTTGTGTTCATGATCATTGATCTATTTGTAGAGAACACTGGGTAGGTAGGTAGGTAGTTAGGTGGGTGGGTGGGTGGTAGGTTAGTTGAGTCAGTTGTTTCCCTACTGAAGTACCAGTATTGAATTAGTAAGACATCCATGTTCAAGTTAGTGTGTTTTGATGTTGCCATTTTATTTAATGTGGAAAGAGCATTCTGTTTAACAGAAGTACACTGTAAGTCCTCATTGTAAGGTATTTAGTTTGTTCACAACAGTTTTTTCTGTTTTTAGTTTAGTCCTTTAGATTCAGATATTATAGAAAAAAATGCAACAAGAATGGAAGAGGCCAAGCAAGAAGCCAGAAAAATGAATATGGCGGTTTTGGCAGTAAGTCAACTGTTGAAATAGTGAAGACATTTTTTGGAATAAATCAAGTCTGCTTATATAAACAGGTCATTATTGTAGCTGGGATTGCAGTTACACTTTCAGTCTAAGTATAATTTTTGCATTTATGTGATTTCATGTTTTACTGGTATTGATGTTTCACTTTGTTTTTACCCCCAGGAAATTGCTGCTGCAAATAGTGAAGAGAATAAAGAAAACAAAGAGCAAGAAAAGCCTACAATTGTACGTCATAAATTGTATTTCTACTTTGTGCCTTGGATTTTGTGCCTTGGTATTACTTAGGTAAATGCTATGACAGATTTGGGTTTGTTTTATTTCTAACAACTGCTCAATTATTTTGATGTTAGGTTCCAGATAACCAGAAGTTTGGCATTTGTGAAGCTCTGTTAATTGTAGGTGCATGGGAATATGCAAGATCAATGCTGGAGAGATTACCGGCTTTTGCTGCTGTCTCAGATCCAGCAATATCAACAGCTTTGTGCAAGCTTATACACACAACAATTGAACCACTTTACCGTAGGTATGTTGTTGCCCAGTGCAAAGCTATTCTGCCTTTGTTATTAATAGATCTTAGGACTTAAGTCAGAAAAAGAGAAGTGGAAGAATCAATAATTCCACTGCATTTTTACTTAGTCTTAGCAGAACTAAAAAGAGATTGCAAAGCAAATGATACAAAATTATAGTTGCTTGCAGTCGTGGAAGAAAGAAAGTCTCTTCTTTATCAAATTTGTCTTTCCTTCCATTCTGCTTGTGTTTGATGGCTCTCGTTTGTTCTAGTACCAGTGTCATTTTGACCTCATGTTTGCAAAAATTAATAAATCCTCTGGTTTCAATTAAATCTGTTAAAATGCTGTATGTGATATTGAAGTGCCATTATTTCTCTGTTCTTTTCTATAGACATTCCTCAAAAGCAGCCAGAGGACGTCCCTATGCACCAGTACCAGGGGGACCCCCACAGTGCAGGGTGTTCACTGATTTACCGCACTGCGTATTTCCCATGTTAATGCATCTTGGTCCTCATTTATCGGCTGATCCAGTTCTGATGGCAAAGATTCTTAGGATCAGCAAAGGATTCATGAAAGATGTAAGAAATAAGTTTATTCTGGGCAATTCTGATGTACAGCTTAGATGGATTTCTGTTTCCTCAAGTGATGTATCTTCAAAATCTTTGAAAACCATGATACAAACTTTAACTGATGAGGAAAACTTTTTCCAATTACAATTATTAGTTTATCTTTTGGAATGTGTATGATTATTATATATTAGAAAAGGAAACGTTTCTTTATCAAGTTTTGTCTTGTTTTTAGCAGGAGAAAGAGCAAACATCTTTCCAGGTATGTTATGCATGTTTAATTTTAAAAGAACATTTCATGTGCTATTAAATTAGACCTTGTCAAGACATAATCATCATCACAAAGTCCAAGATAAATGTACAGCACTCATGGCAGTACTGGCATGATATTATGGAAACCATTAGCAATTATATATAGTAATATTACATTTAGAATGTGATTTTGCTTTTGTTCTTGGAAGATGGAGAAAGTCTGGTGTGGTCTTCTCACACTGATCGATGAAGTACTTCTGCCATCAATTTCACTGTTAGAATGCAACTCCAGTTTAGCTGAAGAACTATGGGCTATGCTCAGCCGTTTTCCATATGAACTAAGGTAATGTGATACCATGTACAGTGTTTCAGCAACATAATTTAATTTTCATTAAAGAAAACTGAGATAAAATCCCTGCTTTATTTGTGAAGTATTTAATACAAGACAGGTGTGTGGGTACTGTTGTTGAAAATATGTCGGATAATTTTTGTTTGGCTCTTAGATTATTAATCCTGCATGTATAATTACTAGCAATTTGAATTAACCCGAAAAAAATTTAGAGATAAGCAGAAGTATTAAGAAGAGAGAAGGAATTTGTAAACATTTACAAAATTATAAAGATAGATTGCCAACTCTGCTTGGTTTTTGGTTTATTTGTATAGCTCAGTAATGTATCTTAGTTTGTCATTAGGTGGAAGTGTAGACCTGTTCTTTTACTGATTGATGCTTAGGTGGTATTTTTCCCTTTTGGAAAAGATCATCTGTTCTATGTGCACCATCAGTGCTGTCCATTTCCAAGATCAACAGTGGATCTCTGATGTAGTGGCTTGAGGAGTTGTCACTACATTCGTTCACCCACTAACATTGTTAACCACATGTAACTAAGTAACAAGCATTAATTTAATAGCAGATTTTTAAGAATGTGTGATTTACTTGGAAGTTCCTTATGGAATGGTACTTACCGTATTTACCCGTGTATAATACGCGCCCATGTATAATACGCACCCTATATTTTCGACCATAATTTGGAAAAAAAAGGTTCTGCGCCAACAAAACCAGTAGTTGATCTTCGTTAAATCATGTATTGAAAGAAAAATGGCTTGTTTTCTTATTTGAACATAGCCTGTAGAGAAGGCGTTTTGTGGTGTACGAATACTGGTGCTCGAAATAAACTTCGATCGTGCTTGGCCGCCATGTTAGAAATGCGACAAATAGTGCTCGGCCCAATTCACTTTATGTAATATCATCCAAGATGGCAGCGGATCAACGATCTGGTTTGAACAACACTGTCGGGATTACCTGGAACACATAACAAGAAAAGCAGGCCTTACGGTTTTTGGTTAAAAATCATTAAGTTGTCCATCTTCTCAGCACACCACCCACTGTCACTTGGCTCTTCTCATTCCTTAAACTTTTGATTCCTCGAGATAGACATTTTGTTTTGTTGTTCTTGTTAAATGTTTCGTTTCAAGTCATTTAAATTCCTTCACAGACCACGGAAATGGAAAACGTTTTAGTCATCGTGACTTGAATTGTAGTCATTAACAAACAGTTACATTTAAGCTTTTGTTTTGTTGCTTAGAGTATGTGGCATGAATGTTTCTAAACAATGGGTTCTGTGTATAATACGCATCGCAAATTCGAACTATAATTTCTCTGTAAAAAAGTGCGTATTATACACGGGTAAATACGGTAATGTTACTTATTTTTACTTGTTGTAGTATCTGCAGTATATATGGTAATTTGCTTTTTAAATTTAATTTTATGGGTGAACTTTTTTCTCTGGTATTTGCATGAAATCCATTTACAACATTCAGCCATTTGGAGTGGAATGCAGTTGAACTTAGTGCAGCTGTACTAAAGTGTGTTTTTCTATATGTTTGGCAGATATCGACTTTATGGTCAATGGAAGAATGAGTCTTATGCCAACCATCCGAAACTGGTCATAGCAAAAGGAGCAACAATAAAAAGAGCAAAGTATATCACAAAGTAAGTTAATTATCTTTCATGGAGTGCTGGTGTTAATACAAGCTTTGTGTATTTCTCCCTTCCTTCCCAGTTATACTTGCGACTTTTTTCTCTTTAATGGATTGGAATACTCAAACACAGTATGCATGTAAATTATCACTTCTGGGAATGAAATAGTTTGAGTAAAACTATTACAAATAACTTGCCTTGTTTTCAGACGGTTGACAAAGGAGAATGTGAAACCTTCAGGACGTCAGATTGGTAAATTAAGTCACAGCAATCCAGGCATTCTCTTTGAATATGTAAGTAATAAAATTGATATAATGTTGAAATATTATTTTTATCAGCATGTTTTTTTTTTTACATTACCTCAAATATGCTGTTTTGTAATTTTGATTTAATGCTTCTTGTTAAACATGGTAACAGTTTCTTGCTCTTTGTAGCTTTTGTCTCAGATTCAGAAATATGACAATTTCATTGGACCTGTTGTAGATTCTTTGAAGTACCTCACACCATTGGCATATGATGTTTTAGCTTGTATCCTTTTCTCAACTGATGAGTAATTTGTGGCCAAAATATGGTGTTCCTGTAAAGAAAATTGTAAAGTAATAAAGTAATTTTGTAAAATGGTGAACAGTGATCAGCGTTCTACTCTTCTAGCTAACAAAACATTTTTTTAGGAGTTGTTTGTTATTTTGTCAGTCTTTAACTCTGAACAGATTGCATTATTGAGGCACTTGCAAATCCTGAACGAGAGAGAATGAAACATGAAGACACAAACATTTCTGAGTGGTTAAAAAGTAAGTATTTGCTACATGCATATGCACATTCTCTAAAATGGTGGAATTCATTTGATCTATTTTTCTCAAAATTGTGGCATTTTCAGGAAATAAGGTGTGGGAGGGGGTTGAATGGGAGAGAGAGAGAGCGAGAGAGGAGTCCCAACATTAATTTTACAAAGGAATGAGGGATTTACTTGTGGTAAACTCTGTTCTGTAATTCTGCTAAGACATAAGTAATAACCAGGATCAGCAACAAGATATAGCTTATGTCTTATTAATGCTGAATAATGACTACCAATCATCAACAGGTTTGGCAGTTTTCTGTGGCACTGTGTTTCGCAAGTATTCAATTGAGCTTACAGGACTTTTACAGTACGTTGCCAACCAACTTAAAGCTGGGAAAAGTTTTGATCTTCTTGTTCTGAAAGAAGTTGTTCAGAAGATGTCAGGAATAGAGATATCAGAGGAAGTGACTGCCGCCCAGTTAGAGGCTCTCTCTGGAGGGGAGCTCCTCAGAGCAGAAGTAAGAAAAATGCAGCTGTCTTATTAACAGTGTTTGGGATTTAATTTATTGGGATTTTTTGGGATTTAATTTATACAATGGTAAGGTAAAAGGGGGTGCTGACGTTTTGAGTGTTAACCCTTTGTCAGAGTGAATGACAAAATGTCAACCACCCCCGCGCCCCCACCTTTATCTTACCTTACGGTGGTATAAATTACTTTATCAACTTGTTTGATCATCCCAATTTCTTGTGTTTCAGTTCCCCACCTACGTAGCACATGTTTTTTTAGAAACTAACTATTCACTTGTTGACCAGTGGTACTTATTCGTACCCACAAGATACAGAAAACAAGATATCAGTGTCTTCTCTCCTATCCTCATAAGGAGTGAAGATGCAAATAATTGAAAATACTTTTTGGCCCACTACAGTTGTTAGGTATAAAACAAGGAACATATGCTTTGGGAAAAAGCTGGCATTCACCAATAGTATTGGTGGTTGGGGTGAAATGCAGAGATTCGAGGAATAAATTCTGTTGACAGTTTTGCACTTTAGAACCTCCAGATAGGCTTGGTGTTTTAGTTCACTTTCAAGTTGTCTTGATAATGTTGCTGTGTTTTGGAATGTGCTACTTTGCCCCCTTGGTCATTGGATAATTTCTCTTATTGCTCTTTTTTTTTATTTCGTTTCCTAGGGAGGATATTTTGGCCAAATAAGAAACACAAAAAAGTCTTCCCAGAGGCTGCGGGACACTCTCTTAGGAGGGAAGCTGGACTTGCCTCTCTGTCTACTTATGGCTCAGCAGAGAAATGGCATTGTGTTCTTTGAAGATCCTCACAGGCATTTGAAACTTGTTGGAAAGCTTTATGATCAGGTATATGACAACCTTATATCATTGTTCTCACCAGGCCACGTCATTGTGGGATTTCTGCAATTTCAAAACAAATGATGCACTAAAATGATATACTGGTAAAAGGGCCACCCGGGTGCAAGGAAGAACAACAAAAGCTTAAAGGAAACTGTCATAAAGATGAACTCTAATGTCTAAAAATCAGACAAGAATAACTGGAGGTTCAGTTGAGTGAAAAAAGTGATCAAAAGGTGAGAAATATCAAAGATTCCTATAAAAGGCATTAAAAAATTGGCTGGGTATGTGTGCACATATGTACATGTGTACACATGCTTGAATTGTCCACTATATTTGTCCATGAATATTGGCGTGGGCAAGCATCTTGTTCACTTATGGAGAACAGAAAAATACAAGGCAGTTTGGATTCGTGTTTCTGTAGTACAGTGGGACTGTGGTCTTTGATGTCGTCATAATCTGTGTACCATTTATGCATGACTTTTTGGCACTCCTGTCAAGTGTTTTGGTAGCTGCATAACAGATTAGAACCAAACTGTGTCTGGACGTACACCTGGTAAAGGTGGTATTACTGTAAGATCCTGTAATTTCACAAAATCCTTTTATCATTTTATCAGTACAGTTGTGTTGTCTTCTTAATCTAATTTGGTACCCCTTTTTTGTTATCCAGTGCCAAGATACTTTGGTTCAGTTCAGTGGTTTTTTGGCCTCACAATTAACTGCTGATGAATATGAATCACACCTTCCATCACTGGATGTTTTAGGACAAGCTTACCATCTCACTCCTGATGCAGCATTCTCTCTCTCTAGACCAATGTTTGTTCATCAAATAGAGGTTTGTTTTCAAACAATAATTCTTTTTGCAAACTGAAGGCAAATAGATTTTATTCAAACTCTGATGTAAGCATAGTGTGTGGCCCTAGCTTATGCTTCTAGCTTCTCAGTTTTTTTTTTGCATGCAGGTAACCATAACCCTTTTTAAAATTTCACAGACAAAGTTTGAAGAATTGAAAAAAGCTGTGGCTGCCAAAGGGAAACAGCTTGCTCAGAAAGTAAGTTTGTACATTAGAGATTTTCTTCATTTTCAGTTTTAACTTATTGGTTGGGAATTCACTTGATAAACGCTGTACTGGTCTGTTGCAATGAATAATTACGTAAAAATCAGAGAACTTCAGTGTTGTCTCAGTACATTTGACAGCCAATGGAGATCTTTTTATGAGTTATTCTACCATGGGTAGCTTTCTGTTCAATGTGTTATTGTAAGAGTGGTTTCATATGGTATATTGAATCATGCATATATGAGAAAAAAAATCTTGTATAGAAATTTGCAGAGCCTCTTCTGGGCCAAAAATAAATGGCTTGAAAGTATCCTTCGGTGCACTGCAAGAAAATTTGATTCATGTTCAAAGTTTCATTCTGATAACATTATGTGATGACAGCTTCATAACATATGTTTACATGTATTTTACTTTTTAATTTTAGCAAATCCTTCAGTGTTACATTGAAGCAGTGAACTCAGTCATGGAGCCTGTGTTTCAGAGTGCAAGACTTTTACAAAGTGCAAAAGTGTGGAACAGCATCAGGTAAGATTGATCTAGAATGCAGTTTTATGTGGTTAAATTGCACAATAAGCAAAATACAACAAGGTCTTCGTGGTGTGTGATATTTTGGTTAACACTGTCTATGATATAATATTATTCTCAAAAACAAAATAATTTTGAAGTTAGATTTTTAGATGAAGATGGGGAATTTTCCATCCTATTTGCCACCTTGTCATTACAGCAGATTTCCTCAATCTTTTACTGAAAATCATTTATGAGTTGTAGTTCCAATGTGTTTTTGTTGATAGTCTTTGTGCTTTCAGTCCACAGCTTTATGTCACCTTCTGGGTGTTGTCCATGTTTGATCTGTATGTCCCTGTGGAGAGATACGAGCAGGAAATAAATAAGCTTAAGCAGCAGCAATCCCAGTTAGAAGACAACAAAGAAATGGTTAGATAACTTATAACTTTGCAGAACAGAGAATATTAGAAACTGCAAATATGCATTATAAATACATCGCTTTAATGCAAAGCCTGCATTCAGTAACTGTTACTTTTTACAGTTTATGTTTTCCCCTGGGTGTCAAGAGGCTAGTTATGTTATCAAAGGAGATCTTATAAGGTTAGAACTAACAATTATGTACTAAAAACAAGAGGTTATGTTTTGAACAAGAGGTTAGAGCTCACTGCTTTTGATTTTCATGAACAAGAGATTCAAAACTTGGGAGCCAATGATTATATGCTTCCTTTTGGCTTGAGTTGACATTAAGTCCCTGGGTGTGACTGGGGGAAGTTGTTGTACAGCTGAAGCAATGTTTAGGTGGTTGATGTTTATTCCAGCCTGTTAGTAAAAAGAAGAAAGAGAAGGAAAGATGTTCGCTCCTGATAGAAAAACTGAAAGAGGAATTTAAACAGCAAGAAGAACACAATCAAAGAGTGATGGCTTCACTGAAACATGAGAGGGATTCATGGCTGCCTGCAAGTGAGTGACGGAAGTTATTTCCAGCCATTTTTTCTGTTAAGAATGGAAAACTCTAGAATGATCCTTTTTCAGCACTTCAATCACATGGTACGTATAAAATCATCATGGTAGGTAGCAAGAAATGTGCAGGCAAAAGGCAAACTATACAGGTTAATGCTTTGAATGATGTGCAGTATATCCTTGTTCTGTCCTTTGTCAATGGTTTTGTACCTTTCAACTGACCTACTGCAATAGGTAAATCAGTGTTCCATCCAGAGCACGTCATTGCATCCTGGGACGCAATATTTTGCTTTTGGACCCCCTAAAATACTAAGAAGGGGTCCCTGTGGACGCACAAATATCATGCTTGAAATATAAGCACATTTCTTCCACTTCCGACGCGTTCATTCGCTCCGCATTTTTTGAGTTCTAACTTCTCTTAACAAAAGCTTTTTAGTTTGAGAGAGCCGTATCATCACACGGAGGTGAACGAAGAACATTTACTCGGCCCAGTAATCACAGTTTTCAAAATGGCGGACACTGACAATGCGATTTTTCACCTGTCTTCGTCATCAAATTAAGAGGTGATTGAAATCAATATTTATGATAGGACCCCAAAGATTCTGGTCTGGACCCCCAAATATTTTTCTAAGGGGTCCAGAGGACCCCCTACCCAATAAAACCTGGACACAACCCTGGGTAAATCCATCACCTGTCCAAACTATGCTTTGCTGCTGACAAACCAACACTACATGAAAAATTGATGACTTTGTGACCTTAAATAGATATTGATTTCAATAAGTATATGTTATAATGTCTGTTTCAATCTTGTTTTTCAGAAGCAACAAAAAGTGAAACCATCACTCAATTTCTACAGCTTTGTATGTTTCCCAGATGTGTATTCACTGCCAGCGATGCTGTATATTGTGCCAAGTTTGTTCACATGCTACATAACCTCAAGACACCAAACTTTTCAACACTTCTTTGTTTTGATAGAGTAAGTGGACTTGTTACTCTTTAGTTAGTAATACTGTTTTTCATTGGCTATGTCAACTACTTTTTGCTAAAGACAAACTGTATTTGCCACTTGATATTGCTTGGCTTAGCCAGTTTACAGGAGAGAAGTTTTCAAAAACTGTTATATTTCTCAAATGTGATTGTTAAGTTATGTGGGAGCTCCAGTGCTCATTTGTTTTACCTTCTTTATGTGGTAATTGCTTAAACTGTTTCTGCATCAAAGAAGGTTACCAGCATTGCAGTTTTTCAGCAAGATTGAACCTCCATCATTGTAATCCTGTATCTCTTTTGCAGTAGTAATGTGACAACAACATTTCTTTTCCTTGAATTGCAGGTGTTTTCTGACATATCTTACACAGTGGCAAGTTGTACAGAAAATGAAGCCAGTAGATATGGTTAGCGCAAGTTGTACTCTTTTGATTTGAAATTTGAATGTCTTTTCATTTTGGGTCAGTTGTTCTGCCATAGTAATCACATGGTGGTTTGGTTGATTTTTGGACATAACTGCATTACTCAATCCTTGGTGCATGACTGATTTCTGAATCTCTAAGCATTACTGGTATTGTAGACAGTAGCCTAGTGGTGTCCAAACATTTCAGTTCTCAATAACTGGTTAAGGATTCTGTTAATTATAGCCTTTTTTCTGGAAAATATCCTAGCATCTCTGCAAATAGCGGACCTCTGACGGTGTTTCCTTTTCTGCTTCTTTCAGGTCGGTTCTTATGTTCTATGCTGGAGATAGTAATGAGATGGCACAGTGACAAGAAAACATATGATAAGGTACTGTAAATATGTTTTCTTTGAATTTCAAATTTGTTGTAATGCAAAGTAGTTAATGATGTTAGTTCCTGTATCCAGATCAACATAGATTACAAAACTGTATTGCTCGGGGCATAGTTGCTCTCTAAGATTTTTTTCTGTGTGATGATCCCCTTTGTCTCCAAGTATAAGAGTAATGCATGCAAAGTGTCAGCAGCTTCGCATGCAGAAACTTTATTTCATATAGGTATCCAACAGCACTACATAGTTCCTCGCAGTTTGTGTGTAAGATTGCATCCATTTCCTTGTGTTTTGTTTGTCATGTGACAGGAATGTGGTAGCTACCCTGGATTTGTGACAGTCCTTAGAGCGACCAACAACGACAAGGCAGACCACCTGGACTATGAAAATTATCGCCATGTCTGCCATAAGTGGCAGTACAAACTTACCAAGGTCTGCAAATATTATATTTATCAAGATATAGTTATTAATATTTGTGAGATTCCCCTTACATCCTTAATGAAAAGTAGATCAAGCATTCTTTACTTATGTACACATACTGAACATTAAGAGTTCTTTTCATAGTAAACACAATTCTCTTGTGAAAAAGGCCATCTGGCTACTGCAGTGATAGAGATTGCTCCTTAATAATTTTGCTATCAAGACAATCCCTGAAGTATTTGATTTTTCTTTGTAATATTAACACACTCACTGTGAAGAAATAGATGGTGAAAATGAATATCTGAATGAACTCTGGTTTTGGTAGGAAACAGCTTAGATCAACATCCAACTTAATTATTTGAGGGTTTACACATAATAAACAGAGTGACCTTCTTAAGTCACTTTAATGGTTGGTGTTTGGATATGTGTGTGTTTGTCAGATATTCAGTTACTTGTGCTGGGTAATTTTCTCACTTTCTGTTTGAATGTCGTAACTTAGGCACTGGTAGTGTGCTTAGAGTCCAAGGACTATACTCAAATCCGCAACACAATCATGGTACTTACCAAGGTAAATCTTCACTCTCTTTACTCATTCATTATTACATTTTCTTATGTCCAGTTCTACCAACTCACTATATTTCATAGAGGAGAAGTCTTATTGTTTCTTTATCTACTGGAAACAAAGGATGGCTTTTACAGTGTACATACATGTAGTGAAGGAAACTCAATCTTTCCCCCTCTCAGGTTATGAAGTGATTACTTGGAAATTCTCTTTACAACATCAATAAATTATGAAGCAAACAGACTATGAGAAGTAAGGGAAATATCAAGTCAAGAGTGTTTAACTGATCAAACATCAAATTCTCTAACCTCTCAACTAAGCAATATGCAGAGATGTATGCTGCTCACTAAGGAGAACTGCTGCTTTGATCATGGAACTGAAAACTATAAAATATGGCAAACTTAAGAATTAGACTACTGAGGCATAATCAAAGAACTGGAATGTTTACCATTAGTTTATTTTCTGTGGCTGTATTATTATTATCTTTGTCTTGTTTCAGATTCTACCATACTACCCCAAGGTTCTTAACCTGGGTCAGGCTTTGGAAAGGAGAATTGACAAGATTTGTGAAGAGGAAAAAGAAAAAAGACAGGACATATACACCCTGGCTGTAGGGTAAGATGCTACTACATTATTGCTCTTCATAGAATACATGTGTTCATTATTGAACCCAGCGTTAAATAATAATTAACAATGTTGTTCTCTGAAATCGATGTAAGTTGTGACAGAATATTTGCAGCGAGTGTAAATATTCCAAAGGCCGCTATTCACCAAGATTGAAGAGGATGACTGTATACAATTGAAACAGCCTCAGTACACTTCCTTTTATATTCTTCGACCAAAACTCACTTGCACAAGGATTTCCCAGAATCCCCGGCAATTTTCACTTCTTTGACAGTGAGTAGTTAACAAATATTCTCAGAAATCGAGGTGATTAGTTGTAGAATATTCCTAAAGCCACTATTCACCGAGATTGAAGAGAATAATTGTTTCATTATCTACCAATGAAACAGCCTCACTGGGGAGATTAAGCAAACTCGAGGTCGAATTGTTGAAGCGTAATTCGCATGACAAAGAGACTTACAGCGGCACTTTATTTTGTACATGTAGTGGAGGAACTATAGAATGTGGGCCACTTTTGGAGTGTTATTAAGCAAAGTGGCTCGGCGGCTCACCAGTCAAGTTAATTTAGTTACAAAAGATCGAGTAAGGCATATGTTTTTGTGGTTCAGTGGCTTGTCAGTCACGACAAGAGTTTATAGAACGAGTAAGCCGCCGAGCCACTTGAATTACAAATTCTGAAAAAGTGGCGCTGTATTTTATAGTTTAGCCCGTGCAGTTTCATTTGCGCTATTGCTTGGTCCTGCCCTGGTCAACCCTCAATTTGTATTGTTTTTTTTTTCAAGGTATGCTGGTCGCCTAAAAGCCAAGAAACGTGAAATGGTTGTTGAGAGTGAATTCCATCACAAAGAAAAGGTGTGAAAGAAGGAGACCTATTCTACTAGAAATTTGAATAACAGTCCTAACTGAAGGAGAACATAATGTCAATTCAACTTTTCTATGCAAAACCTTATCATAGTAGTTAGGATAGTTTTTTTTCTGGAATACTTTAACAAATAATGGACATATTACATCTAGTAAAATAAATTAATCATACCTGTATACATATATGCATTGCGTTTTTATCTCAGCCTGCCACAACCAACACAGCAGCCTCTACTTCAAATGAAAATGTACAAGTGAAACAGGAAAAATCTGTAAGTTCCTTGCCACGCTGTGTTTAAGTGCAAGTGAAGTTCAGTTTTTAATGCAACATGTGGTTAGTTTTCATTTTTCTTTTGTCTCATTTATGTAGGAAACACAGCAGAATTCTTCAGTCAACTCTACGGATTCTGCAAGTGAGTTCACGGTTTGCTTGTGGACCGCTCAGTCATCCCAATATACAGCGTGACTGTTCACTGTTTGAACACAGGTGTCACGGTTCTGTCCTCGTGTACCGGTACACAAGAGGTAATACAATAGACCAAACAATACATTACAGCTAACCAATGTGCCCTAAACAAATGGAATATAATGGTTATGCCATTGTGTATCGGTATACGAGGACAGAACCGGTGTCACTGAGTAGCTGTTGGTCCAGTTTGATCGTCTGGTGCAGGCAGTTCTGAAAAGAACTGTTTTTGATGTCGATTTGTTATCTTGTTATGTCATCAACTCGAAGCTTAATTGTTTCGTCTTTCTTTAGGACCTGTTAAAAATGAACCAGACACAATCGTGGCAAAATCAAAGGCAACGGGTTTGTATTTTCACTCGTCGCTGTATTGTGTTTTTAATTTAAAATCGATTGTTTCTATCTTCAATTTTTTCGTAGACGATTTTTGTACTCAAAAGGAGAAGTGTAAGAAAACTTGGATGTTATTAGAAATTTTATTAGAGATTTTATTCGCCAAAGCTACCGAAAAGCTTTCAAACCCATAGAAATTAGAACTTGACGTACTTATGTTTCACTCGAGATTTTGTGTCTTTCAATTCTTTACCAACTTTATGATCCTGCAATAGTTTTAGTCTTTTAAGGACTATTCTATTGAGTGTCCCTCTTCCCAACCCCCCCCCACCCTTTCGAGGAACACTCACCCTCAAGTGTATTTTAGGTGGTTTGTTTGTGACTTGCTGTGGAGTGTATTTTAGCTGCTGGTTTGTTTGTGACTTGTTGAGTGTATTTT
The DNA here is from genome assembly GCA_949710005.1 of Ricordea florida. NCBI lineage: Eukaryota > Metazoa > Cnidaria > Anthozoa > Corallimorpharia > Ricordeidae > Ricordea > Ricordea florida. The sequence continues at coordinate 395,260 of OX453278.1, forward strand.
AGCTGGTTTGTTTGACTTGTTGTTGAGTGTATTTTAGCTGGTTTGTTTGTGACTTTTGTTTTATCATGTTTTAGTAAACGCTAAAAAGGAGCAAGAAAACGGCAAGGCCACGAGGTACGCATCTTACATTTTATTATATGGCTTTGCGTAGAGAATAGATCATAAAATTATTATATGAACCACGTTAGCGGTTAACCAGAACATCAGTAAATCATCAGCAACACTGCGATAGCTTTTTTTTAAGGGGGGGGGGGGGTGGGGGAGCTGCTAATTTGTGCTCTCTATACGCTTAGTTCGTGGCCACATGTGGAAAAGTTACAGTATTAGCACCGAGAAAAAGGCAGTTAGTAATGGTAATCATACGGTTTCGAGTTCAATTTGGAATTAAATTGTTACACTTTTTGCACTGGTATTACACTTGACCTACACTGCTCTCAGCCAATCAGAATGAAGTAATGTTTCCATGTGTATTATGACATAAGTAGTGGGCGCGAAGCTCTTTCTACGAGAAAGAATCTGAGAAGTTTGTTCAATGTAATCTTGAAGGCCTGTTAAACAAGGCCAATTGTAGGTAGCATATCTTGAAAAGCGTTTGAACCTGTTATCCAGTGAGTTATATAAACACTTACTGTATCTTATCATAGTTTTGTTGTATTGATTCAATTCAGTCCAAGCACAGTAAAGACAGAGAACAGTTTATCCCAAGAAAAGTCCTCAAGTAAAACAAGTGGAGGAGGTACTGGTACCAAGTCATCCGGTACCAGTACTCCCAGCGGTACATCGGGCCGCACGGCAGCAGCGTCTGACTCGCCTGGGAGAAACACTTCAACTTATAAGTAAGAAACCAGTTTAACCTGTTATAAAATCGACAGTCTCTTGTTCAACTTGCTGAATATAGTCAATGATGATCTTTTTTTTTTTAATGAATGTTGTAGATCAGTAACTTCCAGTACTGGAATCAGTCAGCAGACTTCCAAAAATAATGCCAACTCCAAAACTGTAAAATCCGCGGGCTCCACTACTGTGAAGTTGGAAGGAAATTCGACCGGGAATGACGTATCATCTACCAGAAAAACGGAGAACAGGTCAGTGGGTATCTTGTGTTTGAGTATGCGCGCACGGGTTTTGTGTATTTGTGATCTGTTGAGTGAGTGTATTGATCGAAAGGTGGTATGTTTATGTGATATTTTGGTGTTACATATGCGTATAATGTGCTGTGTGGCTCGTAAGAGGCGTATTAACTTGCTCTTACGTCGTTTTCACGGTGCTGTGTGAAGAACCTTGTTTTTAATGCTTTTAAGACCTTGAGACCATTGCAAAGAGCTGGTCAGTGTATTTCTCTTAAGTGGTGATTCTAAAGCTTTCAACCTTAGCAACCTAGCCAGGAACCAAGGGCAACTGAACTCTTATATTTTATCTACTCTTTCATCGACTTCTCAGCAAACAGAAGGTGAAAGAAAAAGACAAAGACAAGGAACAACAAAATGACAAACCCAAAGAAAAAATTAAAGGAGAAAAAAGCGAGAAAGTGAAAGAACAAAAAAACAAGGATAAAGAGAAAGAACGAAGTAGAAGCAAAGAAAAGGAGAAGGAAGGCAAAGAAAAGATGAAAGAAAAAGAAAAAGATCGATCAGGAAGCAAAAGTAAACACTCTTCGCCCGCAATTCCAGCAGAATCACCAAGAGATGGGGAATATGAAAAAGGTAATCATGGGGAATATGAAAAAGGTAATCATGGGGAATATGAAAAAGGTAATCATGGGGAATATGAAAAAGGTAATCATGGGGAATATGAAAAAGGTAATCATGGGGAATATGAAAAAGGTAATCATGGGGAATATGAAAAAGGCAATCATGGGGAATATGAAAAAGGCAATCATGGGGAATATGAAAAAGGTAATCATGGGGAATATGAAAAAGGCAATCATGCATTGATTTGTTGTTATGAGATGTTGTTACATACATACCGTCCTCGACGGCTTGTTAGGTTGTGTCCTCGTGTACCGGTACACAAGAGCCGATACAAAAGACCAAACAATACATTAGAGTTAAACAATGACTCCTAAACAAAGAAAGTACAATAGTTATTCCCTCGTGTACCGGTATACGAGGACAGAACCGCTTGTTAGATGTACTATTATTGTTAGATTTACTATTATTGTTGGAGGTACTATTATTGTTAGATGTGCTACCCACATACCCACTCCCCCCACATATCACTTAACAATACTGTTCGCGCGGCCATCACAATTCGAATACAAGTCTTACTCCTGGGGTCGGGGTCGGAAAACCTCCTTAACATCTTCTATGTCAGTTGTACCGCGTTATTGACACCATGCCTTTTTCCTTTCTTTTTCAATAATTCATTGTATTAGGGGTATGAGATGCTTGGATGTTATAGGTATCTTGCTGTAGTATGCGGGATGTTTTTCCCATGGACTTTGTCTAAAGGCCTTCCCTTCCCTCCTTGGAATCTTCTCTATGTTGGTGGTAATGTTCCCGAACTAAAAATTTTTAGATTTCAATAGGTTGTTGTTTTCTCTCCTTTACCGTCTTTTGTTTTTTTCAGAGACAAAACGTCGCAGACTGGAAGGGATATCTTCGCCGTCTTCTCAGGTTTGTAATAGCTTCAGCTGTGTGAAGTGAATACGTTTCAAACTCTGGAGACCCGTTAGAAGCTTATAGCTTATTTTATTGCTTAGTCCTGCTAACAACGAAGTTCTCTTTAACCTTTTTCTCAAGTTTGTATTATATCTTCCGTAGAGGTAACTTTAATTTAATTGCACAGACCGAGTTAGGGACGACAGCAACAATAAACAATGAGTAACAGTAGCTGCAACAGTTATTATTCATTGATATGCTGGTTAACTTTAAGTGCCACTGATCATTTTTTTGTATGTACATTGATCTTTTATAAACTATTACCGGCAAAAGAAGTGTGGTCTATGGGAGGCCATATCAGTCAAAAGTGGTATGAGTTCACGCTGGTGATTGAAAACATCGATCGCTATGGTTGAGTTCACGATTGGTGATTGAAAACATCGATCGCTATGGTTGAGTTCACGATTGGTGATTGAAAACATCGATCGCTATGGTTGAGTTTATCGATTGGTGATCGAAAATGTCGATCGCTGTAATTGAGATTATCGATTGGTGACTGAGAATGTAGATCGCTATGGCTGAAATTATCGATTGCTGATTGAGAATGATGGTCATTTTCAGTCATCAATCTTTTTTTCGACCGTAGCAATCGTCAGTCTTGATATTCAATCGATTATTGGACCATAGCGATCGTTATTCTCAATCACCAATCGATTATCTCAATTACAACGATCGATGTTTTCAATCACCAGTCGATAAACTCAACCATACGGATCGATGTTTTCAATCACCAATCGTGAACTCAACCACTTTTGACTGATATGGCCTCCCATAGTGGTCAGCCTGCGATTAATAGATATGAGTGTGTGGTGTTAAGCTGGCAACGTGTGGATGAGTTCTTTTTGGTTATGAGTTCTTTGTTTTTCTCTTTAAGGAAAATTCACCATCTCGGTTGGCTGGAGGCTTTGACTCGGACTCATTTAAGGCAAGTATTCAGTAATTTTTTCAGTTGTTGAACGTGAATGTTGAATGTTTTCACTATTGGCGTTTTCCTATGTTGTGTTTTTGACACGGACAAACCGCCCCCGCCCCCTCCCCCGCCCCCTCCCCCCACAAACCCACACAAACACAAGCTGATAATGTAAGCTGTACCACCGTAAGATTAAAGTAAAGTTTATGTTCCTAGCGTTAGCCCGTCGTCAAAGCGAATGCGAATTTTCTTGTATGGTTCTTTTCTCAGAGTCCTGAGGGCCAAGAGAGGAAGTCGAAAGGAAACGAGAATGATAAAGAAAAGAGCACAAAGTCCGACAGGAAACGGGTGAGTCACCTGACACAGTTGCTAGGAAACATCCATCCATCGACAGGAACACTCGTCATCCACAAATCGTAATTTAACCAAAAAATAACTTGCCAAGACAAGAGAATGAGATAGGAATGCCTTCACAAAATGTGGGCAACGTTTTTTTATGTGCTGCGCTTCGAGAGGTTTAGGTTAAAGTTTGCTGAATATTGATTAAGGTCAACTCTTTAATTTTTGGCAGGGGATTGTGACAGAAGTCCTAGTTGCTTTAATATGATTGGTTCTCTATTTGCAGACATCGTTAGAACCTCATGACGGGAAGGAGGCGAAAAGAAGAAGGGAAGATGGTGATGTTAGTGTCAGTAAATCAACAAATTCTGTGGGATCTGAAAATAAAGTGAAAGCCAAAGGCGAGGTTAGAAACTTGTACACTGATACTTAAGTTTGACCTCCACATTTTTAGTGGACCTAAAGCCCACAGAAGGGTGTGGTCATACACTACAACGGGGCTTGTCTCCCATTACTTGTCCATTACTAAGTTGATATATTCTTGTTTGTAAAATGGAATCAAGCAAAGTGTGTGGTCACACCGTGAAAGCACCGTGAAAGCACCGTGGGAAGCAGCCACGTTGCACTGTGGCACAGTGCAACGTGGCTGCTTCCCTTTACTTGCCCATAAACTAAGTTTACATATCCTATTCTTATTAGCGAAATAGAATTGAGATAAGGGTTGGGGCACACCATCTCAGCCTTTCCTTATTAACGTGGCTAGACACTTCTGTTAGTGTTATTTCATGATTACTGAACTGTTCAAATGTTAAGGAGGGGAACAGGTGAAATGACAGGAGCCCCTTACCCGGAGCCTCCATGTCCCATATTGACCCTCTGAGTCAACCCTGTCCCATATTGACCCTCTGAGTCAACCCTGTTCCATATTGACCCTCTGAGTCAACCCTGTCCCATATCTTTTTATTTTTAGAAGCACCTCCTGACGGGGGTTTCCGCGGGTAAAGGGCTTCCGAGGACGATCAACGCCTTCACAGGCGTATGATCGTAAGCGGCGTTTGAAAATAAGCGTTGACTGAAGTTTAACACAACGCTCAGTTCTTCCGTCTGTTTGCACAGTAATTCGTGAATTGTTTTAAATTGTCAATGAGAATTCAATTTTGTTTGTTTTCTTTTAGGAAAAACCAAAGTTGAAACTTGTACGAAAGGTAACGTCTGAAGCGTCGCCACCAGGAAAGAAGGAAAAAGAAAAAGACCGTGATAAAGAAAAGGAGAAAGAAACCAAACTAGCAACAAGTAAAAAGGTAAAAATTATGAGGAAATCACTTGGTCAGAGGTGTACTATACTGGGTTTTGACCAAGCCTGATTTTAAGGTAGATAGTGATAAGTCGATTCCTTTTTTGTCTTTACCGTTCTACTGCAGGTAACGAGGAGGCCTCGGACATAACTATCTTTCTTTTTTAAAAATCGCATATGTTAAAGATGAAGATCACTCAATGTTTTTATTGTGTTACAGAAAGAGCCGCGGTATGCGGAGGCGAAAGAAGTTGAAGGCAAGGAGGACGAACGATCTAGGAAACAATATCCTTTGAGACTTTCCCTCACTTTTTACTTTTTCCCCCAGAACCGGTTACCTTGAGAGACGGCGTCGACAATGTTCCCGGAGGCTAGAAAAGATCTTTCAGTTGCCCAAAACGTCCAATTTTCCTGCTTGACCTAGTTTTCACTCCGTTGGTCATAAACAGCGTTTGTGTTTGATCACCACTAGCTCCACCCCACCTCAACCCACACCCTTGCTGATCCCCCTCCCCTCCCCCGACTTCACCCCAGGTGGATAATGTTCCGGCCTCTCCAGTTTTCAGTGCCAACCCCCGACTTTATCACTTTCCTTAACATTATTCACTCATTCCAGATCAACGCCAAGAAATCGACGGACCTAAATCGAGAGCTTAAAAATGTCTTTCTTTTCGTATCGTGGCCGTTCCTGAAATTTCTTTCACACGTGGAACATACAAAACGTTCCAGTGAGTGGACAAGAGCACTTCGTGGACTCCGCTGACCCTCTACTGGCAGGCCATGCACATGCTGTTACCTTGTAGATAACCAGTTATAACCCAAAAGATAACCAGTACGAATTGTTTCTATCAGGACATGATATGAAGACAGCAGTACAGTTGTAGAAACTTTTCATTCCGTAGTAAGTAGAATGTGAAGATCAACAAAGAAGGAACTCTTTGTTTGTGCTTCCGAAGTGGCTGGTATCGCATCGTGTTACTTTCTTTTTTAGTTGTTTTATCAGAAATGTCGTTTTAGAGTGATAGTATTTTTTAGTGAATGAATTTAATTTCTGAATACGCCAGTTAGCGGGAACTAGTATATTGTTCAAACGAATTTTCTACCCGTGTACATCTCGGTGTTATTTATGCGCCCAGAATTCGCTTTAGCTTTCTCATACGTCCAAGACAAGAGTAAAGAAAATTTGCAAAGTAATAAATTGTCAAATATGATTTTACGTCGGTTTGTTGGTGTTAGAGTTTACTTGGATCCACCCATTCTCGTTCCCAGATCATGCGGAGGCCCTCGCGCACCGTACTGGGTTGTTCCCAAGCCTTCTCTTTGATTGTGGCTGGTTCTCAAGTTCTACCAACCACCTGTTTGTTATCAGGCCCTACTCAACTTTTTTTCACTGCCTGACTTTGTTTTGCTATCATCAAAGAATTACCATGGTAACCGCTTAATACGTATAGCTCAACGTAACCCTTCAGACCAATTGGAGGGAAGATTGACTGGAGTTGATTGGTTGACTACACAACCATCGAAAATAAATTAACTACTGAGTGGCTCGCTCATTGGAAGGTAAGGAGAAAATTTCGGCCATTGTTCAGAGACAATTACTTTTTAATTGTTTAACCATCTAGCATACTCCCGTCGACTTTGTACGTATTCTTAATTATTTTTTTAAGTTTACTATTTTGCTCAAAAAGCTGTCATTTATATTACTTCCTGTCAATCACACTTTAGATCGTGGCAACATTAGCCAATCGGAATGCAGAGTTCGTGATACCAAGCAAGTTGGTATCTGCTAAATTGCTGGGAAAGAAAAAAATACACACTGATATGTCGTATCGAAAACGTTTTATTTTCATTCCTGTTTGTCGTTTTTACACAGCGCAGAAAGTATAACTAATTATAAAAAAAGGCATGTTCGCTTTATTTACAATGCCAATGTAACGAGGTCAACTAAACTAATGTTAATTTTTTTCATTTTCAAAGACAGCCTCTACATTTTGTTTTACCTCACTAACATACGTTATTGGGATCCTGGCAATGTCGGTTTTAGTCGTGTTACTGTCCACCGTGCTTCACTGTTCTTGATGGTTACTTATAAATAAATATAGCAAAGTGTTTTTGAAAGTGACAAGCTGCCTTTAATTCCAACAAGCACACCATTTAGGGTGCGTTTTTTTTGTTACGATCCTGATTTGGATTTATGATTCGAGATCACACGGATCATGGCATATCAAAGGAACCGATGAATCCCATTCTGGATTCCTCGGTTCCTTTGATCAGAAATCCAAATCCGAATCATACCAAAAAAACGCACCCTTGCAATTAAATCTCTTTCTTTTGATGTTTCCGATGGTTGGCGCTTCTGACTCAATGACGTAACAAATTTAATCCAAACTGTTCTCCTTTAAGAGCACATTCTGTTGCAGGTCATGTGACCACTAAGGCACATACAAAAAAGACAGGGAGATGAAAAGTCAAATTGTCCACTCTGTTGCGAGATAAAAAGAAAAGGGATAATCAGTATTCAATCACAGTAAATAAAATAATATAGAGCGCGGTACACAAAATGATTTCCGTAAAGAAGATTGGAAGACTCTAAGGAAGATTCAAAGGAAGTATTCTCACCGTAATTTTTTTTCCTTTGTAATAGCAAGGACAGTGAGTGGACGACACACATTTGCCATTTTCATTCAATACTTTTCCATTGGGGCAGAAACAGCCTTCAGTGCACTGATTACAAGACTGCTGGCCGTCATATTTGTGGTAGTTAGCGCACGTTGTTGGACAGCCACACGTTTTGTACACTTTTCTAGTACCGAGGCATTGGTCCTCTAAAACAAAGGATACAAATATATTGAAGATGTCGTAAACCAACCACCCAGTTTCCCAAAATAGACCGAATGCATAAATGGCGGCCAAAAAATTATTCTTTTGTTTATGTGCTAATTAGACTCACTAGCATCGTTTGCATGAACAAAATTCAAAAGAAATGTTGCTTGAGAGCGAGGTTAGTGACTTTAATTAGAATATAAACAAAAGAATACATTTTTGGCCACTATTTATGCATTTGGTCTATTGCTTGCCTCTCTGTGTGCCTAGTCCCAGGGAACAAACCAATACACTACACTCTGTTCTCTTCCCCCAACACCCACCCCCTCAGAGGCACACTTACCCTCTTAAAGGTAAGGTTCACAAACAGCTGTGGAAAGTGTGTGTAACAGCCTTTTACAAGTTAACTGGCCGTTTGTTTTAATATGGACCAAACAATAAATGTACAATTCGCCAAAAAACTACTCTATAGCCCAAACAGCGGCCGTAACTTCGATTGGGCCACAACAGTCCATAAAACAAGGGCAAAAGGCATACATATCACGTGACCAAAAGGCGCGAAAACAACATTTACCAATCAAAACAGGAAATCCAGCCTCTACAGTGTGGTAGCTATTTTTTCAATGTTCACTGCCTCATCAACGGCGGGCAGCCATCGTGAGTCACTCAAAACATATATTTCACAATATATCGCGAGAATTACATCCAGCAATGTCAGCCGCACGTTATAAACAAAATGAAAAACAACTGAACTACTGGAAAGCAGCTGAGAATTACCTTTACAAACAGGACAGCACTGTCCGGGAGGGATAACAACATCTCCTGATTTTCCACTGCAGTCAGGTTTAGAGCAGGATGGAGGCGTACAGATGGTCTTTCCCTCCTAAAAAGTGAGTAAAGCAAGTTTTTAGAGATGAGATTAGGTCAAGTAATAACGCTTAACATTAGTAATGGTAATAGGACTGAGTGGAGTCCAATTCGGTCTGTAATCATACGAGCGATGACAAAATCGGACGACCGCACAGCTGGAGTTCGATTTGTTTATCACGAATACAACTTCCGAGAAAAGAAGATCCAAATGCAAGCTATGACAGAAAATATTGTCATTGTTCAAGGGCATTTTCAAGAAAGCCACAATTTAAGAGTTTGCACACTGTTTCTATGGTAATTAAAACTAAGGTTGTGACTGGTTGATTTCAACTACAACTTTTAATTTGATTGGTCGATTTAAACTACAGCTTTTAATGTGATTGGCTTATTGAACTGTCCGATAATAAACTGTCCAATAAACTATCCGATAACAACTTGGCAATTGAACTGAACACGTTAAACGACAAGTCAAGGTCAGTTGAGGGCAAGGCGATAGAAATGGAAAAGGCAATGGAGTTTATTAACACAGAGATCGAAGAACTTAAGAAGAAAGATAAAGAAAATGAAAAAAATATCAAAGGGCTCGAGGACAAATTGCTGTACCAAGAGGTGTACAATAGAAGAGAGAACTTGCGTTTCTTCGGAATTCCGGAAGCCGCTAGTGGTGCTGAGGCCGAAGATGAAGAAGGCAAGAGAAGAAGGGAAGATTGCTTTTTTCTTAAAACCCGAGCCTGATAAACTTTTTATTGATGGACATTTTGTTCCTAGGTAGATAGAATTTACATACTGTTTTGAGAACAGCTTGCTTTGTCATGATATTTAAACAATCGACTTGTATATTCTTTTCAAACATGTTACGGGAAGGCATGCATAGGCTAAATGAGGTAATTGTTTCCAAACTCCAAGACGGCTATGGGTAACAATTACTTTGCCGTCATTTATTCTTTTTGTATTAGATATTTTTATGTGTTGTTTTTTATGTATTGTTCCTTTCGTTTTGCTTATCTGCATGTGGGTGTGTACAGAATCCTCTCGAGGCCTCATTTATTACCGTATTCTATCTTATGTGCGGCAGCGGTGCAGCATATTAGCATACACAACTAGCTTTCAAATTACTCATTCGAAAAGGAATATATAGATTTTAAACTACTTTCTCTTAATGTTCGGGGGATTCGTTCGTCTACCAAGAGGAAAGCACTCTTCACTTGGCTTAGTGAGCGAAAGTACGACATAATCTTCCTTCAAGAAACTTACAGTACTGCAGAGGTTGAAGATATTTGGAAGACACAATGGCGAGGTAAGTTGCATTTTGCACATGGTTCTAATCGTAGTTGTGGGGTGATGATTTTAGTGAGAAGTGACCTAGATCTTGATCTCAAATCCGTCAAGTGTGACGATGAAGGCCGCTGGATTATAATGGAAGCTGAGGTACAAGGTTCTTTGTTCGTGTTCGTTAATATTTACGCTCCTAATAAGATCCAAGAACAATGCAGTTTTTTTGATAATTTGAACAAGGACATTGAAGATTGCGTTGCTAATACTGAAGAATATAGGATAATTCTCGGGGGAGATCTCAATGTCACATTCGAACCTGATCTTGACTGTTCTGGCGGCAAACCTTTTAAAAAAGATTCTGTCAAACATATACAAGATTTGTGTCTAGATTTTGATTTAGTAGACATTTGGCGAATAAGAAATCCGGAATCTAAACGTTTTACGTGGAGGCAAAGAAATCCTTTTATTCAAAGAAGACTAGATTACTGGCTAATTAGCGATGCTTGCCAAGACGACATCGAGAGGTGTGATATTATTCCTTCGATTAACTCGGATCATTCTGCAATTTATCTTCATTTTAATAGCATAGATAAACCGAAACACGGTCCATCTTTCTGGAAATTTAATGCCAGTCTTACGGAGGATGATGATTTTATTAAGCTGATAAATGATAGCGTGCCCGTGTGGTTAAACGAATTTAGGGAAGTTACAGATAAAAGACTGTTATGGGACCTCATTAAATACAGAGTCAGACAAGTTTCAATAAAATATAGCAAAGAAAGAGCTCGTGAAAAAAGAAAAAAGATTTCTGATATTGAAACTTCTCTAAAACTAAGCGAAGAGAAGTGCAATGAATCGCCAACTGTTGAAAACCAAGAGGAACTTGAAATTTTGAAAACGGAATATAATTCTATTTACGAACGAATAGCAAAAGGTGCTATAATCCGATCAAAAGCTAATTGGTACGAGAGAGGTGAAAGAAACAATAAATACTTTTTGAATCTTGAATCGCATAAGAAAGCTAAAAGCTCTGTCCGCAAAGTCTTTAACAACGAAGGAGTCCTAATTACAGATCCTAAAAAAATTTTGCAGGAAATTCAAAACTTTTATTCTAACCTCTGCCAACGTGACCCTCTCAGCCCATCTGAAAATATGCTAAACCAGTTTTTAAATAATCAGGAAATACTAAAACTCTCCAATAATGATGTTTGTATATGCGAGGGAAAGCTTACGGTCGGTGAGTGCTATAAGAGTCTTCAATTATTCGAAAGTAATAAATCACCGGGAAATGATGGTTTAACGGTCGAATTTTATAGAGCTTTCTGGCACACATTAGGAAATCTGATGGTAGACAGCCTAAACTATTCGTATGACTATGGTGAGTTATCAAACTCTCAGAAGCAAGCCATTATAACCTTAATTGAGAAAAAAGATAAAGACAGGCGGGACCTAGCGAACTGGAGACCGATTTCTCTTATCAATGTAGACGTAAAAATTGGTTCAAAAGCTATTGCCAAGAGGTTAGAAAATGTGTTACCAAATATTATACACCACAATCAATCCGCATATGTCAAGGGTAGGACCATTTCTGATGCGGTTAGAACGATCGAAGATGTTATGGAATTTTCCAAGAGATACAATATTGAAGGGAGAATGATTTGTATAGATTTCAAAAAGGCCTTTGACACCGTAAGCAGGGATTTTTTATTTCGCACGTTGTCCGCTTTTGGCTTTGGACCATCATTTATACGATGGATCAACACATTCTACAACAACATCTCAAGTTGCGTTTTGAATAACGGCTTTTCTACTTCATCATTCGCTGTTGAAAGAGGAGTAAGACAAGGTGACCCTCTATCAGCTCACTTGTTTATCATTGTATTAGAAATCTTATGTATTAGTATACGTAACAGTAAAGATATCCGTGGTATTACAGTAGATAACGAAGAAATCAAATTGAGCCTTTTTGCAGATGATCTGACTGCTTTCCTGAAAAACAATCTCTCTGTAAAGAACTTTCTAAAACTCATAGACGAATATGGAAATTGTTCTGGCCTGAAGATTAACTATGATAAGTCGGAGATACTACTTTTAGGTAATCATGGCTATACTATACAGGAAGATAAATCTGTTCCAGGTAATTTAAAAATTGAGAAATCGGTAAAAATCCTAGGAATACACTTCTCCTACGCCTCACAACTCAAACAAAAGTTAAATGTCGATGAGCTGATGAATTCTGTTAAACAAAAACTACGAATCTGGAGATGGAGGGATCTAACTATCATTGGAAGAATCCAAATTGTTAAAACATTTATCATCCCTATATTTTTATATCGAGGTAGCCTGATCTCAATAGATAAGGAATTTGTTAAAGAGATAAACAAAATCATTTTTGACTTTATTTGGAAGGGTAGAGATAAAGTCAAGCGTCTGGCCCTTATTAGTGAGATCGAAGATGGAGGACTAAAAGCCCCACATTTGGATTCTATAATTGAAACGCAAAGAGTCCTTCTCTGCAAAAAATTAGCAAGTGATCAACCACAGAGTTGGAAAACAATTCTCCTGCATTATCTGAGACCCGTAGGAGGCAAATTTGTTCTATGCTGTAATTATGATTTGAAAAAATTGCCAATAAAGTTGCCAACGTTTTACGAGGAATGCTTCAAAAGTTTTGCAAAATGCTCGGCGACAAATTACGAAAGCGTGCAGGAAATAAAAGATTTATCAAAAGTCATTTTATGGAACAATAAATTTATTTGTATTGAAGGAAAGTCTGTATATTTTAAAGCACTTGCAGAAAAAGGAATTCTTAGAATGAGGGATTTGATTTCCGAAAACGATGAGCTTATCTTAAAGAGCCATGGCAAACTGAGAGAACTGAATATCTCGCCATTAGATGTCTTTAGGCTCGTGACACTAACAGATGCTCTACCAGTGAAATGGCGTGAATCATTAAAGACGTTTGTATATAAAGGTGATGAACCTTTTTGCATGCATGATGAGATAAAAGTAATTTTAAACGGACAAAGCGTCTTAATCGAAACAGTGGTTTCCAAATCTGTCTATAGGGAACTTCGGGATAGAATCATCACCCCACCAACTGCTCAACTGAATTTTAATGCACGATTTATAAATGATGTCTTAGAATGGAAAGAAATATACGCCTTGCCTTTCCGCGTTGCATTGGATACAAAACTGCGTGAATTTCAGTATAAATTACTTAATAGGTGTCTTGTGACAAATATCCTTTTATACAAAATCAACGTCGTACAATCTCAAGCCTGCTCTCTTTGCGGTGAAAGCGACGAGTCCCTAGAGCATTTTTTTGTGTCTTGCCATTATTCAAAGAATTTCTGGGCTGAGGTCATCAAATGGCTTGAAAATCTTGACATAAAGATTAAACAACTCTCTGACAAAGATATAATGTTTGGCATTCTGAAATGCGAGGATGAGTTATTTGTTAACCACATTTTATTAGTCGCCAAACAATATTTATATTCTTGTAGACAAAGTAAATCTTTACCTTCAATAAAAGTATTAAGCTCAAAGATTACATTGATTTACCAAATAGAGGCAATGATATCAAAATCAAACAATAAGTTGTCAGCTCACAATAAGAAATGGAGCAAGTCTAAAAATAAATTAGTATGCAATTCTGCACCGTTAGCCGCAAATTGATAATTAATAATCGCATTATAAAATAACTTTTAAAACAGGTAAATAAGGACTCTGTGTAAACACCGATTAATTTGTAGTATTTGTAGTGTCTGTTTATAGTTATTATTATTATTTTTTTTTTTTTTTTTTTTTTTAGTGTTTGTAAATAGTGTTGTAACTTGCATGTATTTTTTGGAAAACAAATAAAAATTATTAAAATACAAAAAAAAAAAAAAAAAACTTGGCAAATGAGATATTGGAAAATAGGAGTTTGTTAAACCAATCACAAGCGAAAAAATTATAATTTTTTTCGATTAAGCAGATAAATATGTCTCATGATAACTTGGATTAACGTACGCAACAATTGAAAATGTCAAGAGAATCAGTTGGTCCGACTGAGATGAGTCAGTCAAACAAGCATGGACGCTGTTGCAAAGACTCGAGTTTTGCCTAGGCGGGCACTTATGTTAATAAGACATTCAGTTCGTCTTCTCTTCTTGCCTCATTATTATGCGCATATGAACAAATAGAAACTCTTCTTACCTCACATCTACAGTTCAGACAGCTGTTGTTGACTGGTTTCCAGGTTTCCCCGTGCAGGTATGTCTGAGCGTTATCTTTACAGACTGGGCAAAAGTGGACACAGATTACTTGGCCTTTCTGCAGTTAAGAAATAAGCAAAAACCTGTTTTCAAAAACACGTGTTTATATGTGATATGGAAATAATTCCACTTATTGGACCTTCCCTATTGGTCAGAAATTTTGGTTTAGGTTATACATTATTTTACTGGTAGATAAATATGCAAATAACGGTATCTTTGTCTGCAATGAAAACTGCGTCATGCGGGTCAAGAAGTCGAGTTTTTTACTTGACTACGAGCCATTACTCTTCCTATTGCAGAGGCAGAAAACTTCTTTTCATTTTGCCATTGCTTAAAAACTGATCACATGATATCCCACCTTACACTGGCAGCTGGTACACTTGTCCTTGGTCCAGCGGTTTCCATCTTCATATTTGAGACCGCCAAACACACAACTCTTTGATGCGATAGCATCTGAACATTTGCACTTAGAAAAAAAGTAAAATAAGAGATAAACATCAGCCAGTCGGTCATCAATTGGCCAATCAACTTAGTAATACCTTTAAAAATAGATATACGTAAGATGTCAGTTGTTACGACTGTAAAAATACCCGTTGTGGACTTGTCCTAGGAACGCATGAGATATGATGATTTACCGGTTTTTGCTCCGCGCAGTCAGTATTTGACGAACCCAGGAGAAATTTGACATCTTGTAAATCTCCCTATGGAAAACAAGTTATACCTGAGTTAATTTTCGTCTCAGTGTGTACATAAAGAGAAGCCGCATTTCTCGTCTGTTTGATCAACAATAAATTGATATTGTCATGAGAAATTGCATTTCGATCAATGTCAAAAGTGAAAGGCTTGCTGATGCGTATAACATGGATTATTCAAAATTGTGCGATTATTTTCTGGTTCCTCCTAGCCAACATCTTCTTTTTGTGGTATTGTGTTTTGATCTCTTACCCGTGAAAAGTTAGACCCAAGCTTATTAATATACATATATATATACATATATATAATATTTAACAATTATTCGCCGAAGGCGAAGTTATTCTCGGTGAATATTCACCTCGACGAAGTCGAGGTGAATATTTACCGGGAATCACTGAGCCTGAGGCGAATAATTGTTTTAGTATAAATACACAGGTGATTATTTCAAAAAAGAAAAGCATTTTACAACACGAAAACGTTTTATTTCATCAAAAGTGCGCGAACGACTGGCAGCCATTTTGTTCGTCGAGGTGATTATAGCCTGATAATCCGAGATAGCGAACCAATCAGAGCGCGCGATTTTGTATAATCACCTGAGTATTTATACTAATATATATATATATATATATATATATATACGTTTTTGTTTTTTTTTTTTCCTGTGGAATTGAAATTTCCTTAGCGGCTGTTGTCCGATTAACTATCGTAATTGTCAACGCACCCTAAATCTGTCCGTAATTTCTCCGGTATCCTCCAAAAAAACTTCAAAAACTTGTGCAAGCCGGAGCTGCGCATTTCCAGGAAACTTGTCAAGCTGATAGTTGAACTTGTGAACAGCCGCCATCTTGTCATCAACAAGAATCCTTAACAAGCTCTCATAGTCCTGGAGACGAACTGTAATCTTATGCCACTTTGTGTAGTCTGCGTTCCTTGAACTGGACGCAGTGAATCTTTGCAGCATTCCTCCTTTCACTTGAATTGAAAAGTCAATGTTTAGATGCGCACCTCTTCTGTCTCCACTACAAAAAAGCCAAATATTAAGGACATTAGATGTAGCCTGAACAAAGAATTGACGACACATTTTCTAGGAAAATATGCTGGTCCGCGTTACGTGACGATGACATTTTCGAGATTCGCGCGAGGAAAGCGCACGGCACACAAAAACTTCTCCGTTCCATAGGCCATCGTGTGCTGCCACTTTAGAGAATAGATAAACTAAGCTCAGCTTTTTGAAGGGACAAAAAGTAAACAAAAAAGACAACAAAGTTTGGTAGGAGTGGCTAAGATGTCATACGTAGATGTTTTCCGTGTAATCTTATCACCTGGTGAGACAAAATGCAAATGCATAAGTATTTTCTGTTAAAAAATGTTGAAACTCCTTGGTCTCTCTCTTACGCACTGCTCGGGTAGAAGTACATACGCCAAGCTTGTTCGGTCAAGATGACTGCATACTGGCCGTGTTCTATTTTGCGTTTTTATGAAAACCGAGACGTAGTCGAAGTCAATCAAAATGCTAAAAAGAACGGGCCCAATATACAGCCATCTTGACTAAACAAGCTTGGTCAATATACAGCCATCTTGACTAAACAAGCTTGGTCAATATACAGCCATCTTGACCGAACAAGCTTGGTCAAAAAAGGATTTATTATAAGGCCCTTTTGCTTTGTTTTGTTCGGCTGGACAACGCGGTAAATCCTGAGTGGACAAGATAGGCGGCCATCTTGCACGCTTGGGTAGCCAATCAGAACACAGAATTCGCCTCATCTTGCCCCCTAGCGGAAGCAGTCATATAATAAAAAAAACTCTCAAAACGGCGCGAAACCTTCATACACACACAATATACCACACCAAGTAAAATTTATATACCTTTACCAACTGTAATTTGCGTTTTCTACACTAGTTTTTCCACGCTACGCTGTGTTAAACAATAATTTCAATATGTATTTTTGCTTTAACTTACGATACGTCAAGTCGCATGTATACTGCCCGTCCATCCTGTGATGAAATCGATAATATCGTGTTTTTGGCGTATCTTGCACTGGCATCTATCTTGACGTAAGAATTAATAATGGCGTCATGACTTTCATGGATAAGCTTGTTTACTTCATCATACGCCTTCTGATTGGCTATAAGATGACCCGTTGATGACGTGAAGTGGTAGGCGGTTGTCTTGATATGGAATCCTTTTACACGTGTCACACCAGGAAATTGTTTGCTCAGTAAACCAACCTCCTTAAAAAGATCAATCTCCTTCAGCACTCCTGCAAGATAAAATTTATGTATAATCGGCGTGAACTCTGGTGATTGAACATATAATGATATAAGTTTATCTTTAGTTTCATTCTGTGATTTTGTGAGTTCGGGTCAAGTGATAAATTTTACAAATTCTTTACCCTAGGAAGCCGCTCGTTCTTTTGCCTGGGACGATAAAAAAAGAATAAACTGATTTCAACCCCAGTTAAGTACCGTTGTTAGGTTTTTTATACTTTGCGTCACTTAGGCGTGGTCCAACGTGTTAACTATAGCTGCGTTTCATACCTAGCATGCAAATACAGTCGCCTCTCTGCGTGTCATCGCTCCCTGAGACTCTCAGGGAGCGATGACACGCGCCTGAATCCGCAGGTTAGTTCACACCATACAATGTGATCGTGTTCTGGTAAGCTATTCAGCAGCAGTGCATTGTAATCATGTGACGGTGCTGTTCTAATTACAATAATTTCCACTGTAGGTAAGGTATGAGCGGTACTGCAATATATGGTGCTGTTTACTCTTTTTCAACGACATTCTAACGTTTTTATCTTCAAAAAAGTACATTAAATGGACAATGTTTATCTCCCCAATAAAATCCCAACATTTGTAAATGGCGTAAACATCTGGCCGTCCTTTACTTTGTGCAAATGCTCTATAAATCGATAGGATAAACCAAATCAGCTTGCCACTAATAATATTTTGCTGTTGAGTTGTTTTGGTCTAACAAAAGTTCCAAAAACCCTTGTGTCTTATCAAGGTTAGTTCATAATTCCTATTTCTTTCAACACTCTTCAGTTAATGTTAATACAATAAAAAAGATGGCGAAACAAGGAAGGCTACAACACAGCAAAAGTCAGCCTTTTATCTGCAATTAAAATATTGCAGTTTTCACAGTTACAGCTTGAAATAATGTCAGATGTATTAACTGTTCCTCACTTATCCTTGGAATGGAAATTAGCAGAGCTAAATTTCATCGATCGATTGAGGTGACTATGAGATGAGTATTTGAAATCAGCATAGTTAAGTGTGAACTGGGTGTGATGGTAAAAGGCCAACGAAGGTTGACACGAGCTTAAACAGTTCTCTTCAAACTCCACTTGAGTTGCAATATCTTATAGACCCTTATAACTCTGGCTGGATTGTAAAACCGAGGAAGAACTCAAAACAGTTGAAATACTATAAATTAAACTCACCAGTAGCATCAAGTCTACCAGAGTATAAACTCAGTAGAATGTATGTAGCGGCCAGAAATATCACTCGTAACTGCATCTTGTATTGTGTTTTTTTGAAGCCTTGACCCAATTTAGTTACACGCACTGTCCTGATAACCTTTCTTATCCCTTGTAAGTCTCTTGCGGCAATTTATTGACTGAAGAACAACAACTAAGGAGGGGCGCACCGTAAATGATCCTTGTGACGTCAATTCACGTGAAAGAAATGAGAAACCATAGGACCTTTGATAGGTTTATGAAACCACAGATAGGAAATGAAGACCAACTACGGCGTGAATGTGACCTAACTGGATTCGTAAAGGGAAGGATCAATTATTTAGTAATCACTTAGCTCAATACATAAATCATAAGTAAAACAGAGAGTAAGAGATAAGTTAGGTAAGAGATATCTTATTTCACGTTTTAGTGCTGCCGAAACAATGACGTACGTCTTTGTCGCAACACCGGAAGTATGGTGCGTTCTAGTTTGTTCGATGCGTTGAAACATGGTTGGACACAGGCCATTTATTGTTGTAGTATAAAATTATGAATACTGCTGTATTATTGTTGTAGGCTAAGAACGCAAAGTGTAAGTAATCTAATTTGTTTGTTCATTATTATTTGTCCGCAACAAACAATAACAATAGGATGTTTTTCTTTCCTCCACGGGACACACCCTGAATTATTTTCGTATGGTTTGGACATGTCATCCCTTACCGGAAGTGTTGCAAGTCACGGACACTGTTTTATGTAAGTATGAAGGTGGGGGAGCTGAAGGAAGGGAAGAGGGGGTGTGGAAGAGTACGGTTGAGGACGGAATGGGAGAAACACGCGTGGTTTATCCCTTCTGAACCACCTCTCGTTACAACGCCATCTTCCTACTCCTGTTTTGTTAAATGATGATGATGATATTTTGATCGGAGCAACTTCAGAATACCCGTCCACTTCATTTACATGTGTCGGAGGCTTTTGAAGAACGAGGCATATCACAAGGGACTCTTTTGTTATTCATCAGTATGTAAATAAGAGGACGGGTATTCTGAAGTGGGGTAGGAACGCGTGACGAACCCCTACGAACACTTGCGTGGGAGGCTAGCTTCAGGTTAACTTGACTCTGCTCCTTCCTTCTCTGACGGGCGTTGTGTGACCAAAGGAAACAATACAAGAGTAAAGAGGTTTTAGTGTTGACCAGGGTACCGGGAAAGAGGGGGGCTGGGGAAAGGAGAGATGGAGAGTTAAAAAGATGGTTGGATCAATGTGTAAGATAAAATTTTTGAAAGAGAAATGCGAAGTTAGTAAATACTTGATTTTGATGATGCAATGTAAAAGGAATGCGTTTTTGTAAGTGATACCGCAGTGTCGTTGATAGGGAGGACAGAGAACATTGGGATAGGAACGGACAGTTGCCGTGATGTAATGTACTCCGGCTGAAATCTCTCTCGGCCTCAGAAACGTACAATTCCTTTCATTCTGCGGTACGTTGTGCATAGCACGTAGGAAATAAGTGGGTAAGTCAAACCATATGTAACATCCTTGGTTATCTCCGTTGTTTGAAAACTGGAGGAAAAATACCCGCCCAATAAAGCTGCCCCGTTAATTTACATGGGAAATAAGGTTCAAATATGGAACTATTCCTTCGTTTTGCTGGCCGTAAAGGATTATTCTTGGAAATTAATATAAAATATTTTATATGGGAGATGGCTACAATGTCTGCTTTACAGTCTTCTGTGTGCAGTAATTTATACTTAGGTCACACCGTTCATTGGAGTCTTTGAATTTGGTAACGCTTCAGATGAAAGTTTTTCAGTGTTTTTGATAATGCTGTTTTTTCGTTTATTCTGTGAGTAATGTGCATGCTTTTAGAATTTAAAGCTAAAAAGGGTTTCTCCTTTTGCCACATAGAGGGACACGTTTTGGTCACGCAACAAAAGTGTGACATGAACGGAGTGACTCGTTCGATCAGGGAATGTTGGTAATAATATATTCACAAAGCGAATCACCCTGATTCACATTGATACTTTACACTTCATGTTCATAGTTATTGTCCATGGTTACAAGTGATTGAAGGGAAAGATCTACCCCGGAGTGATTCACAGGTGGTACGGAATTTTCGCCTACAACCAATTTACTTAAGCACAAAAACAAATTATAGTCACCTTTAGCAGAGCCCAGTGCCGGCTCTCTGTAGTAATAACACGTGGAGCTTAACTGAACTACAATGGCAGAAGAAATCGCGTCAGCAACAGCGGATGTAGGAACCAAGGCCGCTCTCGACTTATCACTCTCTATGACGTCATCGGGTGTGATGTCAGTGTCACTCAAGATAGACAACATCTGGTTGGCTGGAGCCGTGAGCCTGGGGGCCTTGACACTTGGGGCGTTTTACTTAGCAAACAAAGGGCCTTCAGAGGACTCAGTAAGAAAGGCCCTGCAGCGAATGTTCCTTGGTGTTGTGGACCCGGAGGTGATAAACATGATAGACGGGCATTCTATAATGGTGGAGTTATATTGTCATACTGCTCCAAGTTTGTTACTGTTTATTGAGGACTTTGAATCAAAAACAGTACAGTTTAGATTGCAGAAAGAGTTTAAAAAGATTGGATTCGATGATGACTTAGAAGTGGTTATTATTAATGAGGAAGAAGTTTACGAAAAGATCCAGCAAATAAGGTAAGAAATCTAACTGAAAAAAAAAAAGAGAAAAAGAGGGACAGTGGTATAGCATGGATATCTGACGCTGCGGCACTGGAAAAACCTTGTTTAAGGAGATAGTTTTTAAGCCTTGGGGATGACGATGGGCCTTTTCAATTCCATGTTCTATGAATATGAGTTATCGAGGCACCACTTTTTGAACTCCGATATTTCTGGGTTCGACCAGTTTGCACAAATTAATTTTATACGTCTCTTAAGTTCCCTATCATAATAAGCGCAATAAACCGGCCCTGTGATGATGATAAATTTTGCCGTGATTCAGGTTTGTTTAAAATTCTTTTACCTCTGCAACTAAGCTATACAACACAACGGTGGCTGTCAACAGCAAAGACGGCGATCATTTATAACTTTCAAACTAGTAAATTATTTCGGCGTTATAAACAACTGGGGCCGGTTGTTCGAAGGCCGATTAGCGCTAACCCAGGGTTAAATTTTAACATTGGTTTCTTTTCCTCTTTTTAAAAAGCGTTTTCTCCGATAACTTTCTCTATTTTATCCAGAGCATAGAATCATCAATTTGTATTCCAAAATAATTATACTGAATGTGCTTATTAAGCTCTAATATCTGCAATTAATTTTCGCAATAACCCTGGGTTTCCTTAACCCTGCTTCGAATAACCCAGCCCTGAACTTTTATGATGTCAAAAAATATCATAATGAATGAGACTTTACTGGGGATCATCGTTATTAGTCTTTTGGAGTTCTGGTATCTTAGCAAAATGAAGAAGAATTCGGTACATGTTATGTTTTTGTTTTAATGAAAATTGACTGTGTAGAAACACGGATTTTTTACCCTGCTTAGAGACACCCAAGGCTTCAATGACAAGCGTGTAATCCCGAGAGAAGGCCTGGAGCAAGAGAACTCGGAAAAGATATGTAACGAGTTAGTCACAAGGGTAAAGGAAATTTACGACAAGCACGTGACTGTTATGGGGATAAATGACAAGAATGAAAGATTGACTGATGGTGAACCCTTCAACATCACAAACAGGCGATTAGATGAAGTGGATAAATATTTGACTGAAACTTCAAAGAAACTGAGCACAGATGAAGAATCAAATAATTTACTTACGGAGCTCAACAGCTTTAAGGAGAAAGCAAAGCGGGAAGAGGCCATTGTCAAAGGCCTGCGAAGTACAATGGGAAAACTCCAAGAAGAAAATGCCAAAATGCGTGGGGAGATTAAAAAGAAACAAGCCGACATAGCTTGGAATGAAACAGAGAGAAAAACTCTGAAAGCTGAAAATCAACGACTGAATGATTCGCTTGAGGAAAAAGAGGAAAAAATCAAAACAGCATGGAAAGAGAACAGAGATCTTCGTGAAGAAGTTTACTTCTTGCAAAAAGAAAACGAGATTTTTCAACAAAAGTTGAAGGCAAAAGAGAAAGAGCTGGAACGCATAAAAAATGAAGAACCAGGTAATAAGGCCACGCGTCAGACCTTGTGGGATTATATGAAATAATAACTACATGGAACTGCTTTTTGACACGTTCTCTTGTCTGTCCAGATATTGACAATCGACAGTCTCGCTCCCGTTCCTCCTCTACGAGCTCTGGGTACCAGTCTGGGGAAGAGCCGGATGAGCCAGGTCAGTTCATTCGCCCAGTTTTCATGTACTACTTCGTATAAGCCTCTTTTGAGCTGTGAGAACTAGTACTAGTGGAGAAGTCTGAAGGGTCTGTACATCTTCGAGAAAACAAGAAAATGTTTGTTTCACGTTGTTATTTTCAAGCCATTTCATCGGCCGTTTTGTTTCTGGTGCCCTTGAAGCCGTCGTTGACGTCAAACTCCCTACTGAGATTTACAAGGTGCCCATGATGCACTGTCATCGCCTTCCAGTCACATCAAAACTGTTCTATTTCCAGGCTGTTTCCCTTTACAGACATATCTCATGTATATACCCACCACGAGTCCCGTTGTATGTAATTGTTTCCCTTTACAGGCAGAGATCTCATGTATATACCCATCACGAGTCCCATTGTATGTAATTGTTTCCCTTTACAGGCAGAGATCTCATGTATATACCCATCACGAGTCCCATTGTATGTAATTGTTTCCCTTTACAGGCAGAGATCTCATGTATATACCCACCACGAGTCCCATTGTATGTAATTGTTTCCCTTTGCAGGCAGAGATCTTCATGTATATATCCACCACGAGTCCCATTGTATGTAATTGTTTCCCTTTGCAGGCAGAGATCTCATGTATATACCCACCACGAGTTCCACTGTATGTAACTGTTCCTCTTTGCAGGCAGAGATCTCATGTATATACCCACCACGAGTCCCCTGTACGTAATTGAATGGTGCATTGTGTCTTACGTAGTTGAGCATCCGTGGTGGGTATATACATGAGATCTTTCCCGTCATATGTGTTATTGACCAAGCGCAAGGTCAAGATGGCTGCATATTGGCCAAGTTCGACCGAACACTTGGTTGCTTGGTCACTAAAAGCTTGGTCACTAAAAGAGTCATTTCGGTTTTTTTTTTTCGCGGGACAAAGCGGGAAATCCCAAGCAGGCAAGTTAGGGTAGCCAATGAGTACTCAGGATTCGCATCACCTTGCCCATACGCGGAACCAGCCATGTTATGAAAAATGCCATTGGTTAACCGTTATTCTGTTACATTAGACAAAGGATAGGCGTTAAACCCAAAATACATCGTATGCAATTCTAAGTTCTCTGTTTTTAACTCAAGTTTTCAGTTTGATCCTACTCAGGACTGACATCATCTTTTCACACATTGTAAATCGCTATGATGTCACGTGTTCTTTCCTCCCTCAGTCTTAGAGATTACTGAGATGCCTAGATCCCAGGCCGTGCAGGAAGGAAAGAATTTAATCCTAAGCTGCCGTGCACGTGGTTTAGCCAACATTCACTTCCGCTGGATAAAGGATGGTGTAGAAGTTTCTGGTTCAAATCGTCCAGATCTTGTTTTGAGCCCGGTTAAGCTCCAGGACTTTGGCAGTTACGTTTGTCTCTTGAAGGATAAAACTGGATGCCTGATTAAGACGACTGAAGCCGCACATGTTGATGTCTTCCCTTGTCCACAAATGAGTGAGTACAGTTTTTTTTTGGGGGGAGGGGGGTGGGGGGATGGTGCTTATTAGGGAGGGTGGCTTTTCGGGGGGTTCGCTAGAGGATTTATTATTTACAGGGCGAAGGAGGAGGATATTTGTTAAGCAGTGATTATATATTTAAGGAGTCTACAGAAATATTCACTGCAGAAAGACGACTAAATGACTCTTTTCGGATCATTCATGCTTCGGGCAATTTGAACAACACTGAAAATACTACAAAACTGAAGACTAACATGAAAGAGATACTGTTTGTTGTACACCAGAAATTCTTCAAGGAACTTGACCTAACTGAAGGAAATTTACTATAAATTGCACTATAAACAATACAGGATACACGCATATGAAGACTTTTTGGGCTGAACAAGGTAAGGCCCACACTAAAGGCAACTTTGCTGCCTTTTTGGTGGTCTGAGGATGTACATCTTCCTTCATTTTATCATGTCTTGTCTTGATCAGTAACGTTTGCAAGGCGAGCACTTCCACAAGCCAATTTGTATTGGTAGCACTTTTCACTACTTTAAAGGTGAATATTGTATCTTATCAATTATTGCTAGAAGATGCTCGTAGCCAAACTGAAATACTTTATACTATATTTAATAAACACAACCTGGCTACCATTGTTGTCAGGGTTAATTCGTTTTGCCTTCAATGTATTGCTCAGGGTTTCGAGGGCTTCATGAACTGGAAGGTATCACAAAAGAAGACATTCTTGACCTGATGAGTAAGAAACGCTCGGACGGGCAGGCCATGTGGAGGCACGTGGCCAGGCGGTACGGCATCAAAGACGCCACTTCAAGTGAAGGATTGCTACATCGGCTGATGACCTGGGCACCAAACCTCACTGTTTATTACTTCTGTAAAACTCTAAAGGAATCCGCTGACTTGATGAGGCCTGACGTCATGGAAAATTTCCTGAAGTCCATGGTACTGCCAGTAAAATAGCTTTCCCGATATTAGCAAAATATTTTATCGAACATGATAGTTTGGGCTTTAATGAACGTTGTATTGTGTTATCATTATATTATATATTAGATTTCCAAGCAGATTTGATCAGCCAAGAAATAATACGGTAAAAGCAAATACATGGCAGATACCAGTCAAGTATTATTAAAAAAATAATCTTTATTTGCCTCATAAAAAGTATCAAAATAACCTACTTAAAGTATGCTTGAGTTACATGTGACCATGTAGTGTGTACTCGCAGAAAGTTTTACTCTAGCTTTACTCAATTTATTGTTCCTGTCTTTCTTTGCTAAACTTAACTTTTTGCTACAAAATTCAAGGTCATCTTAAAAATCCTATCAGGCTTTTAAAAAGAGAAATCTACCTCTTGATTCTCCATAAGAATTTCAACACAAGTGTATCAGTTGGGTATGGAGAGTAATTATGGTAAAGATGATAATGCTTCTAGCAAATATATGTTCATGTGTTCTTCATACACACAGTACTAAGTTATAAAAAGACCACATTGTACGTACCTAAAAACCAAGGTACACTCATATTGTTACCAGGCTAGGTAACTCACTAAATAAGTTAGCGTACCATCAAACGATTTCCTTTATAATTAATTTGCCCTTGGGACTTATTCTTAACATCTTAATAACATCTCTTTATGCTCACTACATGCAACAGTTCCTAAGGCTCAGTGGTTATCGGTGACTATCACTTCGCCTTCGTCGAATAATCGTTAATTAGTATAATTACTCAAGTGATTATAGTGATTAATTCTCGCAATCTCATTGCCCGAGTATGGCGTCATACTCCACTATAATCACCTCCGGGAGGTGATTATAGCGGAAAGACAAATTTTCAAAATGGCCGCCTCGCGCTTTGTCGATGTTTCCGAAGAGGAAATTAATTTAATGAAAGAAAATGCCATTCCGAGGAATACCAAACACGCCACAGAGTTCAGAATGATACTCTTCAAAGGTAAGATGCGAGAATTGTGCTAAATGTAACCAAGTAACCATTTTTTGAAATTCCTATGAAAATGCATGTATAAGTAAATCAAAACAATTGTTAAATTTTCGCAACACTTTATTTCTCTAACAGAATGGTTTCAACAACAAACAGAATTTACCACAGACTTTGAGGCATATTTAAGCCTCCACCTGGCCTTTCTCTTCGCAAAAGCACTTGCCGTTTTTGACCATGTGATGTCGTAGACAATTTGATAAGTGCACGAAGTTGTTCACTGACGCGTGACAGTGACAAATAAAATTTAGCATTTGTCGGTAGATCCTTCAATTTGTTTAGGTATTTCTATAATCACCTGATTAATTATACTCAAGTCATAATACATAAAGTTATAATGATTTAACAATATTGTTTAAACAAAAGAGGAGAAGAAGGGAAAGGAAGTTTGTTAATTTGCTGTTATGGTGTAGAGTCTGGGACACCTAAATAGTTATTAAACTAATCGAGTGGGTGCCCCAGTACTAAAACAATTATTCGCCTCAGGCTCGTGAATATTGGTGAACATTCATTTCGCCTTCGGCAAATAAATACTACTTATTAACCGAGAGTACAAATACAAAGGCATCACACAGTAGGTCCTAGGAATCTATTCAAATAGTCAAAGCTTTAAATCAGTGTTTCCCTAAATATTGCACTAAATAGAAAACTATAGTTTTGACTACTTACTCTATTCTTTTAAATCAATTTTTACCACAAACCGCATACTGGATGTATAATTACATAAATGCTAATACTGAAAAATATAAGAGTTTACAATTATTCTACAGCCCATAAGTGCATAATCTATAACATCTAGAAAATACATCCCTTCAACAGAGCAAACCTGATACAGCATGGTATGATATATAGGTCAAATGCGCAAATTGAAAACCCCATTCCGAATAATTACATATTATTTCCTTCACCAACCTGTAAATCATGGGTGTAGCCTGTTTCAGGCTATTAAGAATATTGCAAAAATGCCCTGCACTTTTGAAGGCGACCATCTGTTCAACAGTCATGACCATTTGGTCCGTTGAACCCAGGCCCTGAGCCACCCAGCAGGGTGAACACCAAAAGGTCTCCGGGTTTTAACAATGTATGTTTTGGTTACAATAATAATACAGAGTAGGTTGTGTACGGGAATATGTCCTATATATGCAGTTTTTTTCTAGGGACCATCCATGCATACACTAGTATGATTGTCTAACTTTAGAGTACCGCATAAAAATTGGATTCTGTCAACGACTTTTCCAGAGTTTATCCAGAAATCTTAATCACGGTAGAATTTTCGTACATAAATTCCGTACATAACCAAAACAAAAATTTCTAGGTGTAAAAACTTTAGACACAAAATTTTACACAGAAGAATTCAATTTTTTTTTTCTAGAGTTAATACAGAATTGTTTATCCCGGAAATTTTCATACCTAACCAAAAATTCCTGTATAAAACTGGATAGCAATGGCTAGCAATGGATTCTGATCGCAACGGCTAACTCAAAACCCCTGGATTACTGGTGGATTAACCCCAAAACCATTAAAAACTAATCCAAATCTTTCCCATTGATGTATTTTCCCACCATACTTAATAATCGACGCCCGGTTGTTTGGTGATTCATAGTAACTGATCGAATCGCAGGGCCTCGCTCCGGCGATGTTTTATTCATATTTCAAATTTTTCTTTTTTTTTGACCCGCATTCGGCACATGTGGAATACATGATTGTTTTACCATTTTTAGTTTTTTCGTATCGTTCGGATCCCGGAACATCTTCAGTATATAGTTTTTGTTTAACACACCAAGATTTCATTTATCTTCAACAAGTAAGACGCTTCTAGATAACCTGTTATATATTATAATTGCTACTTAAAGAGAAAGTGATTATAAATAATTATACCAATGACAATCAACCCGAAATAAACCAACCCGCTTCGCGACTCAGAACCGCGATGGAGGCCGTACGATCTGTTAATAATTATGCTGGAAGTTTAATATCCTTGATTCCACCACCGATGCGGCCACCTATGGACACAGTTATCGATCAATTTCGTCGAGGCATACGTCGAGTCTACAATCGATTCACCAATCAAAACGAAGACACGGAAGAAACAGAGGAAACAGATGAGGATGCAGATGAATCCGAATACGAAAAACAAATTTGAAACTATTGGATACTTTCCAATAGTTTCAAAAGTAAAAACCTTACGAAGGCCCCAAAATTCGTAAACCAGTACAAACTGGTCGAGGACCCCATTATCCGGTGTACGTGCAAATTTCGATATTACCCTGAGGCAAAAATATTTCTCTGCAAAGGAAACCGGTCTCTTACTTGAAGATGACATAATTTGTCTTTGCTGTCCTTGGAAAGGAGAACTGATGATTTTATCAGCTCTCTCAACGATTTCTTTCTTGTTTACGTTGTACTGGCGGAGGAGTGACAAAGGGTCCGCCATGGTTCGTGTTTTGGAATCGAAACGGCTGTAATTGTTTAACTCAGCGGTTGTAATGACGGCCGGACGTGAATTTGTTTTCTCCTTACTTTTGCTGAATTTGCTCATCTTTTCGTCTTTCCCTGGACAAAAATCTGATTAGAACCGCTTTTCCAGCGATCCAACTCTCCTGTTTACAAATTCTGTCCCTCCTAGAGCGAATTTTGTGCCGGAATTTCAACTCCTTTTCACGTCAAAACAAGTCCGCCATCTTGTTTTTGCTCCACGTGGCGATGTTTCCCTTAATCCTGGTCCGAGCTCTAATCCTCCAAAGTGCTCCGTTTGCTCAAGGACAGTCGCTCGCAACCACAGAGCCTTGAGTTGTGACCAATGTGAAACGTGGTGCCATATTAGATGTGGAAACGTCAAACCAAGTGATTATAAAAACCTACAACGCCTAACGACCTTCAATTGGTCTTGTCCTCGCTGCCTCCAGACTAATGAGATTTCCACAAATTCCTTCCGAAATGAGACTATACTCACCGCTGTAATTGCTACCACGAGTAACAACACCAAGTTTACAGAATCCTGGGAGGATCCTTTTCTTGTCCTTAAACAATCCGTTGGTGTCAAAAATCTAAAGATTGGGCATTTTAATATCAATGGCCTTCTGAACAAGCTGTGTGAGGTCCAGCACCTTTTGTATGCAGTCAAGTTTGACCTTCTCGGTATTACTGAGACCCACCTAAACTCGAGTATATCAGACGACTGGATCACAATTCCTGGATATAATCTTGTGAGTAGGGACCGCGATTCCTGTGGAGGTGGTGTCTTGATATATTTCAAAGAAGATCTCACTGTATACCCTGCTCTTTCTTCGGAGAGATCTAACATGGAAGCAACATGGCTAAATGTCACCATGAGATCTCAATCCTTCTTCGTTAGCTGTGTCTACAGACCACCAAACGACTCCTCGTTTTCGATCCTTTTAGAGACCTGATTGCTAATAGCGGAGCCCCATAACTACCGTGCGAGGATAGAAATTGAGAAAACCATGCGTTTGACTTTTCATGGTCATCGTGGCTAGCGGCATGGCTCGCGAGCGCGTGCGCCTAGCAACGACGACGACGACGACGTTGCCCCAACATGGCGGCCATAGTCATCCGGGATATTTAGAAGGTCTTAAACCGAAACGAGGCTTTGTTTTTCGCGCGCTTTTCGCGGCTTGCCGCGGCTACACAACCTACAGCCAGCAGTCAACAGCAGTCTACAATGTTTTGCTGAAGAAACGGATTATTACTCGGGCTACCTGTGGTAGAACGAGTCTAGGTTTCGGTTTTCTATAAGTCTATCGTCGACGTCGAGAATGAGCAAGCCTGCGCTGCTCGCGGTCTGCGGTGTCCCTGAAGGCATGAAAGCGAGGCGCCTTATTTCAAAATCATCCATGGATCTTTTCTTATTCAAACTCAAGTTTTTTTTTTCTGCGTGGTCGTGTGGAAAGAGATTAGCGGGAACAGGGCCAATAAGGCTAAATCGGAAGAAAAGTATATCCGGCGATTGAGGAGTAATATTGTTGTTTTTCCCACATATCGCTTCTTCGCCTTCGATAACTTGGAATCAGATGAATGGCATCAAGTTTCACGACTGTCTTTTACCGTGGGAACCAAGAAAGCTGGTTGGTCAACATTAATTCGATTAGTAAACAAACCCAACTATCTCTGAAATTTCTGTAAAACCTTAGAAAACTTTCTGATAAAATAGCTCAGCTTAAACACGACGTCGACCAGAATTACGGTGCGATATACAGTCTGGTAGGTTTTTTGCGGTCGTGGAACCAACCATATAGTATACAATATATACAAAACTTAGGCGTAAACCCACATTCACGTTTGTTCGAAGCCGTATTATCAAGTGTAGCCCGAGTGAACGCTCCCGAGAGCGTCTAGTTCATAGCGGTTTTGGAGGAAAAATTTTCTTCCTACAAGTTTTCAAGCGTTTTTGGAGGGACATAAGCATAAAGCTGAATTCTTCCTACAAGTTTTCAAGCATTTTTGGAGGGACATAAGCATAAAGCGAGCGTCTATTTTTCATTTGTGAAAGAGCTGCCTAGCTGCTTTTGGTGTTGCTTTAAAACTATTATAATTTTGCTGACCAGGTAATGGTTCTTCCGTTGAGTCGCGAGCTAGATGTTTTTTTTTTTGACGATTTATTTCAGCTATCGAATCTTCTTTAAGTAGTTGCGTACACCAGGCGTATTTAATAACTTTAGTGACAGCATTTTCAATGTGTGAGGGTCTGTGTGAGGAGCTCCGCTTTTAGGCTTGCCTAAATCTATTTAATATCTGGTTAAAGAGGAAAAATATAATCCTTGTTGGTGACCTTAATTGTGATATGTTGAAAAAACCCAACAACAGTGAGTCTGAAAATGGTAAACGCCTATGTAGCTGTGGTCTAAAAAACATCATTAACAGTCCAACCCGTATAGAGTACCGAAGTGTGACGTCACGTTACCATGGGCACGATTTGAGTGGTTCTAAACAAAGAGCATTCGAACCAACATGGCGGCCATAACGATAACTTCTCTTACTTCTTTCTTTTCTGGTGAGCCGAAATCAATCGAACGTGGTGAAAATCATTACAAATCCGACCATATAGAGTCTTTTCAGTATTCCAATGGAATGATTATAGGATTGGTACATGCCAGTATGAAGGACAAGTCTTACAAGGTCACGGTAAGTAAACTCACAAGTTCGGAACACTCGTAATCGTTTGTATAAAACTTTAATGTTCCCTATGTTTACTCTGCAATACAGGTTTCTCTTCATGGGAATGAAATAAAGTCTGCTAAGTGCGAATGTCCCCGTGGAAACTATAAATGTAGCCATGCCGCGGCACTTATTATCTATGGAATCCATAATCTTAGCCGAACAGATGTAGAATGCAAATGGAAAAAGCCCAGGGCCCCAAACCAAGTGAAATCCGTAGAAGAGTTATATCCTTGCTCAAAGGAGTATAATTGCCTTAAAAGAGAAGTAAACGAAGAGGATCGTTCCTGGTTCTACCAAGAACTGAAAAAGTACGGCAACTTTACCGGCACTTTGTGGCTTCTCTCTCCAGAGCCTGAAAAGAACAACGCCCTGCCTGCGATCACTGTAGAAGAGATTGTGTTGTCTCGGGAACTTCTAAATCATGCGGATAAGAAGAGATACCTTACCGAGAAACTTCGTATCTCTGAAGAGCAGCGTATAGCCGTAAATAAAGCCACCGTAAGACAACGAGATAATCCTTCCTGGCAAATGATAAGGAAAGGAAGACTCACAGCCAGCAATTTTGGAAATGTCTTAAACTGCAAGAGAGTCACTCCATCCCTTCTAAAGCGAGTGCTTGGCCAGTACGATTTACCAAGGGTACAAGCCATTAATTGGGGCATAATTAACGAAAATCAGGCAAAGAAAGTGTTTGAACAAAAAACAAAGCTATGTGTTGCAGAATCTGGGATTTGGCTTGAGCTGTCAGGAATGCTAGGTGCCTCCCTTGATGGCTTGGTAGGCACGTATGCACTGCTGGAGGTGAAGTGCCCATTCACCCAAAGAGATTTAACCATAGAAGAAGCAGTATCATCAGGTAAATTTTATATCAAGAAGAATTCACAAGGACACTATGAACTCGATAAAGGACATGTTTACTGGCATCAAGTACAAGGACAGTTATATTTCACTGGAAGGGAGATTTGCTTTTTTGTTGTGTGGACAACAAAAGAAACCCTCATCCTCCAAATCAAGAAAGATCCTGCCTGGGCTGACAATCTTCAACTCTTAAAGGACTTTTATATTAAGCATATTATTCCAGCATTCTCTAATGATCTACTGTAAGGCTACAGGCAGTCAGCAGCTCCGCAGACTGATTTTCATGAACATATGAAATTGTTGGAGACTGAACATTGTTAAAATCTCATGCATGTTTTTTTCAGCATTGTGAAAAACAACTTTGGATTGTGGTCATCTGATGTGATGTACAGAATAAATTGGTTGTGTTTTGCAAACTTGTGATGTTAATTAACTTAAGTCTTTGGGTAACTTATAAATTGTAAAATGCAATTCAACATTTTTTCAAAAACACTGTTTTTAAGGAGTGCAGCTCCACTATTCCATAATTTCTTTTATTTGTTTTTTATATACACTAGCTTACCGTAATTAATACACATTTAGCAGGTTAAGCCACTCCTTTTTCTTCCTTTTCAAATAGATGGTAACAACTATAATTACAGTAAAATCTTAACATGAAATAAACAGAGATGAATGTCAGTTGAAACACTCACTTTTATTTTAAGTTTTGCAAAAGTGAATACGCAAAACACTGCAATCAAGACTGTAGGGATATAAACATTTAATGGAATCAAACAAAATCATATTATGCTATACATGCAGCATGTTCTAAGTATCAAAATTAAGCTCACAGCTAGGGATGCATGTTTCATCTCAACTATACCCAACCAAGAATTACAAAAAAATAATTCTGTTCCATGTCAACAGAATCTCTAACTTCTCTAATGAGGGAGTTTTGTAAGTTTACCAAGCCAGCACATAATTTCAAAACTTTTTCAGTGTAGCATCTCAAGTATGGTGGAATGAAGGTTAGAATCTTGAAATCTTTGATGCGTGCATTTGCCCTTTCCACGTGAATTCTGCACCGCGCAATAGTCTTAGTTAGCTTAATTTCACTCTCGTTAAATTTCCCATTATATAAAAATGGGGGAATATTAACAGACACACCATTTGGAACAATATCAGCTATCAAAAAGCCTTTGTCAGCAAGTATCAGATCCACAGGTTTAAAGTGTTCTAGTACACCAGATTTTTCCACAATGGCTTTATCTGATGTTGAGCCTGGAAACAATTTACTAACATGGGTAATAACAGCATTTGGTGCAACACCAATAAGTGTCTTGAAGGAGTTCATTCCCCTGTATGTTGAGTAAGTCAATTTTTGGTCACTCATTAAACCAGGTGCTGCAATTTCTATATCAGTGCAGTCGATGACCATTTTGCAATGCCCAAACAGTGAAAAAGATTCTGGCATAGAGGTTCTGTTCTTCTCTTTGGATGGCACAGATTGTAAACAGTCTTCATATAGTAGCTTGTATAATACATGAACCAATGTAAGTATTATATTACTGATTGTTGCAGTGCTACAGTGAAAGAGCTCAGCCAAGTGCAGGTTTGTGTAGTTCTGTCGTAACTTCATAAGGGTTATAAAAACTTGATCTTCCAACAGGATCCTTTCAACCCTCCAGCCATAAAAATAGTTAATTTCTGCCGAGAACCGTCTGACATAGTTCACAACAATTGAAAATATTTGCTTGTTTGGTAGTCCTGTTTCCATACATATTACTTCATCTCTTAAAGCCATTACCGAGTATATTTCTCTTTGATATTGTTCATTTGACTTCCTGTCTTGCAATTCCTTTCTCAAGTTTTCCAGTTCGACTTCAAGAAGGACATTTTGCTTAGAGGCATTGCTGGTTTCACACTTTGAGGCTTCCCCACTTGATGAGTACGAATCGTTTAACTGCTTGATTATATCAGAAACCGGAACCGAGTTTTCTGAACTTGTCTTCTTCGTCTTAGCTCGCTTTGGCGTACGTGTTTCAGCATTTGGAAAGAGTTTATCGGCATTTCTTTTAAATATCTCAGGGCCGTTTACTTTCAGTCCTTCACGAAAATGGCAGCTACAAACTCGAGAACTGCTTCCCGGACTTCGGTCTTCTCGTCTATTAAAAGCAGATTCATTTCAAACGAATATTGATACATATTAAAAACCGTTGTTTTAAAGAGTAACTGATGAGGGATATCGAAGATTAAGAACAATAAGAAGAATTCAAAGAGTCAGAGTTCAATTGTTCGAGTCGTCACGCCACTACCTAGCGCCGGTATTTCTAGCGTGTTTTACCTTACCTTAGGAGCTTTTTCCACCAATTGAACTCCACAGGATCCTTCGGAAACCTAAAAAATTTACATGTCTCCCTTTCTGATTGATGATTACAATCTGGGGCAAAACATTGAACCATTTTCGACTTGTCCACGTTACGTTACCCAAAGAGAGACGCTATGTTGATCTCTTGTTTAGAACCAGCCAAAATGCTTCCATGGTAACGTGACGTCAGCGCTTCGGTACTCTATTCCTGCAAATTCAAAGTCGCTTATCGACCTTATGATAACAAGTCAACCTTCAAAGATCCAAACCTCTGGTTCCATCGACTTGGGCATCTCTGATCGCCACCTCATATTCGCTGTCTTTAAAGTTGCAAGAAGTAATCCGAAACCCAAAGTTATCTCAACCAGGAACTACACATCGCTAGATACAAAGCAGCTTAGAAGCGATATCGATCAAGCCCCCTGGCATATAACTGGTTTATTTGATGACATCGATGACAGCGTAGATGCTTGGCAATACTTATATAACGAAATCCTATACCACCATCTTCCCCCACGAGATGTTCGGATAAGAGATAAATCTCTTCCATGGATTAACACCTCCATTAGAAAAGAAATGAACAAGAGATACAAACTTCTAAACAAGGCAAAGTCATCAGGCCATCCTGAGTTATGGAGTCTCTATAAACAGAAGAGAGTCGAGGTGAAAAAGCTATTAAAGAGTGCCGAAGCTGCTTGCTGGCAAGAATTATTCAAAGAAACTACCAACCCTAATGAATTCTGGAAATTGACTAGCCAATTCTTGAGAAAACACAAAGTCAAAAACATTGGTCCAATCTGTGATCACAACCATAACGAGGAGATAATAACCCGTGACTTACAGAAGGCTGAGTATTTTAACGACTTTTTTGTGAATGTCAGCGAAGACCTCACTAAGCAACTCGATCCTTTGGACTTCTCATCCTTAAAAACCTTTATCACTAGAGTCACATCTACCAGAGACAACACCTACTTGAGCTGTGATCTTTTTACCAGGACAGATCTTAAGTTACATAATCGTTGTTTTTTTTTCCTGCAGACAATGATGTAACCCTCAATGACTTCATTACACCACAATAGTTAAAAAGCATGAGGATGTCATACCGTCGCACCGGCGTCCTTTTTCGCGTGGGTTTCAGTGAAAGTTTGTAAATCTGGACGATTAATTGTGACATCTTAATTTAAAACTTAGTGTGTCATTTCGTAGCAGTCTCGCCTCCTTGGTCGAATTCTTAAATGAAGAGAAATTGTTGGTACTTAAGCTTGTAGAATAATTAAAACAAACCAGAACCGTAGAACACGCTAATTCTTATGTGCTGCGATCATTTATCCAAACATGAATTTAAGCTAAAGCTTCAGCATTTTCACTTATCGCGATGGACGCTTCCTCGACACGTACAGTCTGTCAACATTCTAGAGACATTTAATGCGAACCAGTTCAGAATTTATAAGTCAGCCAATCTGGTAAAGGGGAGATTGATATGTATCGTTTTATATCCAAACATAGTCACACCTCGCCATCGATGCGTCACCATGTCGGAAATCGTGCACCAATAATTGAGATGATTGATAGATGATTGATAGATGATTGATAGCCGCACAAGACAATTATAACAGATAACAGTAAGAAGCGAGGAGAGAGATCGAGAGCGAGCGAGCGAGAAGCAAGAGCTAACTGTATGACTAAAAAATAAACGTGAAGTGTTGAAAATCCGCGGACTTCTTTGGTCTCCTTTTCGACACAGTAGCACCTCCGACGGGACTTCTCGAACATGGACGCATTAAAGAAAGAAGCCGAAGCAAAACTTCAAATGCTACAATTTACCAATGGAAAAAGCAGTGGAGTTATAAAGAAGGAAAACATCGATTCCATCGAACGTCACCGAGACACCTTACGAGCTCTAGTTAAAGAGATTGAGGCGTTAAAGTTGGGGGTCGAGCAGGCAATGTTCAACGATGGAGAGGGGCCGGAAAACGTGGCGGAATGGAGCGAAAAAATAGAAGATGTAGTTGCCGAGGTTGATGACGGAATCAAGCTTATGAGCAATTGGCTCGAGAAGACAAAACACGACGCGAATCAACACAAGCGAGAAGAAGAAGAAGCTAGTCAGGCGCGTGCTCGTGAAGAACAACTTAAGTTTGAAAGCCAAAAGCTGAAAATGAAGCTAGAATACGAACGCAAACTGGAAGAGACGAAAGCAAACCATCCCATCGTGGAAACCGAAGGAAGCACGGGGCGAACGAAACTACCCAAACTGCAGATCACCAAGTTTAAGGGCACATATGAGGAATGGTTACCGTTCTGGAATAAATTTCATGCGGAGATTGAGAAATCAAACCTAGCGCCGGTGACGAAATTTGCCTACTTAAAGGAGCTACTGGATCCAAAGGTTCGAACGGAAATTGACGGCCTCCCGTTCACAACAGAGGGCTATGAAAGAGCCAAGAACATTTTAACCAGCGAGTACGGGAAGACCAGCGAAATAGTAAACGCGTACGTACAGAACATCATGAACTTGCCGGTTATCACTGGGACACAGCCCGCAAGAATACATGAATTCTATAAGACGTTGCTGTACAACGTGCAATCCTTAGAGACCCTCGGGAAGTTAAGAGACGTTTCCGGAAACGTTAGAAGTGTACTCGACAAACTAAAGGGCATAAAGGCGGATCTGGTAAGAGGGCACGAAGACTGGCAGACCTGGGATTTCCCTCAACTGGTAAAGGCCTTAAAAACGTGGAAGGATATCAATCCAGTCGAAAACAACACAGAAAAGCATCCAATTCGTGTACGTGACAAGGGCTTTCAAACCAAAGATTCCACGAATTCCTCACCGTCACAACGAGCATGTGTTTATTGTGATGCCGTGGATCACAAATCGGCGAACTGTCATAAGATCGTGACAGTGACAGACCGCCGTCATCACTTGGCAGCCAAGCAATTATGTTTTAATTGTACAGGAAGCAAACATCGCGCCTCAGAGTGCCGAAGCCGCTCTAAATGTCAAGTCTGCCAACGTAAACA
The DNA here is from genome assembly GCA_949710005.1 of Ricordea florida. Classification (NCBI taxonomy): domain Eukaryota; kingdom Metazoa; phylum Cnidaria; class Anthozoa; order Corallimorpharia; family Ricordeidae; genus Ricordea; species Ricordea florida. Next base: position 433,016 of record OX453278.1, read on the forward strand.
CCACACATCCATCTGTGACAGATCACGCGATGACAAAGCAGTGACAAGTCCAGTGACCATTTGATGACCGCAGTAGGCGTGGGAAAAAAGGCTGTCACGTATCCAATCATTACAGTCGAAATAAATGGCGTGATGTGCCGTGCGTTGTTGGACACAGGGGCAGGAAGTTCTTACGTGTCATCAACTTTGATAGATAAGCTGAAACTTCAACCGATCAGAAGAGAGTTCAAGCGGATCGAAATGATGTTTGGATCAGCGAACAAGGCGGTGAACATCTACGGCCTTTCGATACACGACCTACAAGGCAACTTTCGTTTAGATGCCGAAGTTACACGAGTAGACAGAAGTGAGCTACTAACAGTTGAGAATCCAAATTATGCCGAGATGGTAACGCAATTCTCCCACCTGAAGGGCGTGACGTTAAACGATACTGACAAGAAACCTTTGCTCCCTGTGCACCTCGTCCTGGGAACGAATGAGGTCGCGAGGATTAAAACCGGAACCAAACCGAGGATAGGCCGAGAGGGGGAACCAATTGCCGAGCTGACGCGTTTCGGGTGGACAATCATATCACCAGGAAAAGAAGTGGACCTTACGGAAATGTTTTTAACCCAGACAGCCACAGTGGACTGTGAAGAGTTGTGCAAGTTGGATGTTCTCGGGCTTAAAGACTCACCAATCGGTAACCAAGAAACTGTGTACGAAGAGTTCAAGGAGCAACTAACACGCAGTCCCGAGGGCTGGTATGAGACCAGTTTGCCTTGGAAGGGAAATCATCCACCATTGCCTGACAATCGCGAAGGAAGCCTAAAGCGTCTCAACAGCCTCGTACGAAAACTGGAGAACCAATGGCAGCTGGAAAAGTATGACAGCATTATCCGAGATCAAGTCTCCCAAGGGATCGTGGAGTATGCGTACGACAAAGTAGAAGGCAGAGAATTCTATATTCCTCATAAGGCAGTCATTCGTGAAAATGTCGAATCAACAAAGATGCGCATTGTCTACGATGCATCAGCCAGAGCAAATAACTGCGCCCCCTCCCTAAATGAGTGCCTAGAAACCGGACCACCGCTTCAAAATCAACTTTGGAGTGTTCTTGTTCGCAACCGGTTTTATCCAGTGGCTATTGCTGGTGACCTAAAACAAGCGTTCTTGCAAATACGCATCCGTGAGGAAGACCGAGATGCAGTGCGTTTTCACTGGTTAAAGGATCTTACAACTAAGCAAGTGGAAGTTTTCCGATTCACCAGAGTGCTGTTTAGCTTAGCCCCATCCCCGTTCCTACTAGCAGCAGTAATCAAGGAGCATTTGCAAAAGTGTCGAGCAGCAAATCCAAAGGTTGTGGAAGAGATAGAACGAAGTCTGTATGTCGATGATTTAATCGGTGGCGGAGAAACAGTTAAGGAAGCCCTGGAACTGAAGAAAAGCGCAAAATCCATTTTTAAGGAAGCGACCTTCGAATTGCACAAGTGGCACTCAAGCGTACCAGCCTTAAAGGCCGAAACGCCGTTGCCAGGAGAAGAGCAAAGTTATGCCAAACAACAACTCGGAGTAAAAGAAGGAGAGTCCAAGCTCTTGGGGATGCCGTGGGAAAAGGAAAGAGACCTCATCCAGGTGAATTTCGCCGCACCAACAGGTCAAGCAACAAAGAGAGGCATACTAGGAAAGGTCGCTAGAATCTACGATCCTCTTGGGCTTGCCTCCCCGGTTACGTTGTCCGGAAAGGTTCTCTACAGAGACGCTTGCGACGCTCGTATCGCCTGGGATGCACCTCTGCCGCGCGATCTGAGAGATAAATGGTCAAAATGGGAGAAGAACTTACCAGTGCAAGTGAACGCACCGAGAAGCTTAGCTCAGTATCATGAAAAGGTCTTGTCTATTGACCTCCACGGATTTGGAGACGCAAGCGCAAAGGGAGTGGCTGCAGCAGTTTACGCGGTGGTGACACAACCCAGTGGTATCAGCAAAGGTCTAGTAACCGCAAAGTCACGCCTTGCGAAAAGGGGACTAACCACCCCTCGACTAGAACTGGTATCAGGCCACATGGCAAAAAATCTGGTGCATAACGTCAAAGAAACCTTACAGGGTTTTCCAGTGCAAAGTACTCACTGTTGGCTTGACAGCACAGTCGCTCTCCACTGGATCTGTGGAAACGGAGAGTATAAGCAGTTCGTGGGCAATAGAGTAGCGAAGATACAAGAGAAACAATACATAAAGTGGCGACATGTCGGTACAGCGGAAAATCCCGCCGACTTGGGGAGTCGTGGCAGTAGCGCCGATAACCTCGCAGCTCTCTGGTGGCAAGGGCCAGACTGGTTATCAGAACCGGAAAACTGGCCACCCGACATCCTGACTACACCGACAAAGGAATCAGAAGCAGAAGTGAAAACAACACGTGAGCTGTTAGCTGTGGCCGTGGAAAACAAACAAGATGCCTGTGATGAACTGCTGCAAAAACACGAATTGTGGCGTGTGTTACGCGTGGGCGCGTGGATCACGAGGTTCCTTCAAAACACGCGAGCCAAACGACAGCATCGACTCATCGGCCCTCTAACGACTGAGGAGATACAGCGACAAAAGACCTTTTGGACCAAGCGGGCTCAAGAACAAGGGAAATCCAGTCAAAGTTTTAAGAAGATCGCTTGCAGCTCAACATTCAAAACGAACAAGATGACGTGTTAGTATGCAAGGGGAGAATTCAAGGCCATTATCCCATTTACCTCCCAGATACAGCACCCTACACTCGTAAGTTGGTTCAACGATCGCACGTCGACACCCTGCATGGAGGCGTAGGCCTGACGATGACTAAGATTCGTGAACAGCATTGGGTACCACGTCTCAGGAAGCTCGTTAAACAAGTGATAAAGTCGTGTGCGGGATGTAAACGGTTTCAAGCCATTGCACTGGCTACTCCACCCCCCGGACCCTTACCCACCGACCGCACTGAAGGCAGTACTCCATTTGAAGTGATCGGAGTTGATTTTGCCGGCCCCCTCAAGTATCGCCGCAAGTCCAAGATAGCAGGCAAAGCCTACCTTGCATTGTTCTCGTGTAGCCTGACAAGAGGACTCTACATTGAAGTGATAGAAAACCTGGAGACCGGCGAATTCCTAAGAAGTTTAAAACGCCTTATCGCGCACCGTGGCCGTCCGGCAAAGATTTATTCCGACAATGAGAAGACATTTGTAGGAGCAGCGAAATGGCTCAAACAAGTGACTAGCGACGAGAAGGTACAAGACTACTTGGCTCATCAAGATATAAGGTGGCAATTCAATCTGAGCCGCGCCCCCTGGTGGGGAGGTCAGTTCGAGCGTCTCATCGCACTAGTCAAGTCTTCACTCTACAAGACAATCGGTAACGGCATGCTTTCTTGGACAGAGCTATGCGAAGTTGTTCTTGACGTGGAAATCGCTCTGAACAATCGTCCATTAAGCTATGTCGAGGATGATATCCAACTTCCGACACTGACGCCTGCTTCGTTACTTTTCCTCAGACCAAACCAATTGCCAGAGCTTGAACCGTTTCACCTTAAAGATGCGGAACTCCGCCGACGGGCAAAGTATCTGCGAAAATGCAAACAAGCATTGTGGAAACGGTGGACAACCGAGTACCTGCGAGGGCTGAGGGAGCGACATCGTCTGAAGCAGAAGGCGAGACAGATTGGCCAGTTAACCAGAGGGGACGTGGTGATCATAAAGGACGAAGATCGAAACCGGAACAAGAGGAAACTTGGAATTATGGAGGACTTGATCGCAGGAAGGGACGGGATCGTGCGAGCTGCAAAGTTGAGAGCAGGGAAGACGATCCTAGAAAGGGCAGTGCAACAACTTTATCCGTTAGAGTTATCGTGTGACAGACAAACGGTCGCAACGCAAGTGCAGCTGAATCCGAATTAAGTATTAATTAAAGAAGAATTAAGTATTAATTTTTTGAAGTTGGAAGCCCCGACGGTGTGCACCACAGAAAGATCTACTTCTCTGAAGTCAAAGAGTGTTACACTAATACTATTTAACAGCACAGGGACTCTCCAAGTTCAAGGTTCAGAGGCAAAATCTGCTAAGGCTGAACTAAGAAGACTGCTTCAGTTGCCGGTGGAAGATGAAACGGTTACTGTTGTGAAAGGAGATGAAGGAGCCATATCGCCATGTTTTAGCGACGTAAAGTTGCGTGAAGAGCTGGATTTCTTGAAATCTGAAGTACAGAGTCTATGGACTCATTTGAAGGACAAACGATCCGAAGGAGAAATGGAGGATCTCAAATCTGAAAATGCCAGGCTTCGTGCTTTAATCTTATCTTTAAAGGAGGAAAACAAAAAAATTATTGAAGAACGAGACTCTCTAAGTTTTGCATTGCAAATTATTTCAAGGGAAGCGACTAATCAAGCTACTACATTTACTAGGCCACCTATCACCTCTAACAATGATGCTATTGTTTCAAATGTTGAAGGACAGCAATGGCAAACTGTTAGTACGACTAAACAAAAGAGCAAACAGAAAAAGAAAACCAAGAAAGCAGAATCTGATGACTCCACGGAGCGTATCGCAACAGAGCTGGAAAAACCACGCACCACCTTACTTATCGGTGATTCAATGGTAACAAATATCCAGGGAAAAGAGTTAGGACAAGTAGTTGGTCATCGGGTCGTGGTTAGGTCCTTTTCCGGTGCAACGACAAGGGCAATGAAAGATTATTTAAAACCAAACTTAGAGCACGAGCCAAGCGAAGTGATATTACATGTTGGCACTAATGATCTCATATCTAGAAAACCAGAGGAGGTTGCCGAGTCCATAGTCGATCTCGCTCGACAGATCGAGAGCAGCTGCAATGCCACAGTTACCATATCGGAGCTTGTATGTAGGAAGGGTAAACTCAATCAAGCAGTCAACACAGCGAACAAGCATTTAATGAAGTTCTGTCATCAAAACGAGTGGAAACTAATTCGTCATCAAAATATCACGTACAACGGACTCAACAGAGGTGGACTTCACCTTAATTTTAAAGGTAACGAGCAGTTTTTTAAGAATTTTAAAACACATCTTATTTGAAGCAATGTTCTCCCCGTGAATGCCGTGCCTGAGGAGAGTGTTAAAAACAGAACTGGGAATTCATGTGTACCAAATGATGGGAATGCAGACCCCACCCAAATTTTACCATCTCAGCGCGGTTTAAAACTAGCCTCTCTTAATATAAATAAATTGACTACTCACATAGACGAGCTTAGGATACTCTTAGCTAATAATGACGTAGATATTTTATCTATTAACGAGACCAAACTTGATATAAATACAAGTAATAATGACGTCCACATCCCCGGATATGAAATAATTCGCCGTGACAGAGTCACAAACGGTGGGGGAGGGGTTTGTTTTTATGTAAGAAATGCAATAAATTTTACCATTCGTAATGACCTTCATATGGATGACCTTGAAAATCTCTGTTTGGAGATTCGAAGGCCTAGATCTAAACCAGTTGTAGCTGTCACATGGTATAGACCACCAGACGCTTCTATTGGAATTTTTCCATCTTTTGAATCCTTAATCGGAAAACTTGATAGTGAAAATGTAGAGTATTTCGTGATGGGGGATTTCAATTGTGATATGATTTCTACCCGAAGTGACAACAACACGCTTAAACTGATGAGTATTGCTGATGTATATGGACTCCAGCAGCTCATCTCAGAACCAACAAGAATAACTCCTACTTCGTCTACTTTAATTGATCTAATCTATACCAATTGTGCGGATAAGATCGCGTGTTCAGGAGTCCGGCATGTCGCGATTAGTGATCATAGCATGGTTTTTGCTTACAAAAAACTAGCCCTGAACGGGATGTCCAATGGCAATAATACAGTAACTTATCGGAATTTTAGGAATTTTGACACACAAAGTTTTCGAAATGATATTTCATCTCAATCTTGGGAGAGCGTTTATGCACTCACCGATCCAAATGAGATGTGGCAGGAATGGAAACAAACATTTTTGGCCATAGCTAACAAACACGCTCCACTGAGGACGAAGCGTGTTCGTGCACGTAGTTCTCCATGGATTACATCAGGAATAAAAAGTTTAATGCATAAACGAGACATCTTAAAAATAAAAGCTATCAAATCGAATGCTCCCGATGATTGGATGTTATACAAAAGACAACGGAATATAACCAACAAAGAAATAAGATTAACCAAACAAGCATACTATCAAAATAGCTTTAATGAGCACAAAGGTGACTCTCGAAAGACTTGGCAGATAATTAATGAGTTAACGTCCCGGAAATCTGGGAAAACGTCAGTAACGTCTCTTAAAATTAATGGTTTGACGATAACCGATTCACGAGAGATATCAAACGAGTTTAATAACCATTTCTCCACTATTGGTCCAAAACTTGCCAGTGAGATTGACTCCGATAGCGGAGACTACCAAAGGTATCTCACTCGCTCAGATAAACGGTTCTATCTCCATCCAACTGATGCAAACAAAGTGTTTTCACTCATGAACAAACTAAACAAGTCTAAGGCAACTGGCCTGGACAGAATATCTGCGAGGCTTATTCGAGAGTGTGCCGATCTCATTTGTGTGCCTATATGCGATATTTTTAACAAATCTTTTAGTCAAGGTAAACTCCCAGAAGACTGGAAATCGGCTAGAGTCACACCCCTTTTCAAGCAAGGCGATCGAGACGACGTAAACAACTATCGTCCGATCTCGGTTATCCCAGTTGTGGTTAAGGTCTTGGAGAGAATCGTTTACGAACAATTATATGCCTATTTAGAGGAGCACGATATACTATGTAAACATCAGTCGGGTTTTCGTGCGATTCACTCAACTGTTACAGCTTTGCTTGAGGCAACTGACTCATGGGCATATAATATAGATATTGGGAAAATCAACGCGGTTATTTTCCTAGATCTAAAGAAAGCTTTCGATACCGTTGACCACGAGATTCTTTTGTCTAAGCTTGATTCTTATGGTATATCTGGGAATTCATTGAAATGGTTTCAGTCGTATTTGGAGAATCGTATGCAACAATGCTCAGTTGGTGGGTCCTTATCTGACAGCCGTTTATTGACGTGTGGTGTCCCTCAGGGGACCATCCTCGGTCCACTCTTATTCTTATTATATATAAATGACCTTCCAAATTGTTTGTCACATTGTGAACCGAGGATGTACGCCGATGATACGCATTTGACATATGCAGATAATAATGTAGGTAGCATTGAATCATGTCTTAGTGAGGACCTATTGAACGTGCATACTTGGTTAAACGCGAACAAACTTACTCTAAATATGACCAAAACAGAATTCATGCTGATAGGATCTGGCCAAAGGCTAAATACCATTGCTGTTTCCCCCTCACTCTTAATGAACGGTACTCGGGTGAAACAGGTTGCAAGTACGAAATCACTTGGAATAACAATTGATGACAAACTCAGCTGGAATAACCACATTGAAAAACTAACTAAAAAGATCGCTTCTGGAATCGGTGCCATGAAACGTGTTAGGCACCTGGTTCCTACGGCGACCTTACATCTTATATACCAAGTTTTAATACAACCTCACTTTGACTACTGTAGTTCTGTTTGGGGAACCTGTGGGGTTACTTTAAAAGACAAGCTGCAAAAATTGCAGAATAGAGCAGCCCGTGTTTTAACTTTCTCTAATTATGACGTTCATGCTGGCCAATTGCTGGAAATTTTGGGGTGGAAAAATCTCGACCGCCAGCGAAACATACAAAGGGCTATCATGGTATTCAAATGCCTGCATGGGTTAGCTCCGGACTATTTAATATCGAAATTTTCTGATCGAAATATAAGCTACAACTTGAGGGACTCCGAGAACAAACTTAATGTTAGGTTGCCACGCACAAATTATTTTAAAAATAGTTTTAGCTATAGTGGCGCCACACTTTGGAATCGCCTTCCTTATGAGGTTAGGTGCGCGGAGTCCTTAAGGTCGTTCAAACGAGATATCAGTAAAGCTCTATAAGGCACGGCATTCACGGAAAGCAGCTTTTTAATATATTTTAGTTTATAGTTTTTAGTTGAGTAGTTATAATTTTTATACCTTTGTAAATAGCTGATGAATTTGCCCGTGGTTAAATAAAGTTTCATTCATTCAATGCCCCCACATTCAGACCAACACGAGATGCGGCTGTTGCGGCACGATATCGTATTCAGGAAGTGCAGAGCGCAGAGACAAGTTGAACTGAACAGTTTATTTCGTTTCAGAACTCTGAGCTATTTCTTAGTAGTAAGGTTTAGTTATTAGTTGCGAAGTTTTCTTGAATTCATTTAGCACTTGCACGATACTAGTGTTTGTTTAAGACAAACAGGGGAGTGTGTCGGAAATCGTGCACCAATAATTGAGATGATTGATAGATGATTGATAGATGATTGATAGCCGCACAAGACAATTATAACAGATAACAGTAAGAAGCGAGGAGAGAGATCGAGAGCGAGCGAGCGAGAAGCAAGAGCTAACTGTATGACTAAAAAATAAACGTGAAGTGTTGAAAATCCGCGGACTTCTTTGGTCTCCTTTTCAACAACCATGCATGAAGTTGATATGCACCAGGACAGATCTTAAGTTACATAATCGTTGTTTTTTTTTCCTGCAGACAATGATGTAACCCTCAATGACTTCATTACACCATAATAGTTAACCTTAATAATGAACAGAAAGGAATTTTGTGCGTTCCAGAGGAAGCATTTTGCCCATGATTTGGGAAATTAAGAAAACTAAGACCCTCGAAAACTAATACCTATAGACCCGTCAGCGTCTTAGTATAAAGTCAATGACTGAAGATAAAGCTAAATAAACCTAGACCTAATGTGGTTTTAATTTTCCTTCATACTTGTGGAATTAGAATTTTTTTGGTGGGGAGTGGCAGGGGGATCAAACGACATTTCGTAACGCCAAAATTTGTGAAGATTTTGAGAATTAAAGGTGTTTTAACACATCTTGGGACGCGAAGGTAGAAGGAACACTGCCTAAATTATGTCAGTATCAGCAGAATGTGCCGCAGCATCACTATCTTTTAGATACCCTAGTTTATTAACGGCAAAATATCCTCTCCAATATCCCAAGGTACTGTAGTAAATTTTCGACAGCGCCTTTATTTAAAGCAGGTTTATCAATTTCTAAATAGTGGAATAGTTGGATTTAATAGCTGTTGAAATTTTGTTAACAGGATTAAAGAACTTTTCAGGTGTTTTGTTAGCATAATTTAAGAGCTGTTGGATTTTTTGTAGGCAAGATTTTAAGAATTGTTGAAGTTGGTTTGAGTAATTTGAACCAAAAATGGTAAAACAATAAAAAAAGCAAAATTTACAAAGCGACTATTAAGTATGGTGGAAAAATACATCAATGGGGAAGATTCGGATTAGTTTTAAACGTTTCTGGGGTTAATCCACCAGTTATCAAGGGGTTTTGAGTTATCCATTGCTATCCATTGCTATCCAGTTTTATACAGGAATTTTTGGTTAGGTATGAAAATTTCCGGGATTAACAATTCTGTATTAACTCTAGAAAAAAAAATAAATTCTTCTGTGTCAAATTTTGTGTCTAAGGTTTTTACATCTAGAAATTTTTGTTTTGGCTATGTACGGAATTTATGTACAAAAATTCTACCGGGATTAAGATTTCTGCATAAACCCTGGAAAAGTCGTTGACAGAATCCAATTTTTATGCATAAAATCGATATTCTAAAGTTAGGCAATCATTCTACTCATACGTATACTCCATGGTCCCATACCCATCACTGAGAGGATTATTTTCTGTAAGCCCTGTTCCCTGACTCCTACAAATTCTAACTTAGTTAGTTTCTCTCTCAATCAGTATTCCTTGGAAAATCCAACAGCCCTTAACAGGGGATATTTCCCATGGATGTCACCACTACGAAGATTTGTGGAGAGTTAGAAAGATATTTTCTGTAAAAATTATACAGTTCAAAAGTTCTGTTTGAGAGGTAACATGCTAAGAAGGGAAAAGAGTGAGTCCTACTGGTACTCATCTTTACTTGACTTGACTTCACTTGCGAGATGTTTTTCCAGTAACTTTACCACATCATTACGCTGGACATTTTTAAGTTGCTTGCAAAAGTCATACGCTGTTAAATCTGGATGGGCTGTCCTAAGAAATGCCATTACATCTTTCCCACGGTGTTCACTGTCCTCTAGATTATCTATTTTGTACCTTTCCATTCCATAATTTTGTCCAATTATTTGACAACACCTAACACTATCACGCCTGTTAAGGAGGCCTTCCACCTTTGCTAGGGTGTCAAAGTCTGATATAGCACTGAGATGGGTGTACTCTGCAAGGCAAAAATCACTGGTCAAGATGCCAGGGATCTTTATTATATTCCACTGTGGTAAATGTATCACTGGAAGACAACAAAATAATGTTGCCAGTAACTGGGCTTATTAGTGCAAATCCAGGGTTCAACATTAAAGTTGAATAACAGTTTAATCCAAGAACATAGCTAATCATCCTTTAAAAAAACAACCCTAGGTTTGATTTCATAGCATTCTGTGTTTTGATTTTTGAGTAAGACCAGTCAATTGTTTTGTAAAACATGGTGTTTTACTCACCTCGTCCTTCACAAGGCTTAACATCAAGTTCCTCTGGAGATGACTTCTTACTTGAACCATCAGTTTTGTACCTCACACGGCATGTATATTGGCCAAAATCAGCCATCTTGACTGGGTCTATTACAAGACCCTTTTCATACTTCCCTGTTAGTTCAGTGCCATCTTTCAGCCACTCATGCAAAACATTCTCTCCACGAACTTTGCAAGTGAACTCAACTCTAGAGCCTTCTTTGACAGTTTGTGACTGGGGGTGCCGCTCAATCTCTAAAAATGTATTAAGCGTTATATTATATACAATACACCACAAGCCTTTTCAATGAAACGTTTTCTGTCTATTGATTTCCGAATTTACCTTGAAGTGAACTAGATTGTTTTGAAGTAGACATGTCGGAAAAGTAGGCGTACCTGTTTTGCTTACTGTTGTGTGACTCATTATATTTACATTATAAAAACAAGAGGTTAATAAGCATAAAAACAGAGATGTATTGCTGTATTAATGATGGCAAGTGTGATTCAGCCTTTAAGTGCGACCCTGAATATATATGGACTTGCTGTGATCAGTTGTGGTATAGATCATGAGTTACAAAGTGTGATGATAACAAAGACACTAAGTCAGTGCACCAAAAATTATAATGATGATAAAATTGACAATGTCATGGCAGCAAAAGTCAGACCTTATTCAGAAGGACCCTGCTACATGTGTTAGGAACTTTGAACACACAGACAGTGAGCAGCAGGATACCAGAACTACATTTGGTTTTGACTCCATTTAATCCAGTACCCTTACGTTAAGTTATCAAATTTTTTAACAACTGTATGCTTGCCACCTGCCTTATAACTGATGCCTAGTGTAGTCAAATGATTGGCGTCATGTACTCACTGCATGTTTATTTCGAAAAGCTACTCAGCTCCCTGGTCACGTTTATGTTGTGATTATAAATTATTAAAATTATTTTGAAGTTCATTCAATCACAACTATCAAAAAACACTTCATTAATTTTAAAATTATTTTTTCTCTATTTTGTAAACATATCCACGAGTTCACCATAGTCCTACTTTGATTTCCAGTTATTAATGCATTAAGTGTGCATACTGTACCTACTTATTATCACTGTTACTGCTAAGTTTACTACAAGAATATTTGCAATGAACCCAGAATGCTGTTGGTAGTTGGCGCTGGCAATAACATTGTGCTAAAATGAAACAGGGATCAGAAATTGTCTACTTAAATCTACCTCACTATAATATTAGCCCTTTGTGAATCAGAATCAAGCTGAATCCAAGGTACACAAATGGCAACAGAGTGAAAGTTTCAACAATAAAAATATACACACAAATATCCTACTACTGTATATATATATTTTTTTTTAAATTCCTCCTACCTAGGATATTGCAATCTTCCTCCTGAAAACGGATAAAATCATAGCAAAAAACAATAAGGGAATAACTTGACATAATTATGGCCACTTAGGTATAAAAAACAACATTAACACTAAAAGATCATTTTATGTAATGATAAAAGTCTGTTATGTAATGTTGTAGATCTATTGTTTCTTATAGACATATTGGGCATAATTGCATGGTCTGAATCATTTCTTAAAAAAATGATAATAATAATAATTATAATAATAACACATTTGTACAGCACTTCTACAAGAGAGTTCTAAAAGCTACCAATTGACACTGAACTGCATGAAAATTAGACCACAAGCAGTCTGTCTTTTTGCCTCAGATCTTCCACACAGACATTAACAAGATAATTATGTAAATAAATTGAAAAATAAGAAAGGAATAAGGAGAGGGAGGAAATTAAAAAAAATGAGGTTAACCAGTTAATCTAGTGACCTAAGATAACTGGTTGTAAACTAGATATAAATTGAGGAAAATGTACATGGACTTGAAACCTAAATTCATTAAGTAGATACTATACTTTGCTGAGACATTACATTGTTCAGTGGCAGAAATTTCTGCAAAGCACTGCAGTTAATATTATAATTAATACATTCTTTTAATAGCATTACTGTCTTAGATGTAGGGTTAATACATACATCATCTGAAATCAATGAGTCTTCTTTCTTTAGAGACATTTTCCTTCTAACATCATCTTTCATTTCCATGACAGTTGCACTTAAACTGCGCTTCCTTTTGCTAAAGCCATTTTCTCCTGTAAAATGCCAACATAATAAAACTGTAGTTTGGAAACATAAAGGAAAGAAATGGACATGGACATTAGGCAACTACTAAGGATTCACTATGGATACTTTTAAAAACGTCAAGAACAGATTCAGTTAATTAGAGAATTACATGACTGCTTATATTCTGCAATATTGTGATAGCTTATTAGCTAAGAAGACTGTTGTTTAATATACCGTAAAGTTCCGTGTATAAGCCGCACCCGTAGATAAGCCGCACCCCCGATTTGGAAGCTCAAATTTCGAAAAAAAAATAAACACAACAAGGGCATGATTATCACTTCAAAACACTCCATGAAGTCGAAATTCCGACAAATTCGTACGCGTTTGAAATGAAACGAACGAATGCTTAGCGACCAATCTTTCAAACGTGGAGAGGAGTCTAGGTCTCGGCAAAACAACACAGAAGAGAACATGCAAAGAAACGGTCGGCCATTTGCCTCGCGAGTACTCGCGAATATGCTGGTATTTTCTCGCACGTGGCGGGAGGATACGTGTTGAAGTGGCAGGCCGCAGGCGTCATTGCAAACAACTTTGCGGAGGAATGGAGATTCCGTGTGAGTTGGTATTTAGTTGTTCGAGTAAAGCGAAATTAAATCGCTTGAAAGAACTGTTGTATCTTTATTCAGTGACATCTTAAGACGTTTTTGTGAATATTAATTAGGCCTTTATGAACTCCAATCACAGATGTTTCCGTAGATAAGCCGCAGCCCCGATTTTTGACTTAAATTTTGTGGAAAAAGGTACGGCTTATACATGGAACTTTACGGTATATGATTTGCATATGTAAATGCATTACACCTGTGCAGTTTGACAGTTTCATGTGTAAGTAAAACCTGAATATTTAATAAAGACTACAGTGTGTGCCCGGCTGTGGGACAGCCACATTCTATTGTCTGTTATTGTTTCTTTCGGTTGCTGCCATACATTACAAATTTCTCTACCAATCAGAAGTAATACTAAGCCTCATTCTGACCAGCTAATTACATTGGTTGAATTAATAAATTTGGAATGATAGTAGTAGGCATCCTTCCGTCTCGTGAGACGATGGGCGAGGACCACACGTGCAAGGACTTTGCCAATGATACTCAGCAGAGAGATACCCCTGTAGTTGTTACAGTCACTGCGATTACCCTTGTTTTTGTACAGGGTGACGATCTTGGCGTCACGCATGTCCTGGGGTACCTTACCGTCTCTCCAGCAGAGACACAGAAGTGCGTGTAGCAGGGCTGGTTTTCCACACTTGATGATCTCGGGAGGTATGCCGTCTTCACCTGGTGCTTAACCACAGGCTAGGGCGTCAATTGCATTGCTGAGCTCCTCCATAGTAGGTTCAGAGTCCAGTTCCTCTAGAACAGGCAGCTCTTCGATTGCGTCCAATGCTTCCTGGGTGACAGAGTTTTCTCTGGAGTAGAGTTCCAGGTAGTGTTCTACCCATCTACTCATTTGCTTGTCCCTGTCTGTGATGATTTCCCCTGTCTTTGATTTCAAGGGCGCAGTCTTCTTCAGTGATTTTCCTGTTGCTTGTTTGATGCCCTCATACATACCTCTGATGTTGCCACTGTCTGACGCTTGCTGGATGTTGTCCGACAGCTGAAGTCAGTACACGTTTGCACAGCGCCGTGCTGTTTGCTGTGCTTTGCTGCATGCAGCTCTCAGTGCCCGCAGGTTCTTCTGGCTTGGGTCACGCTTATAGTTGATGAGTGCGCTGCGTTTAGAATCAATGACTGGTTCCATCTCAGAGATACTGGCTTCAAACCAATCTGTGTTTCTGCGCTCTTTCTTGCCATAAATCAAGACTGCGGCACCGTAGATGGCGGTACGTAGAGAGTTCCAACTTTCCTCTACACTCTGTTCACCATGAGATGTGTTGAGAGTCTCGTCTCAGTTCTTTTCTGGGTAGGCGGTCTTACTGGTGTTGATTCTGGGCTGACCCTTCCTCTTAGAATGATGAAACATCTTTGGTTTCAGTTTCAACTTGGTGGCGATCAGGGAGTGATCAGTGTTACAGTCGGCACTGTGGAAGGACCTGGTGTTGCAAACGTTGTTCAGGGAGTCACGCTTAGTGATGATCATGTCCAGCTGATGCCAGTGTTTTGACCTTGGATGTCTCCAGGAGACTTTGTGGCATGCCTTGTTCTGGAAATAGGTATTCGTCACGCACAGCTTACGATAACAGCAGAGTTCAAGTAGCCTCTGACCGTTTTCATTCATCTTGCCTATGCCGTGATGCCCTAGTATGTCTGGCCATGATTCATGGTCTGCACCAACTCTATATTGCTGTACATGTAAGTGTACATGCACAATAACGGTGCTGCTTGCTCATGACAGTAAAACTTAACGTACTGACCTTGACTGTTTTGAGAATCTCGGCTTATTTGCCGTGTAAATTTCCCATGTCCACCACTAGCAGCTGACTGCCCTGGATTACCATGACTGTCATTGGGAACACTTGTTCCTAAATTGCCAGTTGACAGTTGAGGAGTTCCTGGAAGGGAACTATTACTATAACTGGGATTCTCTATGGAAGCAATATGTTCAACTTGAGGCCGCCCATTAGTTGATACTGTTCCTGTGCCAGAGGTGGAATTTCCTGGAACAAACAACAATCAAAAAGCATTATTGCTGAGTATTTGAAAAGTGTGTATGCCCAGCTGTGGGACAGCCACATTCTATTGCCTGTTAGATTTTCTTTCAGTCGTTGCCATAAATTACAAATTTCTCTACCAATTTATTAGAAGTAATACTAAGCCTCATTCTGACCAGCTAATTACATTGGTTGAATTAATTAATTTGGAATGATAATGTGATTGAATCTATATTGCTGTACATGCTGGGGCAAGTGACTGGAACTCGCTACCTACAGAACTAAGAAAATTAACTAAACAATCTTCTTTTAAACTACAACTTTTTAATCTGAAAGAAAATAACATTAAGAATCATAAATGCTCAGTCTAATTTTTTATACCAATGCATGTTGATATATTTCAAAAGTAGATTTTAGGTAAATTATGTATTGAAATTTTAATTTAGATTTTATTACTGGACATCTTGTTAAGACCAGCATTTTTATAAATGCTGATAGATTTTACTCCAGGATAAATAAAGGTTTTATTATTATTATTATTACATGTAAGTGTACATGCACAATAACGGTGCTGCTTGCTCATGACAGTAGAACTTGACGTACTGACCTTGACTGTTTTGAGAATCTCGGCTTATTTGCCGTGCAAATTTCCCATGTCCACCACTAGCAGCTGACTGCCCCGGATTACCATGACTGTCATTGGGAACAGTTGTCCCTAAATTGACATTTGGCAGTTGAGGAGTTCCTGGAAGGGAACTATTACTATAAATGGGATTCCCTATGGAAGCAATAGGTACAACTTGAGGCCGCCCATTAGCTGATACTGTTCCTGTGCCAGAGGTGGAATTTCCTGGAACAAACAACAATCAAAAAGCATTACTACTTTTGCATCCTAAAATCTGGACTGCGATTCCGGACTGGTTATAAATGATTCTGTTTACAAACAAACTTACATCCTTTTCTCAGATTTGCTTGAAGTGTTATGACTTTAACCAATGCTACTACATTTCGTTTGCAAACTAGAAAGTGAAAATGATAGCATGCTCTGCTATCTTGAGAAGAACTTGGTAAATGGAAAAACAGCTCTTGGAGTGTCTTGTGAAAAATCTAACTTCATATACATGATGAACATGTTAACAGCCAAACCTACGAAACTGAAATTGATAAGTGCCATGCATCAAGTTGGCAAAGAACATGTACCTGGTTCTGATATGTTCTCCAACTGAACATTATCCAATCTTTCTGCACCTGTAGCTTGCTTCCACCTTTTCACCCATAGCACAGCAATAAGTAACGCAATTACAACAAAGCCTATTGCACCAACTACAGCTAGGATAATTTGCTGTGTCTTATTCTCTGGGGGCTGAGTGGTGCTGGGTGAAGCTGAGGGATGAGAAACACACTGTCTGTCATGCCTGAAACTGCAGTGTTCCTTTAAACCATGCTCTTTGCATTCTTGTTGTGGTTCATCTTTTCCATCCTTAAAGCAACATGAGCATTTCTCACAAATGTGAGGAGCTTTCTTTGTGAAATAATACCCAACTTCGCATGTTCCACTGCATACAGTATCAGATGTATTTGTACATGGAGATGTGTGTTTTTCGTGTTTGGCACACTGATGACAAGCCTTGCAAGGTGCTGCATCTTCCTTGTCAGAGAATGTTCCAGCTCTACATGGGCGGCATCCTGCAGAGTCAAGTGGGTAATTCACTTCTGACCCACAGATTGGATATCTGCCGTAGCCTGCATGACACTCATAACAAGGTTGGCACTTTGTACTGTTATCTGGCATTTTTACAATATACTGTTCTCCTTTACAGATGATGCAATGGACCTTAAAATGAAAAATGCTTATCAAACGTGCTGTATAGTTAAATAGTCAATCTGCTGCGCCTTAACCCTTTAAGTCCTAAGAGTGACTATAGATTTTACTCTGGTTTACCCAGACGATTTTACCCATCACAGGGAGACCCCTTAGGGCTTAAGGTATCAGCGTACCCCAAAATTCATCATTTTGAAGAAAAACATCTTTCGATATTTTCAAATAGGTCTCATTGTGGCCTTTCATTAGAAAAAAAAATATGGAAAAAAGTTAATTCTAAACGAAGTTATTAAGGAAAAACGAATCTTTGCATTAATTGTCTCTACTTGATTGCTGTCAACAGCCCGTCACAACGAATTTAATTCACATTAAAAATCACGTGACAGGAACGCGACGTGCATGCCGTTATCACAATCACGCAAGTTGAATTCGAGCGACCAGTTGATTCGAGTGTTTACGTTGAAATTTACTCGGCGATGTCTTCAAAGAAAAAAGGGAAAGTTCGTGTCCGTTTGCAAGTTCGAAGAATGCGCCGAAATGGAAAAACATTTGACAAAGATTTGGCCGAAGCTATGGCCGCAAGCAACAAAGGGTCGAATTTTGAGCAGGAGAAGCTGCGGGCACTAGAAGCAGAACAACAAGAAAAAGAAACCGGAGAGGTTAGTGCCAGCCGATCTGAAATCACTCAGAAGAAGAAAGAAGAGCCTGAAGTAGAAGCAACGGAGTCATGTCAAAAGTTGTGTGGCCGAACAATTGTTTCCTGCAGTGGCCTGCAGGAAACCTTATGAAATCAGTGTCTTGTCGCTTTTGTCAAGCAGATGTGACTTTGCTTGAGAATGCCTCAGCGAGATCTGGACTTGGATCGTCTTGGATCTTGAGATGCGAGCACCTTGTAAATGCACTGATGACTTGTAACAGATATTTCCCGCCAGAAGCAAAACCTGAGACCGCTTTGTAATTGATGAGTTCTCTTTGTTAAAGTAAAATGAGCCTTCCCTTCATCGATCAACGCGTAATCATTTTCACACGTCTAGTGTAAGTATAGGTAATAGCATGGTTTGTAGTGATATTTGGGATAAATACCACGAGGGATATTTCAAAATTGTTGTACGTAATTTCAAGAGCCGTTAGGCGAGTGAAATTTGAGACAATTTTGAAATATCTCGAGTGGTATTTATGCGAAATATCACGTACAAATCATGCTATTATTTGTTTATACTACTACTCGCAAAAGGTTTGTAATTTTCACATGTAGGTATTTCAAATTAAGCAGAAATACCACTGCTCTTAGCCAATCAAATTACAGAAATTTCTCATGTAGTAGTATAATTAATCTAATTACACCCGAAAAACGCCCCAAAGTATATTTCGCGCCGTATCTCAAAACCAAAATTTCGAAGAGTACGGCGCACATTTTAAGTTCGTTTTCAATGAATTTTTGACGCTTTTCGCTGAAATTCGGCAATAACGTTGCCCGATAATCGAGCAACAAAAATGTGTCGGGAAATTTTTATTTTTTACCTCTTTCAAAAGTTATAGCTATTTTAGCAAAGGTAACTGTTCATTTTTTAACTCCTAAAGTTTAACTGCCTGTTAAAGAAAAACCAGACAAGTAATCATATTTCCCCGACACAGTTTTTTAGAGGAAGGTGTGAAGAACACATAGCGATGTTGATCGTTTTCTCCCGTTAAATTCCGACCGGAAACGAACTCAATTTGTGAGCCTCGGTACTTTTGGAAATCAAACGCTCTATTCGCACAACATTAACTTCAAATAAATATATATTTGTAATCTTCAATTCTTAGGCTTTCATAAAATATATACTTTACTGGGGTTTGCGATAAACGCAGAGCGGTAAAGCAGCTTCAACGGAAGATGGTCATTTGGGGTACGCTAGGTAGCTGATACCTTAAAGGGTTAAATTTCTATCAAGAAACTCATTGTTAGGGAGACAAACTACATGCTGTTGTGTAATGCATAACAATTCTTCTTATAGTTAACCTTCAAATAAGAATGAATGTGTACTATCTTTGAGTCAACAGCTGACCAAAGTTGAAATATTGACTCATGTCACTGAAATGTGTAACGCAAGCTCACAGCTTGTCCAGATTTAATATTTCCCAACTAACACATTTAGAAACTGCTTGCCCGAGTTTTTGTTAGTGGTGTAATGATACATCAAACTATTGATGCATTGTGATTGTAAGTGTTCCGATAGCAACACATCGACAGCAAGTTGAACTACTGATAGTAATAACAATAGTTTCGTAAAATATCAATAGTTATGATAGATGGCCTGCACCCTCTTGCTGAAATAAAAAATCCTCTTTTGTTGTTGTCTGTTTGTGTTGTTCATTATTCTGAGTCCAAGGAACAATTATTTAACCTTCATAAATGGCAAAATGTCCTTTACACAGAAACAACATGTTTGTTTTCTAACTTGGTCTCCAGGCTGTTGTCCACACTCAAAATGAGAGTCAAAGATTCTGTGAATCCTCATCTAGGAGGCATTGCAACATATTTAAAAGCATGGCAGCCAGACCTTTTAGGATTGCACCAAACAAGAAAGGAAAGTTGAGCACATGGAAACACTTTGGTTTTGTAACGGATCATGTAAATGTCACTATTGCAATTTAGTACTGCAATAGTATCACAACAAGCGCAATACGCAATAGCGCAATAGCGCAATAGTATTTAAACGACTGCAATACTATTGCAATAGTATTTCAACTATTGCAATAGTATTGCAATAGTCAAAATGACCTCAATAGTCACCACTAGTTTTTGTGCTTGTTGGAATAGTACTGCTCTGAGTGGCGCATAGTAAACAACCTGTATTTGGAAGAATGATGTATCTGCAAGTTTTGAACAGAGGTCTGTATTTCTTGGTTATGGCGGTCCATTTCCGCCAAAATTTGATCTTTGTATTTTATACTTGACTTGCTGTATTTTATGCTACCTTACACAATGCGACATCCAACTGTCAGTCTATTGTACATGGTACTTTTTGTTTTTCAAATTCAATATCACCTATTTGTGTTGCCAAATTGACGATTTTCTTCTGTTTTTTATAAAAATGTAAACAATGCAAGTTTCGACTTTCAATGTTTTGTATTCAACATCCAAGTTCATGTATTCGGCTTCGTTTGACATCCTTCCGCAATCCATTGAGAGAGGACATCGCAGGCGCAGCTAATCTCCACCCCCATCCCCACGGTAACTGTGGCAAAAAGCCCTCTAGTAGAGTGGAGTAGAGAGAATGATCCTATCCCATGACGGTCGCATGTTTGTCTTTTCAACATGGCGGTTCCTAGACTGTGGAACGAACGCAACACAACATTACAGTGAAATGGTAACGGAATGAAGTAACTATTTTTATTGTCATACATTGTGCTTACCTGCATTGAAATGTTTATAAATAAATTAGATATTTTGATTGCTTCAGAGATATTAGCATGTTTAATTCGAAAACAAAGTGATTGATTTAGTTGAATACTAGTAGGAGGTAGCAAGGCGTGACAGATTTTAAGAAAGACATAAGGACAGTCAAAGAGACAGCAGAGCAAGGTTTCATTCGCGCTCTAACAAGATTTCGCTACCGCCGTCCAGAAAAACAAAACATTAAGTTTAACAAAGACAAAGCTAAGGCCCGCCATTCAAGTGAAAGCGGTTCAGAAACCAAACGTTATAAATCCAGAGCTACCCCGCCAACGGCGGTTAGCCGTAGTAATAAACTTAAAAAGCTTGAAAAACTAAAAGCTGAAGTAGACCAAATGATTTTAGAATTGAATAAAGATTGTAAAGAGTACTCACATGTGTCTGGTAAATGTGTCAACACCACCAAGGGTGGGGAAAACCCAAGTAAAGAGTCAAATAAATACATGAAAACCCAAAGAGACACGAAAAAGCGAAAAGAACGCAGAAACAAAACTACAAACTTAGCCTCACACCAAACAAATAAGAGGAAAAATACATCAAAAACCTCTCAAATAAAAACCTCACTTATTTCCAAACTAAAGTGATCTCCTGGGGATTGAAATTTATACCGGTGAACAAACCCAACACAAACAAGATCCAGCAGCAATTACTGCAGGATTTTCAACGTTTTGAAAGACGAATGCGTCTTAAATATATGTTTCACAGGAAATGCAAAGAAGTTCACCCTTTCCATGTAAAATCTAACTGGAACCTACCAGTTCAAAAATCAGTTGCCCTGGAGAGCTTTTTAGAAGAAGTGAAAACGGATCTGGCTGAGATAAAGATAACTAAGCCTAAACATAACTTGTTACGCAACGAACGAAAAGCATTAAATGAATTAAAACAAAACAAAGAAATAAACCTTAAGAAAGCGGACAAGGGAAACACCACTGTTGTCATGAATACAATACACAAGATTCAAGAGGGCCAAATCCAAATCAACGATCAAAACAACTACAGGCCTCTTGACAACCCCATGGTTTTTGCCTTTCGTCACACAATATGAACCAGCAGTGCCAAACATCATTGAAACAAATTTTAATGAAAAAATGGCACATCATACAGGAACAACGACTACTCAAAAGAATCTTCAAAGATCCACCCATCATATCTTTTAAGAAAGGTAAATCTTTGAAAGATATGCTCGTTAGAGCAAAAATATAAAAGGTTCTCAAATGTTTCACACAGGTAGAGATTGTGCGGTCTGTCACGCCTTGCTACCTCCTACCGCTCATTTTAAAAAGACAAACATGCGACCGTCATGGGATAGGATCATTCTCTCTACTCCACTCTACTGGAGGGCTTTTTGCCACAGTTCCCTGGGGGATGGGGTGGAGATTAGCTGCGCCTGCGATGTCCTCTCTCGATGGATTGCGGAAGGATGTCCAACGAAGCCGAATACATGAACTTGGATCAGTTGAATACAAAACATTGAAAGTCGAAACTTGCATTGTTTACATTTTTATAAAAAACAGAAGAAAATCGTCAATTTGACAACACGAATAGGTGATACTGAATTTGAAAAACAAAAAGTACCATGTTCAATAGACACAGTTGGATGTCGCATTGTGTAAGGTAGCATAAAGTACTGCAAGTCGAGTATAAAATACAAAGATCGAATTTTGGCGGAAATGGACCGCCATACTTGGTGAGTACATCATGCTGCTGAAGCCAATTTGATTGGCTGATTTGGTTTCTGTTTATTTTCCAAATATGGTGCTTGGTAGATTAAATGTGGACAAGCTGTGGTTAAACAGGGTTGCCACTCCTTAGAACCCAAAAATTCCCTGACTTTTCACTGACCTCAAAACAATTTAACAACCACACTTCACTCTAACCTGCTTTGATAAAAATGGCCAAAAGAAAACACAGGTTCCCAAGCTTCCTCAGATTTCTCTTCCTTATTTGGAAGAAGGCATTCACAACAAAAACTACTGATCCAAAACACTGCACTTGAATGCATAACTCACTAAACATTGACTGCTTTGAAAAATGTTTTGGAACCCTAAAAACAATATTCCCCGACTTTTCACTGACTTTGCATTAAGGAACTAAGGTTTCCCCTGACTTTTTGCAAAATTTCCTAACTTTTCCCTGACTGTAGAAACCCTGTTGAAGACATTCAAAGGCAGTTATATGTTTTCAGTCTTAAGAGTTTCTGCTCATATATGACAAACACAATACAGTCAACTCTCTTGTAAGTGACCACATTCGGTGTACAACAAAGTGGTTGCTTATTTGAGGTGGTCGCTTACGAGAAAAATCAATATTAAAGATAGCCTCAAACTAAATTGATTTAAGTAATTGCAAAAATATATCACCTTACAAGCTAACATTAGGCAAATAGACAATGTTTTCTCTACTTGAAACTAGTTTTTTTCTTTTTATAAGCAACACGACTCAGGAAAAGTATGATACAGTTTTTAAAAATGCGTTGCTTGTTAATCAAAATCACCTAATATCCAATTTACAGCAAACAATACCTAGGAATGAAAAAAAGAGCCCCTTAAAGTGACATGTACATTAACAGGACTACAAATCTTCTACATTTGCTTATCATGCAGCATTGATTCACTCCTTTAGCATATCATATATCACTGTAACAATCCGCTTGTTTATCTTCAGATCTTATTACAGCCATCTTTTTGGTAAGCAAACTGTTATTATCTGTCAGCACTCTGGTCAGCACTATTAAGAACTGAACTTTTGTGACATTTGCGTAAGGATTTTCTTACAATCATATGTGATCATGCCGGGTGGTCGCTTACTGTCAACAGAAAACAAAGGAATATGTCAAATTTTTGGCCTAAAAAGTGGTTTAATGTCACGGTTGCTTAAGAAATTTGAGTAGTGGTCCTTATGAGAGAGTTTTTGAAACAGTATTTGACTGAGAAACAAAACAGTTATTGACAAAGTGGTCGCTTACGAGACGTGGTCACTATGAGAGAGCTGACTGTACTGTATTTAGTGATTTTTGTTGTATGGTGTGTATTTTTTAGTTGCAAGGAGGAGCAGTTTTGCTTGCAAAACCTGAATGGCAAATTAACTTGAAGCTAACAACCCAGTATACAGCAGCTGTACAAACATATAAGTTTTACCCCTAAATGAAATGTTAATTCTTAGTTGTTTGCATCAGATGTAACATAGTGTCAAGTCTATTTTGCAGGTCTAATTATTGTTAGTAAAAGTCTTAACTAGTATACTAATGCAAATGCCACAATCTGATTGGCTACTATCAGAGGAAAACACACTGATGGATAGTACTTGTCTGCGAGAATTTTAATAAGTATGGCTATTCGCTTTGCCGAGGTCAGCAATCCTTGTCAGTCCTTGTACCCCCAAAAAACCAAGGCACATAATAATAACTAGAAGGGCACTCGGTAGAGTGCATACCTCTGCCCCGCCACATATGTACACCTGATATTACACTCATCTGGATCTGAGATCTGGAGTTTAATCCGAATAAATCCCAAATTTTAATCGATTGATCCTGGGTATATTTGCGACCTTTCCACCAAATTTGGGGCAAATCTGTTGATTAGTTTTTGCATAAAACGATTAACAGACAAACAAACAAACAAACAGACAGGCGTGAAAACATAACCTCCTTGGCGGAGGTAATAATATAATAATAATAATAATCTTTGGACAGGGTGTGTTCTCACAAAAAGTGGTTTTAAGAACGGCCCTGTATAAAATAAAATAAATAGATAAAAATAAAATTGATAATATTGACAAACATTACTATTACAAATTATATAAAACATAAGAGGATAAAAAATAGCTATGTTACTATGCATAAAATTATAATTCAAAAAGGCAAAAACCAGGATGATAGCTGTCCCGCAGAAATAACAATAACAAACCACAATGATAAAGGCTGTACTTCCTTTTTCACCCTTTCACTCCCAAGGGGTCTCTATTTGACAAGTAAAATCGTCTGGTGTTAGAGTAAAATCTGTCACTCTTGGGAGTGAAAGGGTTAAGGGAGATAGTTTTTTAAACAATAACATCGATTTAGTTCCCTGAATTTCTGGATTAGATTATTAAAATCTTTTGATGCCTGGTATGTCAACTTTTGTTTTCCCCAGTTTGTTTTGGAAGCTGGTAGATGCAGTTTGTAACATTGGTGTGTATTATAATTATAAAAGGCAGTGTTATGCTTAAAATCAAAATCAAAGTCAATGATGTCATTCAAGCACCTAAAAAAAATATTAATAAATAAAACACAAAATTAAATATTTGATTTGATCTGCATTTAGTGGGTTTTGATTGTTTTTAAACTGGCACGTGGAAGAAAATTTAGTGGTGAGCTATCAGTCTGATAGTTGTACCTTGGAAATTTGATGTTCTTAAAACTAGCATATTTGCCGTTGAAGCTTCGCTTCTCAGGCAAATATTTGTTTGAAGAACATCAAATTTCTGCGGGATAACTATCAGCTGATAGTTCCTTGACACAAACACTCTTAATTACTAATTTAATTACTTGGTTGAAGATGGTGACACCTTTGCGATTTAGTGAACTTTTGCAGGAAGACTTAGTATTTTGGCATTATTTCACGAAACACATGAGTCGTTTATTATGATTTTTGGCAAGATTTCCGGACAGGTCCCTACTTCATTATGCATACGGTCCTTTGTTTCAAGAGAACAACAGCAATAACAAATAGATGCTTTGTTTGTTGTTCTTAGAGGTTTTTTTCTAAGTCTATATGCATGGACTTCAAAAAGGTCCTGCATGCATAACGAAGTAGGGAACTGTGAGGAAATCATTCCTAATTTTTACTAAGAAAACTAGATTATTCGCTTTCAATTGCTACGGGGTGATAGGTGATACAGTCTTTGACCTCATCAACTATTACCCCACAGAAATCTCAAGCTGAACATAATCTAATAGTTAATTACTCACTCATACTGCTACTTTGACCAAAAAACACCATTTATCATCAGTTTAAATCTCTGTAGTCTTGACTATTTAAGCTTATCGAGTTATATTATAGCAATTTACATATTGACGTGATTTGTACATTGCGGCAAGTAAACTCCCTTGCTGGACCTGTTGAAGGCTTTAAGGAAACTAGCTGCCATATGCATAATTGACCGCATTCAAAAATTAAACAAATTATACTCAAAAAACATCTATATTACGAATTTAAACGATGCATGATTGCTTCCAAAAACACTTCACATTTAAAGTATCAACACCTTTCTAGCCCTTTATGACAAAATAGAGTACTCACCATTTGTAACTGGCTGATGGACAACAGGAAAAGGACACTAACAATGTTTCTCATCGTCATATTGTAAGATGGATCGAAGATCAGATACTGTCGAGTTGAGTGCTATGTTTGACCAATAAATCCTGATAAATATTCTTCAGCAAATGGACTTCCAAGTTATTACCTATGCAGGAACAACATAAATGCAATAAAACTTAAAGTCTATAAAAGAATTTAAAACAGTTTTAAAGTTCTCCAAACATTCGAATACCAACCGAGACTTTGCAGCACCAAATTGCTTCACCGGCGGTTGTCATGGTACCTTTTGGCAAGACGCCTTAAAAGTGTGACCACTACTGCGTGTGAACACTACACAACTTGCAACTTTCACGGATACTTTTACAAACTGAAGATTACTCCGTTAAAACTCATGAGCAAGCAAATTGCCAGCTTCCGAGTTCCATTTATGTCAGCATCCCAATGAGAGTACGTCAACGCCTCGACTTCAAACCTCAATGACGTATTATGACTGGGGATGGATTCGGTCCCCGAAAAGAGTCATCATTTTTGGGTTATGATTTATCAGATTGTCGAAAAAAAATCATCAGACAACCATATCTGAAATATCTGTCCAACGATAGGCAGAAGAGCACAGGTACTGAGTACACGTTTTACTCTTTAATCGATATTTTATGTGAGCGGTTTCTTTCTGTGTATGTACTCTCCCCACCCTACATCTACCCCACACCTTGCCTCCCCTCCCTCCATAGTGAGCCCGGGTCTATCTGTTGTTAGGGGACTGTGGAGGCCCCATTAGGGGTTTTAGGGTACGGGATATTTGCGA
Source organism: Ricordea florida (assembly GCA_949710005.1). Classification (NCBI taxonomy): domain Eukaryota; kingdom Metazoa; phylum Cnidaria; class Anthozoa; order Corallimorpharia; family Ricordeidae; genus Ricordea; species Ricordea florida. The sequence goes on from OX453278.1 coordinate 459,743, forward strand.
AAAAAATTATAGGGATACGGGATATTTCGGGGAAAAAATTATAGGGATACGGGATATTTAGAAAAGAGATAGTGGGATATTGAAGGTCAAAGTTTTCTTTTTTGACAGAATAAAACAGGTTAATTGATCAATATGTAAGACGGGAAAAGTACAAAAAAAAGTACTTGAAAATGCGAATTAATGTATTTCCCCATGAAAAAAACATTGTAATCATCCTTCAAACCCTATTTGCACTCGATTTGTATTTTAAGGTATCAAACCGCACCGGAAAATTTGTTTTACGTTGTTTGGTAATCGGACTTATCACATGCAGTGACGTCATCAGTATTAACTTGAATTATAGGGATACAAACTACAGGAATTAATGGGATACGGGATATTCAAACCCCCCCTAATGGGGCCTCACTGTGTTTGACTTCATTTTCTGCACTGATTATTTTCCCCGTTCAGTTATCATTTTGGTAAACTTTTTGTTTGCTGGACAACGTAAAAGACTACGTACGGTTATATAACCATGTGAAATAAATCTAACCGTGACACTGACCTTACCATGTGAGGAAAATCTTTTTTTTTATACAGTTTATATGTAATGTCAGAAAATGCCTATTGGATTTCAACTAATTTCCTAAATTTCCTTCACAGAAAGTTCAACCCAGCGTAGTAGCTTGGGATAACATGACAAGACATCAAAGTCTTTGTAACTGGTGAACTAAACACTGACCTCAGTTGCTCATGTATCGTATTTCAAATAACTGCGACACACATCTAGCTATGGAGTAAGTCAACTAACACTGCGCTGGTCCCATAATGTTCAGATTGTTCTCTTCTTTCGTGTGCATCATGGAAGATTCGGGTGAACCGTAGTGTCCGGTAAGGCAGTCACTTAATTCTCGTCTTAATGAAGTATGATGAATTAAGCTTGCCTCCAGCAAATGGCCTGCTTTCCCCCTTGCTCCGTCTATAATTATGAGGTAGAGCGCGGGCGGAGCGGAAATGTCAACGAATAAACACCGACATCTGGGAGACGGTTTCGCAATGAAGGTTATTGCTCCTCGAGCAGCATTTTGTTGTTTCCTGTTAGGCATTTCGTTTCTTGTGTTTAACCTTCAATCGTAAGATTACAAAACAGGAAAAGGAAGTAAAAAACTAACTATTAACTTTTCGCGACAGTTTGCGCTCTAACCCAGACCGCCCATGTAAGACGAAATGATCTGCTCGCTCAGTTTAGCACTGCAGACATTTAGAAGACTTAGAACCATTTGGTATTTGAAATAATGCACTTGTTAACTTGTTAAATATATTTGTTAAGATATTTACACATCACTGTGGTTGCAAATTATTGTTTCACGGATATAAGTTAGAGGACGTAACTGGAATTTAATCCTCCTGTGGATATAAGCAACTATGTCCAACGCAAGTAATTGAGACCCGTACCCAGGAGCCGAGTTATGATGTAAGTGAGAGATTTAAAGCCGATTTAACCACAGAATCTTGGTAGTAATTGATTTATATGGAACTAGCTGATGTACGTGTTCGTGAGAGAAATGGAAAAGAGCTTGTTGTTGTTTTAGAATGTGACGCACGGCCGAGATTCCCATGGTAGTGCATTGTGGGGTGCAGACGCTCGCGAGTCGCTTGAATCTCGTCCCTTCCTGAGTGAAAATTTCATGTTAAGAAGCTTCCTTAAAAACAAGGTTCTGGGGGTCAGTTGGTGGTGTTAGTAGATGCATTCTGTTGTCAAGTTATAATGAAATGAATTGTGCAGAGTAAACAGTTGTCAGTGGATCTTGAGTGTTCGTGACTAAACTTTGAAAGTGGAAGCGTTACAATTGACAATCTCACCATAATTGCTTCTTACTTGCTCATGTAAAAGCAAACAGAAAAAAAAAACAAGACTATGACTTGCCATGAGTTTGTTGGAAGAAAGTATGCGTCATGTCTAAGTATTAAAGTTGTGCAGTGACCCACAGCACTTATTGTCCACCCACTGTCGTGAAGGACCTTCATGGCTATAGCGTTTTCCTATGCAGTGTGGTAAAAGTCTAAATATCTTTTCTACTTTAGATGAGTTAACTTGGCATGGAGTTGCGTGACCGAAGGTCACGTCATTCACTCAAGCTAGAATGATCGGTCACGTCCCTCTCAGGTAACTGGGTTTACCTACCATGATGTGCCCACCTAGATTACTAGTACTTGCAGCTGTGTGGAATTTTGCATTCATGTCCTTGTTCTGTGGCACAGAGGCAGGTAAGATGAGATTTTCTTATTAGCAAATTAGATTGAGGTCCCGAGTTCAAGCCCCTTGGATAGCACTGTGTTGATACACACTCTCTCTTTTCATGTGTATAAACAGGTACCGGCGATATAACGCTGGGGGTAACCCTGCGTTTGACTGGCATCCCATCCAGGGGTGGGGGGGGGAGTAACAATAATCCCAGGTGGTTTATGCTACTGACTCTGGGATAAGCTCCAGTCGTGTGGAGTTCAAGGCTCGTGTGCGCTTTTGCGTACCTTCATTCTACCTTTTAATATCCATGCCCTAACTGAGGCAGCAAGGGCTGAGTTGGTCATGTGGCTGCTTCAGTTCATGATCAGTCAACTCTGTGCGCGTCAATGTTCATGGTAATTCTGTTTTCATCTTACCTTTCTCTCATTAATAATTGATAACTGTCTTGTTCATCTTTTCAGATGTCGATGAATGTGCTTTGCGGAACCACAAGTGTCACTCCAATGCTTCTTGTACAAATACCATTGGGTCATATATTTGCACATGCAAAGCGGGATTTAGAGGGGATGGGTTCGTATGTAAGGACATTGATGAATGCATATCAGAAGAACATCCATGCCAGCTAACTGCAAACTGCATCAACATTCCTGGGTCTTACGTCTGTAACTGTTCGGTTGGATTCACTGGAAATGCTTCTTACTGTCATGACATTGACGAGTGCTCACACAGTGCACGGTCGTGCCATGTTCACGCCTTATGCACAAACACTGCTGGCTCGTATAACTGCAGCTGCAACAATGGATTTCAAGGCGACGGATTCAATTGTGCGGATATTGACGAGTGTTTGCTGGAGCTAAAACCGTGTAATGAAAACGCAAGTTGTGTTGATGACTATGGAGGTTACAACTGTAGCTGCAAACAAGGATTCCCAGGCAATGGTTCCGCAGACTGCAGTGATATTAACAAGTGTCTATCTGGTAGCAAGCTTCCTTGTGACTTCCACGCCTCTTGTGTCAACTCACCCGGTTCATTTTATTGCAGTTGCAAAACCGGTTTCTCTGGTAATGGCTCCATTTGTACGGATGTTAATGAGTGTGAGCAACAAAGTACTCACTGTGATCGCGACGCGTCATGTTTAAATACCATTGGCTCCTTTCTCTGTACCTGCAAAACCGGTTTGACAGGAAATGGACAGGATTGTCATGACATTGACGAATGCAAGTTAGGTGTTCATGATTGTCACAGTACAGTCCAGTGTATCAATACACACGGTTCGTACCAATGTACCTGTCTAACAGGATTTACAAGAAACGGTTCAACTTGTACAGATATCGACGAATGCACTTTAAGAACGCACTGTTGTGATCTCAATGCAGCATGCATGAATTCTGCGGGGTCCTATAATTGTGTTTGTAGTAGTGGTTTCACAGGCGATGGATTTCATTGTAAACCTTGGAATCACTGTCTTACTGACAAAGATTGCGACGTGAACGAGATGTGCATGGAAGTTAATGGGTCACTCACCTGTAACTGTAAGAGCGAATTCATAGGTGATGGATTTAACTGTACAGGTACCCAATGTGTTAGTTATACCGTCTGTGTCTTTAAGCCAAGTAAGATGAGATAAAAATTAAATTGCTGGGGCGTTAACATCTTGATCACGCCCATTCTGAGGTGTTAACAACTAACATTTAACTCGACATGTTTGTGATTTAGCTGCTCAAAACTGAGGGATAACAAACAGTCTCCATGGCAAAACACGTGTCTCCCGTGCGTAGTGCAGTGATAGAGCGTCTCGAGTAATCATCTCATGGCACTATGTTCGACTACTGCTAGGGAAGCCTCGGGTAAGATTTCCGCACAGGTCCCTACTTCATTATGCATGCTGTAGTTGAATTGTCTTAGGAAGTGCGCGTGCAAATATTTCTTGTTTTCTGAGAACGAAACCGTACGGCTACAGCCTGCATAATGAAGTAGGGACCTGTGCGGAAATCGTACCAAGCCTGGTCTTACCAATCAATAGAAACGAATTTTAAAAATCAAACTCTACCGAAAAAATATGCTGAACTGATACGGCAGGCTGTGACTGCCTATGACTGAATAAGTTTTCGTATAACAATATATGCACAACATAATATTTCAAATCTGATCTTATTCTGGGTGACTAACATTTACTGTTTGTTTTTAACAGCTTGGAATAACGAAGCAAAACCAGCAAAAGTGCATTTGGTGTCAGAGCAGTATCGAGATATCGTCATTTCCTCCGTAGTAGGAGTAGCGGCTGTTGTTCTTCTGACAGGGGTGGTGTTAGTAATTTACAGGTATGAGTTAAACGATGTGTGCGTTCATGTGATTGGTTGTTATCATTGTAGTTTGCCAGCCATTTCAGCAGGGAGGTTCAGCCCATTCTAAGTTTATCATCACCCATAATAACGTTACAGAAGACTCTATACACAGTTGTCCTTGTTTACTGGCCTTTACCTGCAATCTTTTAACATGACATGGTAACTGTACCTTTTCCACGTGCTGAGCAGACCCTGAAGTCAGACGGTATGGTTGTTTAAAACGTTGGTTTGTTATCAACTGAGGTTTGATTAAGTATATTAAGCTCAGTTGAAGGCCTAGAGAGCCGACGATTCGCATGTAAGATACACGGAGGAGGACAACGCTCGAAGGGGAAAAGGATTTAGTTTTCAACGATACTCAATTTTTCTTGAATGAGTCTTTAAATGTCCTTTCCTAGCAACCTCGGGGGTGTGGTGGGGTGGGGTGGGGAAGAGGGGAAAGGGAGTTTGCACATTCTGCCGAAGAGGTTTAGCTGAAAGAGCGGCCCAAACCTTTTTTCCTATGTTTCATTTTCAGATTAAAACATAGACACCATGCAAAGCCCATTATCCGGCACCCAAGTCCTGTCATGGTTGCGATTGACGACATTATGGCCGACGACATTGAACGAGATTTGGAGTGCGTTTCTGTAAGATCCTCTCGCTTTTCTATCCCCAGTCTACACATTTCGCGTCTCAGTCTAAGCAGAGATGCGATGCAAAGTACTGGAGCCTCGGTCGAGAGGCCTCACTGAATGACTTAAGATCAGGGATTGACAGGCCATTGTAAATAGAAAGACATTTCGACATTGTGGCTACATATGGGCGCCCAAATTTATCCAACCTACGCTGCCTTCTTATTACTCACGATGGACAACCGAGGACCAGCCGAAGTCTTTGTCGTACAGCGATTCGTCAACAGCAGCACAAGGTCTTGTTCGCATATCCAAACATCTAACGAAGCAGAAATAGTCTCAAGCAGGGTGGGTACGACCAGATTTCTTCAAAGAACACAGAGGCGGAAGAATACAGAGATAAACTATGAATTATCGCTCATTTGGCTCTCTAAGCAGACTTAGTTTTTCAATTTCCGTGACTTCCGTTTTCAACTTGGTGAATTCCTGAATTCCCAACAGATAATGTAAAGGAAAATGAGCTCAGAATTTTTGTTTGCAGAAGTAACACCACCATTAACAATCACAGCAAGGAAGGTAATAGTCCGAAAATTGTTATCGGGATAATAATACACATGAAAAAAAATTCAACCCGCTGATTGGCTGAGAGCACGTCAGTTTATCCCCGCCACATGGCAGTGTAGAGAGATGAAATTGAGTGCAGAAATTTGAAATTAAATTTTTGCATGTATATTATTAACAAGCTTAAGTAATCAAATGGTTTTGAGTACAATTTTGTATAAATAAGCAATCATAAATTATTCAAAGAACAAAGTGCACTCGCTCTACAGGCGCGTGCAATTTTTTCAGTCATTCATTTCGAATTGCACTCAAACTCATTTGTTTACAAACAGTATGTATATGTTGTGGTTCAATTTTATCCTTGGTTCAAATTTTATTTTCTTTTGTTTCAAACTCATTATCATACATTACCATACCAGAAAACAAAGGAAAATAAAATTTGAACCAAGGATAAAATTGAACTACAACATATACATCCGGGTATACATATAAACGATAGAAATTAAAAAGCTGGTATAAGATCCCACGAACTGATTTACACCAGGGACGTGTCACCGCGTTGATGGTGTCACCAATCATACTGTGTGTTCATTTGGCTAGTGTGAAGGAAAGTTGCTGGTATTCATATTTGTCTCTAGACAGAGATGGGTTTTTCACATTGTGTAGCCTGTGGTGACTTGTTCGATAGTTTGAAAATGAGAAAATCACGTTAAAGCTTCTTAACACCAGTTATTGAAAAGAAAAGAAAAACAATTTGATAAGAGAAGGTCTGGGCTCGATCATCGGCAGCTAAACAGGACAATGAGCCCGTGCTTGAGAAAGACTTGGAAGAGCGGCGGAAATCTGATCGATCCAACGAGTAAAAACCCGTTGGATCATGGTTGGATATCAAGTAAATTTAGCAACAAACACAAATCAATATATACTCCAAACACAAATCAATATATACGTCCAAACTCTCGGGCACCGGACTTTGATTCCTGGTAATTCAAGTTTTATTTATTCAACAAACAATTTTCCTTAAGGTTATGGGCAAAATTAGTATTCTCAATTTACATTAATAATTCACAAGTTGGCGGGTGTCATCGTCAGTGTCTTATATTTAGCAGTGTCCACCTTTCAAAAGAAGCAGAATTTAAGTAAATGAAAAATATCTATCACCTTATCGAAAGTCTTAAATATCTTTCAGTTTTCAGCGTTGCCTTTTAAGCTAATTTTCTCCAGGGCGTCCGTAAATCGAACTAGCACAATAGTTCCACCAGACCTACAAGTCTTTTTTAGAATACATTTCGTCTCTTGTGGTATTCTAAAGTATTGTAGCTTAGGAAAGAAAGTTACTCGTGATTCGCTTTTCTCAGAACCTGGTAAGTCAAGCGTGACGGTGATGTCACTTTGGTCATTTCCTCTTTCTGTTGCAAAGAGAAACAAGAAGACAAAGGAACTGAAAATGTTTGAATCGAGTCTTGCAGTTCAACTAAGACGTAAATTTCGTTTTCTTTGGAGTTTCTATTGGAAATATTCATTCCACTAAGGGGAGTAACGCGTTTTGGAGTTCCACTTTCCAACCGGAACTCAATTGATGTAGGGCCGTTTAAGTCCCCTTACATGCTAGACAAATGTATGTGTTGGTGGCACTATTGTTCGTATCTTTCTGTAACGGAAGTTCTCATAAGTATAATTATGACAAGCTATTTGTGGACATGATAGTGAGCAGAAATCGATTCAAAAAACAAACGGGATTATTCTAAGTGATACAACGACTTCCGCCTTTGTTTTTTTGAAGTCTATATTAAAAATATTACGGTACTTTCGAAAGGGATCCTCCCTTGCACTTTAAAGGAAATACTGTAACTTCTATCACTCGGTTTAAGTTCCCAAGACTGACTGCATAAATCCACTGTGCTGAGCTTGTCGCAGTTCCTAGTTCAAGGACCAACTCAATACACGACCTAATTGTTCACTCATGGAGAAAGTTCTTACATCCCTCTTATTGTTCCTATCACTGTGCCGCACGACTGTAAGTATGGAAGTTAAATCTGCTTTTCAAAAAGTTTTTTGATAAAGTCAATACTTTCCGTTGGGAGGATTTGAACTTTAGTTCGCTGGGTGTTTCGGGACTGTTACAGGGGAAAATTCAGTGAAGAATCTTTTTGTAATCAATTTGTTTCAGCTTTCAAACAGCCCTGTAACAATGGGACAAGTAACGAGACAATAATAAAATGAATACCAGAGAATGAGTTAACTTGTCTGTTGGAAGAAAAAAACATAAAATAGGTTAGGATGAAAATGTTTTACATTTGACCCTGAGACGCAAAAGCGAATACATCGCTGTTGGCTTGTTTTGTCTTGAGAATTTTAAGCGTAATTTTTTAATCGGTAAAGCGTATTAACGAAGGACTAATCACAACGTTGACTGTGTGGCAATAAATTAGTTTAACCCATTGGCCACGGCAAGTCAAGCCAATCCTTAGATACCATGAGCTGATTTCGCTACCGTTCATTTAGTTTCAATCAAGAGAAAATCCTTTATGTCAATGTTTCAAAGTTATATCTTTAACACTAACGAGTACCACACCTCCCCCGTGATAACCTTACAAGCAGGGACCCTTCCTTAGTTTACGCACGCTGGCTTTGACGTTGTGAAATGATGAATATTTTTTCCTTTCTTTTGGGTCGCAAAATGGCATCTGTCTAAAATTTTTTCAGACACAGTCCTTTAAACATCCCTCGGGACTGAGCCTCTTTTTCAGGCACAAGGTTTGGTAGGGCCGGAGGGGGGTGGGGAGGGTCGTAATGGACGTTATTCATATTGTAGAGCTGGCTCAATCACGGGCTCCTGCGTAGAGTTTGTTCGTTTTTAGGAGGCTAGAGAGTGCAGCTCGCACCTCTTCTATAAACCAGGACATGGGTGTGTCAAATGTCCACCGTGTCCTGCCGGAATGGAGAGGACGAGTAACTGTGGGCACGACCAATCAGGAAACCCGACGGGGGCACAGTGTACTCGATGTAAGCCAGGCACATTCAAGAGCACACTCTCTACCGCACGGTGTCTGACATGTCAAAATTGCAAGGAAGAGGGAAAACTGATTAAGAAAAGCTGTAACGTCACAAGTAACACCATTTGTGAATGTCCTCGAGGGTAAGATGAATGATGACATAGTGCAATGCACAGCTATTAGGCAGCTAATAATACTTTCGGATAACAATCTCACCAAAATGCACGGAATATCACAACAATTTTGCCAATTATCTGTCGAAATATTTTGTTTTTGGTTGAATCATTACGATACTTGATTAACGAACGAACCTTGCGCCAGATTTAAACCAAAAATCATCTGTGACTGACTTGCACAATTTTTCCCGCCCTTGGCTTTGCTGACGACATATATGTATGTACTCGAAGCTCTCATTGGTTCATTGGACTGTTTGCACTTGGCGTCATTAGCCGTAGTAAGTGCTTTAGTTTTGGCAACAAGAATGGATTGAAAACTGCTCTAAAATAGAGTTTTCAAAGTGTCGTATAAAACTGTTTCAATTAAGCGTGACATTTTTAAACTTCGTTTTGATATCGAAAGAAAATTAGCGCATTGATTACTGGGTGAAATCAATATCAGGGTTAAGCCAGTTAACCCGATTAAACAGCTGTAAGGTACAAACAATGGAGAGATAATTTGTATTGGGAACTGCTGATATTACAGAACAGTTAACCATTTTTGTTTATTTGTTCTTCCATAGGAAGTATGAAGAAAGCACCATGTGTTCGCCGTGTTCCTACTGTGAGACAGATGATTGGGAGAAAAGCAAAACAGTGGTAGCGGCGTGTAAAGCACAAGGCATGGGCAGATGCAGCTGTGCGAGTATTTCGACCTCAAAGACATACGACCAGGCCTGTCAGAATAAACCTACTACTCCTGTCTCTACCCGTGTCAGCACCACAACATCACCAATGACCACTGATGCCCGAAAAAACAAAACAATTTTACCGAGGATTGGAACGAAGACGACGGAGCGAACACCTCTAGAAGGATCCCAAAGTCATTCTCCTTTCGTTCCTTTCACACCAACTGACTTCGAAGGAAATAATGGCCCCAGAGCACAGCAACAAGGTAAGAAAAACGAAAACTACGATGCAGATGGAAAGTTTTGCGAGTGCTTTGAAGAGAAAAAGATTCACAGTTACGCGGCAGCAAATTGCTTCCATTTCCAAACTAGACTTGAAGGGAAGGAGCCTGGGCAAGACTGCATGGGGCATTCATATTTTTGTTCCGCCTACAACTACAAACGAAGCTACAGTTCAATCTCGTTCTCAGAGCCCGCATCCCCTTGCTTCCCGACAGCTGGTTAAGGAGATGTAGGCTTTCGAAGCGAGTTTGAGCTATATACTCCGACCCCGGCTTATATTTTTATATTCCAGACGGTCGGGAAAATGATGGCATTTCTTGACTGATGCTGTTGTCTGATCCTTTTGCAACTCACGGTGTCCTATGTGCCTACATGTATTTGTGTTTCTCTTCCAGAAAGCAAATCTGAGGAAAACATGTTAAACGATCCTGGGTGGATTGTCGCTTTCAGCATCGTGGGAGCAATTATTGTTTTTGTTGTTATCATTGCATGGCGTCATGCTGGAATTCGCAAAAAGCTGAGTGGTATCTGCTGCAGAGATTATCAACCATTGTCACCTGACCTTAACCCTGTTTTGCTGACAGTGGAAGATCGACAGGAAGAGCCAGCTTCAGTGGAACCCATAAGTAAGGGAACAGTACGTTAGTATGGCAGTTGTAGTCTTTTTTGACCAAAAGAACCCGTATAATCTCGCCAAATTACTACGCAATCTCTACTCACTATTGCTGGTATTCACTGACACCATCTAAAATAAATCATTTATAAAACCATACAACGGAGTCCAGAATCTGAAAAATGAAAGAAGATAAACATGAAATGTTTCACGCAGATTTATAGAGCTTTGTATGGAGACGCCATGTTGGTGTCCCTCTGAAGGGCACCAACATGGCGGCCGGAAACCAGCAGAAACATACGTCATTAAGATTTGCTGCGAAAGCGTGAATTTATTACTCGAAAAACTCATAAACAATACAGTAATAATTATGCTAAGACAAGAACAGTTCAGATAGCAAAACCTCACAGGGATGACAGCATTCTCGTCTTCCATTAAAATATCGCGTCACGCTAGATTTTAGAAATCCAAGAGTACTCTATGACAGAAACAAAAACCCTTTCAAGCTCAAAACGCTTAAACGTGTAAGTGATTAGCTGCTCTGATATCTCATTAAAGTACGAAAACTGAGAAGAATCGACAGTTCCGTAGTTTGAATTTCGGTCACGTCAGGCGTAAACCAGAAATTCCAAAAACCTGTGCCAGACTGGGACCCACTTTGACTTAGCATACCAGGCGTGCAAAAAGTAAAATCGTTTCTGGCCTTTCGTGATCAATCGTCAATCGTTTTCAATCCTGTCAATACCGATTAGTAGCACTGTTCAGTAGCTTTACAAGGAATGGTCACACTGCATGGTTTGATTCACTGATGAAAAAGTTAGAACCACACTGTATAGTAAAACAAATAGTACCACAGTACAGTACTGTTCAGCAGTTTTACAAGGAATGGTTACACTGCATGGTTTTATCCACAGATGAAAAAGTTAGAACCACACTGTACAGTAAAACAAACAGTACCACAGTACAGAACTGTTCAGTAGCTTTACAAAGAATGGTCACACTGCATGGTTTGATCCGCAGAGGAAAATGTTAAAACCATCGTGCATTGTAAAGTGCAACAAACAGTACCACAGTACAGTACTGTTCAGTAGCTTTACAAAGAATGGTCACACTGCATGGTTTGATCCACAGATGAAAACGTTAGAACCACACTGTACAGTAAAACAAACAGTACCACAGAACAGTACTGTTCAGTAGCTTTACAAAGAATGGTCACACTGCATGGTTTGATCCACAGATGAAAACGTTAGAACCACACTGTACAGTAAAAAAAACAGTACCACAGTACAGTACTGTTCAGTAGTCCTCTCAAGATTGTCGGGAAGAGCAAGCCTTTACTACACCTCTGCTAAACACAGTTTATTACATTGCAGATAACGCCACGCCCATTCCACCAAGTGAGCAAGCTGTGTTACAGTTGCTTTCATCCGCCGAAGGTAGTGATTTCGTCTCAGCACTTTTTTGAAACAATCGTTAATAACACAGATAACACAGCGCTCAATAGCACCTGCTTTATTGTTTGTTTTTAAACGATAGCAGTTCAAAGTAAGTAAAAAATTTCTTCTGCAGTGGACAAACATTCAGTGAAGTTCGTTTTTTCATACAACAGCTTTCCGTTTATTTTTTCATTTTTAGCTACCAAATATTTGACTAGTTCAGTCTATGATGTCATTCACTAGACTTAAAACTGTTTAACTCCGTATAGGAGAGCTGCACAAAACTTCCAAGAGCAAGGATTTCGAAGACAAAAAACTTCAGTGTACTTGTACATTGTACTCTTCAGGTAAGACAATACGAAGTGAACCGTGTATTTCATTTCACCCATGACACTGCTGTATATGTATCTGACACTCAGCTATTTAGCATATTTTAAGATCGAACAAATATTATCCTGATTGAATGACTCAAGGTTATGGCTGTCACATAACAGCCAACTTTGCACGACTCTAGATTAGATTCTTGCAGCAAAAATAAAACATTTTTACATACTCTGGAGGTTTGCATTCTACCCAAATAATCATATCATCATAGCTGCTAAAAGAAGAATATTTACCCTATAACTAAGACAGTTAAATTTTGTTTAGCAGAAAGTTCCATGGAATGGTTGAAGAGCCCTTCATCTTCCTGTGAAGCAATCGCGGGAGACCCGCAGAATTCCATCAAGCCCTTTGTAGAAGGACGGCAAACATCGCCTAGTGTGACATCGCCAAACTTGAAAACCTTGTGCGTTACCTCCACATCATCTGGCGTGACAACATCATGCGTGACTCCACCTCGCGTTACGTCACCGAGTCCATCGACGCTGCTGACCATTGCTCAGATAAAAAGTATTGAAGATCAGGTTACCACCAACCAAAGTAGGGAATGCTTCCCTGGCACTGTTGTAGGATCAAACTCTACACAGGAATGCCCTGACAAAAAGCTCAAAAGGTGCGAGAACAAGGGAGGCAACAGCAGCTCTCATCAGTCAGGAGGAGAAACTCCTCGCCTCAGAAACGAGTGCAGTCCAAGCAAAGATACTCTGGGTCATGACATGCGCAGAGAAGCCAAGTTATCCCGTGAATCAAGTCCCATTAAGGAGACTGGGACGAATAAGCAGGAGCTTACCCCAGTCCCTGCCAGTGAAGAAAGTGCTGATCATGTCGTCGTCATGACAACCGGAGGTAAAGATATTGAGGTCAATGGAAATGGCCGTGTGAAAAAGAAAAAAAAGCAAGGTAATATTTCTTCATATTTGCAGTCACGTGAACGTTCAGTTAGTTCCTGAAATATGTATTTGATTTATGTTTTGTCGACGAATATTTTCAGTGTTTGATGGTGAAACCTGTTGCCGTGCTCTACTTTATTTACCCGCTTAGGATTGTGGGAAGGGAGAAGAGAGAGTGGAAAGGAGGGCTTTCTATTCGTAATCAAATCTCACTGACTGCGTCCCAAAATTGGACGCAAAATGCTGATTGACCAATTCAGTTCGGTGATACCGTATCTTTTCTCGCGTGTGTTTTGGTAAACAGATAAAGATTCTTGTGCAAGGAACAAATCATCGTGTATGCGCGGCTCAAATGAAGGAAAAAGGTGGGGCCTCAAGTAATGAATCAAAGTTCTAAAAGAAGAAAAGAACAGATGCTTGTTTTAATGTTTGCATATTAGTTTTTTAATAGCTGTGTTTTCCTCTTACTGTTAAAGGTGAAGCTCCTTCTTTGTGTAAATATCGACCGATTCTCCGTGATAATGAACACCGTTGTGCAAGTAAGATATCAATAATTAATTTATGTTTATATAAAAAAACAACAGATCTTGCAGCACCAAATAAACCATCCTATATACCAAAGACAGCAATAAAGAGGAAACGTTCAACTTAATTAGTTGAAAGTTACTTGTTTGCTTATCAAATCCTTATTACTAATAAGCTCTGAATCGTGATAGTGATCTTACTCGCCTTAAGGACTTAACTCTCACTGGAAAACAACAGAGAGAAAGAAAGAGATAAAAAGGGGGAAGGAGGAACAGGAAGCACTGTATGACTTTAACACTTTTTTTCTCAGACTGTTGTCCACAGCCAAGCGATTCCTTCTTCACACTCATTGAGCGAGACAGACGCTGTCTCAGGGAAGAGATTTGCAAACAGCTGAACAGCGACACTTTAGGAAACTACAAGCAGCTCGCCATCTTGTCACGAGTTGATAACGAGACACCGGAGTTTGAGGCAGATGCCAATCCTGCTGAGCGGGTTTTAGAAAGAATAAAAGCCAAACAACCCAGCTTATCACTGGAAGAATTTAAAGAAATGTTAGACAAGATAGATCGACTTGATATTGCCAATTTAATTGACAAACATCACACCACGTGTCCTTTATGTAAACGAAATAAATTTGATTAGTTTAATCAGGTAGTTGCATGAATTCCTTCTTTTCTTCAAACAAATCATTTCCTTTTATTTCAAGGATAAACAATGTCGTTGTTTTGTAACGAAGAACAAGAAACGAAGCTCTGCTTCACTTGTATTTTTAAGTAAATCATTCTAACATTAAAAATCACCGAATGGCACCCTTTAGCTCCATTTTCCTGTCGGCCACAAATTCATTAGGCAAAAAAAGAAGCTGGTGTGGTCCACAAACTGCACATCTGCAGGTATCGTCATTTCTAATATTTCCTCACTGAAAAATCTGTGGACCGCGTTGGCTAACTGATTAAGATACGTACCTCAACATTATGTTTTCTTTACCTAAGCCTTTCTTCTGGCTTTGGTATAGAAAAAGTCATTATTATGTGCTCATGTGTAATAAATTTTGAAGTATATGGAAGAAATAAATAATGAAAATAAGAGCTGTAACAACACCACCAACAACAACAACAAAAATTTATTTACAAATCTAAAAAAGGTATAAATGGCCCTTCCCACAAATAGCCATAAACCTAATCGAGGCGGGACACGGCGAACAAAATTAAAGTAAATTGCATGTATTTTTGTTACATTTAATATTACAATTGAAAAGAGATGAAGAGGGAAAAGGAGAATTGGATTATACTAGCAAAAGAGAAGGACATAGGATCAGTTTTTCATATGGTTAATTATCATTTTCACTTCAATATAGGAGTCTATTGTTAGTCGGGCAACCGACTATAGGTTTACCCTCGAGTTTCATCGCAAATCGCAGTCACGTGCAATGGGGAATACCGCAGACACGTAATACGGGCGCAAACTTCTTTCTACGATGTCGAAGTCGATGGCGAATATGTTGAAAACAAATGGTGTCATCTTTTCTACGCTCTAACATATAACCCCACACACCGTTCGCGGTAAACCCACTCTAAAAGATGGCGTGTGTAATGAGCGTATATTTCGAAACGGGTCGTTCCGCGAACTGAAAATAGCAAAAGAATCAAATGATTTAGCGAATGTCTCACTAGAATCAAACCAGAAATCAAACGAGTTACCAGTGAACAGAAAATGTGGACAGAGTGACAGAAGAGCATTTGCTGATAAAGACAAGGTGCCTCGCGATGAAACTCGAGGAAACGACAACAAAGATGCCACGTTGGAAACCAGGACCTTGGTACCGGTTTAGCATTTCTTTTTTGGACCACTCCGCACCATAAGTGGTCAACACTCATAACAGCACTTCTACCTGTTGTCCGACTTACGATCTTAGATCGTCTTGTTTCAAGTATATCAAATAACTTTCCTTTTATGGATTTTTTTTAAAGATTTGTTTGCACTTTCTTTTAAAATTGCAGGTAACTTATTCTAAATTTTGACCCCAACAGGCGAAAAAACATTTCGTGTGGCATTTATGCGAGATTCTTTTGTATATAAATGATCAACGGTAGAGGAAAGCGTTTTATAGGAATGGACACTAGAAACTCGTGAAAACAGATTCAAACTATTTCTTGGAGCATTTTTTTCGTTTATGTCATACATAAGGTTGCAAACGGATTCATAATACAAGAATTGTACTGGCGATATTTTTGCTTTAAAAAAATGGTATCGCATGGTCGTTTGTTTTAGCAAAATATATTAACCGCAATGCGGGCTTTTGAAGGACAAGAATTTGATCAAGGAAGGTTTTACATGCATTGCCCCAAGAGATCAGACCATAAGTTATGCAAGGTGCGTTTAGTGACTGATAAATATTTACAAGAGTGCAAGTAGGAACAATATGCCGCAACCTTGCGATTAGCCCAATTGTCTTACCTATTTTCATTATTTTACAATTAACAATCCAAGATATTTAATGAAGTATTTACGTTCAAGAGAAACCATTTTATTGTTTTCATTATAAAAAATATTTATCTGAGGGTGATAGTAAAGCTCCTTTTGGTGAGGGCGAAAGAAAGATAACATAGTTTTGATTTTTTAATATTCAAAGTAAGCTTGTTAAAAGTCAGCCAGGTATATTAGTTATGTAATTCTTCATTTACTATAAATTCTAGTGACTTAAACTCTTTATGAGCAAAAAGAACATTAGTGTCATCTGCAAAAATGAAAAAAATTGGAGTTTATTGGAACATTTTTGAATGCCATTTATATAAAGCAGGAAGAGCTGTGATAAAAACATGAATTATAAACGTGTTGGTACTTGGAGCATTTGGCTCATGTTGATGGAACCAAAACTAGATCCTTCAAAGAGCACTAAAACGCGGGCCCAACATAGGTTTCCTGCTGGTGTCCAAGGGACCATTTTGATATAGATCCCGGCAAGGTCGGTTAGTGCCATAACTGTAGATCCTTCAGACCATGTTACATTTAGAGCCTCAGCACTTAAGGGGGATAACAATGAGGACTTCTTAGTATAAAACTTATTTCAACTAGCTGCCTCAAAGCCTCAGAAACTCAACCACAATTTACAATGAGACCAGGATGTCCGATCCACTATTTTCCTGAAGACTATTAATCTAAAACTATAAAAGAGACTCTTTGATGGATTGGAGTAATATATTCTCATGATACTCTCTCAACTTGTGTTTTGATACAGACAAGTTCACTCTCCGTCTCATTTATTTCAAAAGAAAAAGTTTCGTCCTCAGCAATGGAGCTCTCGGCGCCCTCTGAGACCGTCTGTACCAACTGATCCATATTTGGCACGTTCGAACATTGATCCCCGTGCAAAAGTTTAAATTTCCCTTGTACAACTGGCAGCCGCTGGCCAGTGGTTGCATCAATCTCAAACTGGAAACAATTCATAGCAACAGCTGTTATGTCCTTGCCGTTCCGGCTTTTACCTGTGTTGGCAATCAGTAAGACAAAGCGATTCAGTTGGTAAGAAGACAACTGACTCCATACTATTTGCTCATCAATAGAACTTGGTCGATCCAGGTCGGAGTGGTGGCAATGCCACATAGCGACGTGGTCCGCTTCATAGTTATCACACAGATACTTGCCAACTCGGCTTAAATAACCAACATCTTGATGGAAATAGATATTGCTTCTTCTGCATAATTTACCCGGTCCAAGAACAAAAAAAATTCTTAATGTTTTCCTTTCGGGTTCGCCTTCCTCTTCTCTCCACTTTCCAAACAAGTCTCCGCCAGTTTCTTCGTTTGGATGCCTCAGAATCCAGCCCAAAACATTGTGAATTTCTTTTACATGGACGTTAACTGTGAAGGTTCTAATATCGTGTGACTCGTTAGTTTGGGCAGACATGATCTTGCAGCACAGGAAACATACATTATGTGATTGCGTGACTGCAAAGCAAAGATAACATGTGGTGTTGAATCTCAGTACATTATCATCTGCGTTTTCTCCACTGTCACGCTATCAAAGTGTGTGGTTAAAAGTGTTTTAGACGTTCGTCTTATTCCAAGAACTCTTCCGAAATTCACTACTTTTTGTGTTCATAAAATATTCGGTTCTTTTCCTAATTCCTTCTGATTTTCACTAAAGTACATTCGCCCCTTTGAGCAATTTAAGAAGAAAACAAATACTCGGGTTTTCTTCATGCAAATTAACGGGGGTTTCGTTCTGCTAAACATTTCTATTTCTCGGAATAGTTGTTTGCCGTTATTTTCCATTTCAGGGAATATATGAACTGTTAAACACAAAAGAATTTCGTCACCAGTTCCTAATCTACCATTTCCCGGAAATGAAGACAAACTCACAAAACCTGTTGGATGACCTACAGGGCATTCTGTTTTTCTCGGAAATTACGAAGGTTGTTATTTTCATTTCTTGCTCTCAGTAGACGGACTTCGCACACTGCTAACAGTTCGTGACGGTTGCGACTTCTCACCGAGGAAACGTAAATCGTAATCAGTATCAGTTGTTCAAAGGGAGATTGCAACCATGGAGAGTTTTAAGGTTTATATTTTTAAACAGGACATGGAGACGATGAAGAGATTGTCATCCTCATCAAGCCCAAGTCAAGGCAGCTTGTTTGGACTGTGGACAAGCACTGGCAATCCTGTCATCCATGTTGTCTTTCCTTCGACTGCCCGAGTAAGTGAGCAAAAAGCACGTGAAGACCTGAAAGCAAGATACCAGATGAGTTATCTTGGACAATGGCGATCAATTGAACCAAGACTGACAAGTGAAGCACATTTCAATAGAATTGCACACGAGACAATGGCAAGCTCCGGTCAGAGGAGGTTCCTGGCAGTAATTCTGGCAGGTCCCTCAATGGTAAGACCCTATCTGTTTGTAGCTGGACAGGCACAGGTTGGAACGGTAGACGTGCTGGAAGGTACTAACCCGTATATCGATGATCCAGATACAAAGAGTATACTGGGGGGAAGGTACCACGGAGCAGCTCAGTTGGGCTATAGGACCGACTGGGACTCCATGCAGTATAGTCCCACATTCACTAGTACAGCATTTACCTGGCCAACAGCTTACACTACTCAGACTTCAAGTGTGGAAGCTCAGACTGACAAAAACCAGTGGTATGCTGGTGAAAATGGACAAGAAAACCTTCGTTACATCTATGAGAAGTTACAGCAGTTTGCTGACAGAAATGAGGTGCACATGAATCGTGACAAAATCAGTCAAGATTTGTCCATGGCGTTGTGGGTTAACAACAGACAGTGGAAAATAGATTTTTCTGCTAGGTTTCCAATGACTGGTGCAAAGATGAAAGCAGTAGATGCAGGATCAGCCTCGTACAACGGAAGAACAGTCCAAACTGAAGTGGCGAATTACGAAATAAAGACGGCGATCAGGGATATCATTGATTGTCTACGCCGACACCGATAGACACAAAGCGGACAATGTTGTACTATTCTATACTGACAGTGGAAAAAAGCTTCAAGTTCAGTGTTCTTTTGACTATAAAATTCAGTATTTTGATGTGACAAGTAACTTAACGTAACCGAAACTAGTTTGCTTTATTACCAGGTTATACCCTAGGCATAATAGAAATCAGATTTAAGGCCGGTCCCAATTCAGGAATGACTGACACATACGGTAAAAGCTAACTCACTTCTAATAGAAGGACCAGCATAGTTGATTTCGTGACGTGTATTATCAGTGTCAAAGCTGCATGACTAAAGAATGGAAACATAAGTGTTCAGTTGAATGTGGAATCCAGCTTGTAACTGGCACAACAATCGGTTGTCAAACATCGATGAAAATAAAAGCGTTCCAAGTCACTGAATTACTGTTTACTGTCTGTTGTTAACTTTGTTTCTTACACAATTGATCCTACCCTGAATCATACGGTGGTTCAAATTACTTGATCATCTCGTTTGATAAAACATTTTTCGTTTGATTAGAAATGAGCTGACTTCACAGGTCACACACAGGTCGACAGAAGGTCTGATTTTACAAATGATTGTATTCAAATTTTACCTACTTCAGTCGGAATAGCCGCACTAAAAGATTGGCTGCCAGAATTTGATGATTATTTCAAGATAACTTCTAAACAGAAAATTAGTGTAATGCTGTGTTACTGGCCAATTTGTGTGTTCTTCTAATCATGAATTTTTAAACAGCAGATTTTCTCGATCTCACCCGTTCAAAGTCCAAATAAATGCACTTTGCTCTTTTTCGAGGAAAGGTGGGTGAAGGGTGGGACATTTCCTGTCCATGGCAGCCAGAAAACAAAATAATTTAATTCGATTCCCAGTCAAAAGTCAGTAGAAGCGGGCTTAACAATTACCATACTGCCAGAAACTTAGACACAATTTATACACCAAGTGTTTTGCTATTATTAATTAATACACTGGTCTAAACGGAGCCTCCAGTAGATGATACAACATCGCAGTGCAAGCTCGTTAGTCCGACTGTCACACGTGACTGTTACATCCTGGTTTTCCCAGAAACGAGTCACGCTTTGTATTGCAGTAAAACGAACTTGTGTTGCATTTCACAGAGTTCACGAACTGAACTTAAACGGTTTGCATGAGCGTTCTTCATTTGCCGCCAAAAATGCCTTTCGGGTTCAAAATAACCGAGGACAGAAACTTCCAAGTCTCTATTTATGAGAAAGACTACAAAGAAATGTGTGCCTGGGTCCTGAAGTGTGAACACATCGAAACAGGAGGCGATCTGTTTGGTTTGTGGGTTGATAAATACACCGCAGCCATACAACTGATCTTAGGACCTGGCAAGCAATGCAGGAGGACCTCTGCTTCCTTCTATCAAGATGTGCCATACTTAGAACGAGTGGGTTCCTATCTGACTCAACATGAAGGCCTTTGTCACATTGGAGAATGGCATTCACATCATCGCCTTGGACTGGCACGACCCAGTGGAGGAGACGAAAGAACTGTATGGTCCAACATGCCCACATACAATCTGTCCAGATTCATCATCTTTATTGCCAACATTGAATCCTCAAGAAAAAGCGAAAGCAAAGTAAATATTGGATGTTTTCTTTTTGAGATCGAAAGTGGTAAAGAGCGACCGGTTCTGCAGGGAAAGTTCAACATTCTACCTGGTGTTAATCCACAAGCTGCTAAACCGGAAGTGTTGAATACAGTGTGCAAAGGTGCAGAGAGCCGTAATTCAGAGACAGAATTAAAACAACTGATGCTCCTTGAAGACCGGAATGGCCGATCCTATGTGCCATGTGCTGCGGTTAACAATCCGCCACAGAAAGAAGAAACTCAACGAAGCAAAAAGACAACAGCAGCAAACCATGGGGAGGGTGAAGCAAGGATACACTTGGACGAGGGAGAAGAACATCGTGAGAAGAAAAGAAAACAGGAAGATCAGGATGAGAGCAAGGAGATGTCACAGAGACTAGCTGAAATTGATCTGGAAGCGCAAGAAACAAGTGTGTCAACGGCTAAGAAACACAAGACATCTGTGGTTACTGGGGGTAGTGAAGACGATCAACAAGCTGAAGGATCCGGGACAAAAGATAACCCTGGGGATGCAGGGAAGGAAGGTACCTTGCATGACAAAGAGCAGAACACTTCAGCAAAGACCCAACTTCAACAAGAGAAAACATCAATAACGCAAGAAAATCCACCGATTACACAACAGAAAACCGCCACTAAGAAGCCAGGAAAAGCCGTCAAGGTTGAAGCACAGAAACAAACCACAGCAAAGAGTGTCAAAAAGACAAAACAGAAAAGTAAAAAAGGAAAGTCTAAGTGAGAGAAATGAAAGTTCAATTAAGAAAAATCCTACAGCCAAACAAAACACAAAGACTCTGAAAGAACTGAAGATTAAAATACGAATTCTCAGTAGCGAATATTATAGGAAAAATTTGTTCCAAGAAGTGAAGGATTTTAAGGACTATAAGAATGTCTGAGAATTCTCGGAATAAGAGGATGTGTACTCAGACGTAAATCAGTAAACCAATCTTTTTCCATTTCTGGGAATTGCATTAAAACTCTAGAATTCTCTCCAGGATGTGGACTCCTTGACCTGTCGTGCAGCTTGGCAAGTATTTACAAAGCAAATAATCATGTAATTTTTTTTTTGATCACAAGACCAAGCCTTTTGTTCAATGAAAGAGTTTCGCCAGTGAATTAAATCCCCGGGGGGGGGGGGGGGGACTCCCTTATAAGGGCTTAATGGGGACGTGCGGCCAGCCAGGGTATGTTTTTCGGGATTTTTGTCTTAAACAGGGTATCGAATTTATCATTTTTTGTCTTAATCAGGGTATCAATTTATCAATTTTTGTCTTAAACAGGATATCTTTTCTTGGACGATAAACAGTGCTTGATGTAAACTGCGTATACTTAGCGTAAAGAGCTCCTCGATACTCTGTTGATCGAGCTGTAAATAGTTTTGTGATTGCCAATGGATTAAATGAGAAAGAGTTTCGATATCTATTATTGTCTTACACAGGGTATGGTTTCGGGTTGTGTCTTAAACAGGGTATCAAAAATCGGAATTCTGTCTTAAACAGGGTAGGAAAATCAGCGATATTTGTCTTAAACAGGGTCAGGGTATGAGGGGGCGCGCCGCACCTCCCCACCCAGGGATATATCGAGTATCTCCCCCGGGACTAAATCACTCATTGTGACCGTAATTTATGAAAGCTTTAAGCAAAAGTGTATTAGAAAGGGATTATTTGTAAGATACGCAAGCAATATCCCCCAAATGACTTTTCATGTTGTGAGTAGGGGAAAGCACAGGTTTTCGACTTGAGCATTTCATTGTATGAGCATTGTATTTTGTTGTATTGTGGTCTCGAAGACATTTCGAGGTGAGATAAAGTATATGTAATGTCGACTGACTCCATCCCGCGTCACGCATCCCCGGGGGGGTACCCCCATATATGGGCTATATAGGTATGTGCCGCGGGATAGGGTATGGTTTTTTAGGTTCTCGATCCTTAAATAAGGTATCATTTTTGCACATGTTGGCATAGTGTTCACGGTGTGATCCTTAGATAGGATGCCTAAATTGTATCAGGCAGTCTACTATACTATGCTTGATGCTAACTCCCAGTAATCTTACAGAAACGAAATGAAGTTGACACGTTCAAGCTATTTTTAGTTTTTGTTTTTCCCTTGCGTAGGGTGTCATTTTTCGTGTTTGGGCCTTAAACAGGGTATCAATTTTCGTTTGCTTCATCCTTAGATAGGGTCAGGGCTTAAGACCCTTCGCGGCACACACCTATCCGAAATTTATGGGAGTACACCCCCCCCCCCCCGGCACGCATCCCAAACCACCTTTACTGACATCGCCTCACACTCGCAGTTGAATCACGTCTTTCAGAGAAACTTTCAAACAGTCAGTCATAACATAATAATGACAATGTTTCCTTTTGAGGAAACTGATGACAAATATCCCTTCTGTTCCAAGAATACAGGAAACACATTCCACACAGACATATACGATCAGAACGCAAACCAGGAAGTCAACATTGATCAAAGTTTTTGTCTCTGTTGAACAGGAGTAAACATCAGAGATGGAGAGTGTGAAGAGTATTGTAGTTTGTAAAGACGATGTCTCACAATAATCCCTTTAACACAGCGATTACTCGTTCTTCCTTATATTTACTGACACATATTAGTTCCCAAGTCACGCAACACATGTCTATTATGAGCGCGTTTCCGAGAATCACCAACATATAATTCAAAGGGGCATTATTTTCTTCCCAAAACCATTTCGTCTTTCTGGCATATGAGCGACTGTCTCTCTACGGAGAGCAACCTTTCTCAGGTAGAAGGCTCAGTCATTGTGCAATCCAAGCGGAACATAAACACCCAGCTATTAATCTTGCAATGGGAGAGTCAGACCACCGAATGGATGAAAGAACCGTGAACTCAAAATCGGTGAAAGACAGGGAAGTTTCAACCGCAGGAAAAGAGTTTTCAATTCCCGGAGAAGAGAGAGTTTTTAAAGTCCTAATACACGAGAAAGACTACAAAGAGTTGTGTGCCTGGGTCCTGAAGTGTGAACACATCGAAACAGGAGGCGATCTGTTTGGTTTGTGGGTTGATAAATACACCGCAGCCATACAACTGATCTTAGGACCTGGCAAGCAATGCAGGAGGACCTCTGCTTCCTTCTATCAAGATGTGCCATACTTAGAACGAGTGGGTTCCTATCTGACTCAACATGAAGGCCTTTGTCACATTGGAGAATGGCATTCACATCATCGCCTTGGACTGGCACGACCCAGTGGAGGAGACGAAAGAACTGTATGGTCCAACATGCCCACATACAATCTGTCCAGATTCATTATCTTTATTGCCAACATTGAATTAAACTCACGCAACGAAAGTGTAAATATCGGTTGTTTTTTGTTTGAAGTCGATCGCAGTAGTCGCCAAGAGTTGGCAGTGCTGCAAGGAAAGTTCGACATTCTACCCGGAGAGAGTCCTATGGGTCTTAAACAAGAAGTGTTTCACATGACTTCTGACGGAGCAGAGACGAAGAACACCGAAGACGATTTGGCAGAACTGACAGTCCAAATCTGCGCCAGACGACGAGGTTCGAGAAGCTTTCGACATGACTACGAACATTATCAAACATGGCAATGATACGATTGGTGAGTCGAATCAATTGAATACTACCGGACAGTGAACTGAACAGAAGCTATATAGAAAAAAACTGGTAGATTCTTTTCAATATAACTGGAAAAAATCCTTTCAATCGTTTGCCCTCTAAGAGTGTTTTATCATTAGTTCTAGTTACAGCTATTGGTTTGAGTATTACAAATAGGCGAAGACCGAACATGTCACACCCTTGATTCTTCAAGCAGCCAGCTTCATGACTGATTCAATCATTTTTATAAATTTTAAGATGTTGCCACCCAGCTGAGCCAACCCACCCCTGAGGAAACACACTTGACAGGTGTGGCCAAACGTCGGCTCAAGAATTGTAACATTTTAAGTTACATTAATTAATCCAGAGTAGCAACAAATTATGTCTAGTCTAATTAATTTCCGTTGTCATAAAAACGAAGTGTTTGCTTCACGAAGAAAATTTCCAATTGAATGTGAGGATAATTCTAGTTTGCTTTTCATTTTCACACGTATCCATCATCACCATGATTTTGTCTCACTTGCATTCCCAAATTTTCTAAAACTGTTTTGGAAGTAACGATACCATTAACACTTGTTTTCCAATTCCTTAAAATCCCGATCAAAATCCGGCCAATCGCCCCTGATTACGATCCGATCCTAGCAAACTACCAGCACACTACTAGAAAACTACCAGCACACTACTAGAAAACTACCAGCACACTACTAGAAAACTACCAGCACACTACTAGAAAACTACCAGCAAACTACTAGAAAACTACCAGCACACTACTAGAAAACTACCAGCACACTACTAGAAAACTACCAGCAAACTACTACTGAGAAAACTACCAGCAAACCCCTAGCAAAACAAGCAACTCCAAGCAAAATTCCTAGCAAATAACCAACAACTAGTGAATACATGATCGATTGTAATGTTTCACCCCGAATTTCCATTAACGCATCGGCTACAATAAACATATAGCAGGTTATTTCGCCTGCATGCTCAGCAGTATTTCTACGGATTTTAAGTTTATATAACCCCGTCGCGCGTATCATTCAATGCCCATCCCGATCCGTGGATGTTATTATCGTAGTGAGATCTCAGATCAATCCATAAAGCAAATTTATCATCATAAAAGTCAGACTCAACGATACCACCAACATCAAACCTTTGTTTGATACTATTCCAAAAATCGGTTGGAATCATACCTTGGGAATATAATCGATTTCGAATTCCATCGATGTCGATTTGGACTGTATTAATATTAGGATTCAAAAACTTTTCAGACGGTTTCTCATCCCGTTATAACTTTCGTCAATAAACAGACATAATATTCCTGTTGCTGAACGTCTCGGAATATTAATGTTAAAAAATAATACCATCATTCTTTTTGTTAATGGTGAACGTTTCCATGAGATGAATATTTTCATAGAAAAATCCTTTACCTACCTGATATGGCATTCTAGCTTGTCGAGCTAGATAATCGCTCGTTATACATCTGTATTCCAATTCAAGATTAGTTAATTGATAATAGAGTACTAAAGTGTGACGTCACAAATATCTCAATTTTTGAAATTATGGGATTTATTAAGATGTTTGCAAAGAGCATGATGACAAATGCCTACTGGCAAAAAATCAGCCTCTGATTTCAATTTTGGAGTGAGATATTGCAACTTTTACGCTCCAATGAGTCCATACAAATCCTTCTAATTTTGTCTCTGTTCTGAACGTTTGGAACCGAGACAAAATTAGAAGGATTTGTATGGAATCACTGGAGCGTAAACGCTGCAATGTCTCACTCAAAAATTGACACGAGAGGCTGATTTTTGGCCTGTAGGCATTATTCATCATACTCTTTTGAAATGTCTCAATAAATCCCATAACTTTAGAAATTTAGTTTTTGTGATGTCATCACTTTAGTACTCTATTCAGTCGTTGATCAGTGTGTGTATAGTAAACGACATCATTCACTGGAGCCAGTGTAATCCAAATTCTAGCGCATGTGAAAGCGCCTTTGGAAAAAATACACCGCCATCGTCCAGGACTGGGTGATCTAATGAATGCAATACTTTTATGAATATATTATGAATGGCTGAAACGAGCAGGTCCCGGGATTTTGATTTATCTCGATCTCCAGCATTGGTTCGGAGCCGTCTGATATTTTCGCCGGTTGACGACATTTCGATCTACATTGTTTACTACGGTGTTATTTTCGTGACCCGTGACGGTCGAGTAAATATCAGACTGAATACACTGCGAGGTACAATAACCGTATCCTAGTATAGTCGTGGAATATGAATATCTATAGTTTCGCCTGGAGTGGATTGGTTTAATGTGACTCCGGCTATGGAGGGTGGATTCGACTTCCAACCCTAAGGTATACGTGCATGTCGAGCTGGTTCCAGGTCTTCGCTTACTGATGTTGTCATCAAAAATTATTTAGTGTATCAATTTTTAAATGAAGACTGAAATAGTTGGACATTTAATAACGCGATACCTACAGCATGTAGGTTGGATTAATGAGTGGTTACGCAGACAGCGTTGGTGGAATGTTTATATGCCATCGATATATTATCTACGGAAATTAGACGAAAAAAAGGGACGGATGGTCGTCCGAGTCGGATCGGATCGCAATCAGAGGCGATCGGCCGGATTTTGATCGGGATTTTGGTTTGGAATCTATTGTTTTGTCCGCCCCATCAATTTATTGTTTTGTCCGCCCCATCAATTTATGTTTTTGTCCGCCCTATCCACCTTTGACCCACCTTTGCTCTACCACTGGAATCTATTGTTATAACCCTTCTATCCGCCGCAGGAATCAGCGCTCTGGAATCTATTGTTTTTTTTCCACCAAATCCCGTGTATATTGTCGCTAACTTTGAGCGGTTCAAAATGGGAAACCCGGGCATTTGTTCTCTACCTCCCTACTGTCGTTGATCGCAGGCCTGAGTTTCTGTACAAGGCAAAACACAACATTGCATTGCCAACAATAGACAGATGCATGATTCTGTTAGAAGCATGATTCTGTTGTGGTGACTGGCAGGCTTCTAGGTGGTAAATCTAGATCTTCAGCCATCTACAGCAGAATATCAATTAAAGAACTTGTTCTACAGAAACTTAGCACTTCAAGACGTAGTCAAATTACCAACCACAAAGAGAAAGCAACAAAATTAACGCTTCACCAGTAACTGACCCATCTGTCATCTTATGACGAAGGGAATATTTTTGCATGTCCGGTAGTTAAGCTAATTAAAAACTGTGAACAAAGGGTAATAATTACAGGTGTCTTCTCAGTTATGAGCGCTCACTCAGGGTTCTCCGTAGTTTCCAGCACAACAGGTAAGGGACCTTTTCAAACCAGTAAAGCATTTTGTCAATGCATATTTTTCTAAGACTTCTATAATAATAA